>CM038679.1:438500658-439056621 GCA_021605205.1 Aegilops longissima | reverse complement strand
TGTATGGCTCCTCGGAGCCTCTTAAATAAAGTACTTGAGTTGTAGAGTTTTGTTGTGATGCCTTGTTGTATTTACTCATATCGGGCATATGCGTGTATGATTGAAATGCTTGGTATGAGTGGGATCCGACAAACTAGTTGTTTATCCTTGGCAGCCTCTCATATGGGGAAATGTAGTCTCGTGCTTACGGCGATAGTAGTCCGCTCTGACCGGTTCACGAGTCCTGCTAGCCTAGCACTCTTGCTTGGACACTTGATGGCGGCATGTGATTCATTTCGTTCCTATATACATCCCTTCGGGAAATGTCCACGGTGGTATTGAGTCTGCCTAGCACTGCTACAGCCGGGATACGGAGTCCTGTTAGCCCAGTGCTACAGCCCGAATTCATACGTTGATGACCGACATGCTCGAAGTGATTCATGTATGCCTGTCCCCATAGGTTAGTGCGCTTTGGGTTCACGACTAGCCATGTCGGCCGGGTTCTTTGTCATGTGGATGCTAGCGACACTATCATATCGTGAGCCAAAAGGCGCAAAGCGGTCCGGGCCATGGTAAGGCGACACCGTGGGAATACCGTGCGTGAGGCCGCAAAGTGATATGAGGTGTTACCAGCTAGGTCGATGTGACTTGGAATCGGGGTCTGACAGCGTTGGCATCGAGCGGGGGGCTGCTGTAGGTTCGCTAAGCCAAACTGGTGAAGTTGAGTCTAGAAATGCTTTAGTTATATGTAGGGGAATTGATTGTGGGAGGGAACGTAAGGCTCTTTTTACTCCTTTACCTTATGCCCTCTGATCTGAGTCATCCTCTTCTCATTCGACGTGGGTATAGGACTAGGCTCTCTTCTCTCTATCAGGTTCACGTGTTACTAATCCGTAGTAACTTATAGGATTGTTGGTTACATCCTCAGTTCAGTGCTACTAAATTTTAGTATGCTATCTTTTGAACCAGAACCTTGTTATGATGTTGTTGAGTGGTATTGCAATCTGATTTTGAATGTCTCAAATCTGATTTTGAGCATTTACAGATGTTATGCTGCCCGATTTTCCCTAGAAATTCTAATGCCTTTGCATTGTGGCTGTGCTTTCGGATGGCCACCGTCCCCGAACCAAGTGGTTCGCTTTGACCCGTTGCATTGGTGTGTGTGGTCACACGGCAATGCTGGTTGAGTGATGATTGAGTCACAGTTATCGATGGTATCCTGAATATACCGTCGAGGAGCAGTTTAGGGATTTCAATCAAAGCCAATACCTTTGCACGGTCGGATTTATCCATCTTATCCGGACTCTTGAGCCACTTCTTTGTTCTTATGGGCTCGGAATCACTATTGGAATATCGTGCAAGATGCAGCCTATTCCATGATGACTATTATTCGAGCGAACTGCCTTCTTTGGCAACACACGATTTTCGCTATATGCCGGCATCCCTCCACGGGCGCATGGCTACCTGTGGTTTGTACAGCGATGCATCCCATGAGGACTCACTCCTTCGCACTACTCTTTGAGATCTTTGGAGGACAAGGACCGTGAGAACCGGGCCTTGCGTATGGAGCTTTAATGCCCGTTCGACCACTGGGCTACTCGACTAGGTTTGCACCTACCGTGCAAGCGGATATATGGACATGAGGGACTTGTACCTGTCTGGGCGAGTCTGCCGGACTTTATGGAGTGGCGTGAGGTTGGAGGCATCACTCCTCCTCGTGGGCCTCGCTCGCCACCGTTTGTTGGACCACGGCCACATCCGAGTCCTTATGGTCCACAGGCCCCATAGGATTATACATTTCCGGACGATCATGTTCCACTTCGAGCTTGGGTGGTGATTTCTATGAGGACTACTATGGAGCTGCACGAGATAGTAGTAGTATTCCTAGTGTGGTAATAGTTGTGTTTCCACCGCCTGCGTGACTCGTGGAATACGACTTAGTGTGTATCGTTCGGAAGTGTAGAAAAATAATGTATAGAAGTTGGGATGCTTCGATGAGATGTAACGCCTTTCCTTATAGTTGTACTCCGTCAGGCTTGTACTAATCTATGAATGGTGGTGTATGACCGTTGGTATATATATATGGCAGTGTTATATTACCATTGTCATACGAATGAACATCTTTGCATTCCATGCTATCCATTACCTTCCGCACTTCCTTGTTAAATTCTGCCATCCTGGTTTAAACCTTTGCTTTGTCTCCGGGATGGTCAACACTCTCAACACTCCTGCTGCTCGGGCGGGGAGAAGCTAATGTGCCAGAAATGTGAATCTGCCGCAACCGCCATCTTTGGCGAGGTTATCTTTGGAAGCGAGAATAATAAGCGTGAAACCAACCGCTTCATTGGGCGGATTGAACAAAACACGCACGCCAGCCAAGAAGCGATGTGGTTTCACTCAACGACTTCGTCAAGCTGTATCCCCAAAGTTCAAATATTCCGTCGAGCCTCTCGGCGGATGATTGGCTTCGCAGCATCCACCACAAGCTGCGTTCCGCTAGCGTGGCTGAGGCGACAAGGTCACCTTTGCGCTTATCATCTTGAAGGCCCCGCTAGCCTCGGTGGGAGAATTATGAGGCTATCGTCCGGTTGGACAAGTTACAACTTGGGCTGAATTCATGCCGCCTTCCACGAGCATCATATTCGGAAGGTCTTATGGACCGCAAACATGAGGAATTCTGCAGTTTCACCCAAGGTAGGGTGACGGTGGATGCCTCTGACCGTGAATTTGGGAGGTTAGCACGTTATGCTCGAAGAAGTTTCTACCGATGCCAAGAAGCGAGCAAGGTTCCGCAAGGACTTAGCCCGAGCTACGCCGAGATCTCCGTCTGCATGAGTGTACCTCTTTCCGAAGCTAGTCAATAAGGCTATCGGCGCTTGGCCCAAGCAGACTGATTTTGAGGCTTCACGCAAGCACATCCGTGACTCTGGATCGTCATCCGCTCTGGATCGAAGCGCGGGTTTGGGTTCCAAATACTGCCTACCACCCAGGTTCACCCGAGGCCATCCTTTGAGGCGCCTCGCCCCAACCAGCAGTATCTTCCGCCCAAGACTTATGGAGGTCCCACTGCTAATGCTGCTCCACGCCCAAATGTGATAACTTGCTTCAAGTGTGGAGATACAGGCCACTATATCCGAGAGTGTCCAGAACAACCCCAATCAAGTTGGAAAGTCATTGGTCGCGGCAAGCCAGCAGGAAAGGTGCCCTATGCTAAACCAGTTGCCACCGCTCGTGGCCATGTCAATTATGTTTCTGCTGAAGAGACCTATGAGGATCCCAACGTCGTCCTCGATGCGCTTCTTGTTAATTGCCATCCGCAACCGTTCTTTTTGATCTTGGAGCATCTCATTCATTTATTTCGAGAGCTATGCTCGATTGCACAACACCACATTACGTGACATGCCTACCTCCATGGAAATTCAAACTCCTGGTTCTAGATGGCAAACCTCTAGAATAAGTCATGGGAATGAAATTCTTGTCGAATGATTAGTCTTTCTTGCATCTCTAATAGCTCTTAAGTCCTCGGACATAAACATCATCTTGGGTATGGGTGGATGTCAGCCCATTATGCTAAGATTGATTGCTCTACTAGAACTGTTCAACTTACCCATCCTTCGGCAAGACGGTGAATGTTTTAACCCGAGTGTCTAAGCGCCAGACTTTACTCCATAAATGCCAACCCCTTCCGGACCTCGAAGATATTCCGGTAGTCCGTGATTTCCGGATGTCTTTCGGAGGAACTGCCGGTGTTCCACACGCGGGGATGTCGAGTTCGTGATAGATCTTGTTCCGGAACCGTCCCAATCTCTAGAAGACCTTATAAGATGGCACCCTAGAACTAGCTGAACTTAAGAAACAACTCGATGAGTCCTTGCAAAAGGTTTCATCCGTCCTAGTTCATCTCCATGGGCTTGCCCGTCCTCTTCGTCAAGAAGAAGGATGGTACGGATCGGATGGTTGTAGATTACCGACACTGTCAATTTGGTCACTATCAAGAACAAGTATCCGCTCCCGGGATCAACGATCCGTATGATCAGCTCGCTGGATCCTCGATCTTTTCAAGATGGATTTGAGGTTGGGCTACCATCAAATCAAAATCAAAACGGGACATTCCCAAAGCGGCCTTTGTCACTCGTTATGGCCGATCTGAGTACACCGTCATGTCCTTCGGATTAACCAATGCTCCAGCCACCTTCTCTCGGTTAATGAACTCAATCTTCATGGAGTATTTGGATAAATTAGTCGTGGTATACCTCGATGATATACTCATCTACTCAAGAATGAGGAAGAACATGCGAACATCTAAGGCTAGTATTGATGAAACTTGAGAGCACCGCCTTTATGCCAAATTCTCTAAGTGTGAATTCTGGTTGCGTAGTGACCTATCTAGGACATGTAATCTCTGGTAAGGGCATTGCTGTCAATCCGGCGAGTTCAAGCCGTCCTTGATTGGACTCCACGAATCGGTCAAGCAAGTTCGGAGTTTCCTCGGTTTAGCGAGCTATTGCCGCTTAACGAGAATTTCTCCAAAGTTGCTAAACCTCTAACGGAACTCCTCAAGAAAGATAAAAAGTTGAATGGGCGCCCACGATGCGAGTTCAGCTTTCAGGAACTGAAAAGACGCCTGACAACTGCTCCCGTACTTGTTCCACCAGATTTCTCCAAGGACTTTATTATCTATTGCGACGCCTCGCGACAAGGACTAGGTTGCATACTCATGCAAGATCGTCATGTGATTGCCTACGCTTCTCGACAGTTGCGTCCACATGAGGATAACTATCCCACCCACGATCTAGAGCTTGCAGCAGTGGTTCATGCACTCAAAACCTGGCGACATTACCTTCTGGGTAATCGTTGCGAAATCTACACTGATCACCAAAGTCTGAAATATATCTTCACCCAACCGGATTTGAATCTCAGGCAAAGACGTTGGGTCGAGTTGATTACAGATTTCGACTTAGGAATATCTTACACCCCAGGCAAGGCCAATGTCATGGCTGACGCACTAAGTCGCAAATCTTATTGTAACAATTTGATGTTACAACAAAGTCAACCATTTCTCCACGAGGAATTTCGTAAGCTTAATCTTCACATTGTTCCTCGAGTTCCTTTCCACCACGGTGGCGAAACCTACCCTTACGGATCAGATCATCAAAGCACGGAAGGTAGATCCGGGAATCTCCGATCAGGAGAAACATCAAGAAAGGAGTCGCAGATTGTTTCTCCATTGATGAACAAGGTGTCGTGTTCTTTGGAGACCGTCTAGTGGTCCCCAAGGTGCGCAACCTCGGCGATTGATCCTTAAGGAAGCTCATGACTCTCCTCTCACCATTCATCCCGGTAGTACTAAAATGTATCAAGACCTCGCCAGAGGTTTTGGTGGACTAGGATGAAGAGAGAAATCGCTCAATACATTGCTAATTGCGGCGTTGTCGTCGAGTTAAGCGAGCATCAACGCCCTGCTGGTACCCTTCAACCTTTGGAAATTCCTGAATGGAAATGGGATAAAATCGGTATGGATTTCATTACGGGTTTCCCAGGACCAAGAGAGGAATAATGCTATCTTCGTTGTCGTCGATCGTCTTTCCAAAGTAGCCCACTTCCTACCGTTAGTGAGAGTATAACCGCTAGCCAGCTAGCTGATTTGTACATCTCCGAATAGTGTCTCTTCATGGTGTTCCATTAGAGATTAACTCAGACCGTGGAAGTCTCTTCACCTCTCGATTTTGGGAAAGTTTCCAAAACGCTATGGGAACTCGTCTCTCCTTTAGCACCGCTTTCCATCCCCAATCAAGTGGTCAAGTGGAGCGAGTCAATCAAATCCTAGAGGATATGCTTGAGCTTGTCATCTCTTCGGCATGAATTGGGAGAAATGCCTTCCATTCGCCGAGTTCGCTTATAACAATAGTTATCAAGCCAGCTGGGCAAAGCCCTTTGAAGTTCTTTATGGACGGAAATGTCGAACGCCTCTTAAGCTGGTCGAAACCGGGAGAGACAACTCTTTGGCGGATATGATTCGAGAAGGAAGAGCAGGTTCGCGTTGTTCGTGAGAAATTGAAAACAGCCCAATCTCGTCAAAAGAGCCAATATGACGCAAGCATAAGCCTATGGCTTATGAAATTGGCGAGAAGGCTTACCTTCGGGTTACCCTTTGAAGGAACCCATCGATTCGGTATCAAAGGCAAGTTGGCTCCTCGTTACATTGGACCCTTTCGCATTCTTGCCAAACGAGGAGAAGTTGCCTACCAATTGGAACTACCTCCGCATCTTTCCAGAGTCCATGATGTCTTCCACGTTTCCCAACTCAGGCGTTGCTTCTCGGATCCTATCCGTGGAGTGGACCACGAAACGCTTGATCTCCAAGATAACCTCACCTATCGAGAATATCCCGTTCGTATCCTCGATCAAGCCGAGCGTACCACTCGACGTCGGAATATCAAGTTTCTAAAGGTTCAATGGTCAAACCATTCCGAGCAAGAAGCAACTTGGGAAAGGGAGGATCGTCTTCGACTTGAGTATCCCACCTTTTTCGCAACAGATCCTAAATCTCGGGACGAGATTCTTTTGAGTGGGGGTGAGTTGTCACATCCCAGTTAGACCATGCATTAGGGTGTGCATCATGTTTAAATTTCATTTGAATTTGAAATGGGAAGGCAGGAAACCCCAGAACACCCCCTTTAATTCAACTAGGGTTTACTAAAATTATTTCAATGAACCTGAAATGCCCTTCAAAATGCTCATCCTCTTTGCTTTGGTTCAGAACCTATGTCAAAGGAGGTGTATCATTTTCTAGGTCAACCAAAGGTCCTTGGATTAATCCACAAGTTTTGAACTTGAGCATTTTAAATTATACAAAATATTTTAAATGTTCAAAATTGCCAAACAAAATGTTTCATGTTGGAAATATTCCAACAAGGACCAGGAGCATTTTGGTGATTTTTAAAACAGTTTTGGTATTTTAGAAAACCCCACAAAGTTGCAGGAAATTAGAAAAAGATTAAAAAGCAGAAAACCTTACAGCGCCGCCGGCCCACCTGCTGCCCAGCCCAGCCAGCGCCAACAGCTGCTTAGCTCGGCCAGCAGCAGCCAGTGCTTTCGGCGGCGCACCGCTTCAGGTGCCACGCACCTGGTCGCCGGCCGCCGCTCCTCTCCCCATTGTCGGCGAGGACCGACCCCTCTCTCCCCGAACCCCTGGACACTCCCTCTCCTCCCGGATCATCTCTCTCTCTCCCCATCTTGGCCGGCGCCACCGCCGCCTGACCACCGCCGTAGTCGTGCTCCCGCCGTCCGTGCTCCTCCGCACCATGTCCAGGAGCTCCGCCGCCTCCACTACCCCTAGCCAGCCGAGTCCGCTCGCTCTAGTGCCCGAACCCATCTCACCGACCTCGACCGAGCTCGCCGTCGCGGAGATCCCTTCGTCACGCCGTCGCTCCGGTTCATCCCGACCTCGGCGAGGGTTTCTACGTCGCCCGTGAGCCTACCTAACTCCCTTCCTCTCTCTCGCGCCCTCGAACAGCAACCGAGCCACGTTCACCGCACCGCCGCCGTGGAGCTCGTCGCCGGCGTGCTCCGGTCACTTCGGCCACCCCATGGTGTCCGTCGCACTCACCGCACCCCAAGGGTCTACCCATGTACTTCCGCACCTCACCGAGCCTCTAACCCCAAGCCCGTCGTTGGCGAACCCGCGGCCGCCTAGCTCGTCGCATGGCGCCAACTCCGCCACCCGACCCCAACTAACTCCACCGGTGAGACGCGGGTTGCTCCTAGCTACCGTAGCTACCTTCCGCGACTCGTTTGGTCGCGGAATCACCAAACACACTCCTCCGCCGTGTCGGGCTCGCCGTGGCTAGTCGCTGAGTGCAGCCGGCGTGGGCGTTGACCACTTGTGGGCCCTCGTTGACCCCAACAGTCATCGAGCAGATGGGGCCCAGCCACCGCTAACTAAATAGGTTAGATTTAATTAAACTTTAGTTAAGTTAATTACCCGACATGCGGGACCCACTGTCAGGTTTGACCTGGACGTCCTGTTGACCACGACGTCATCTTGACGCATGTCGGCGCATTAATTCAAATTCTGGATTTATTTTGATATAGTAAATTCAGAATATAATTCAAATTTCAAATGCTTATAACTTTTAATCTATAACTCCAAATGCAAAGATTTATATATGAAAATTATCAGAAAAATCCACTCTATCCATTGGTACAGGTTTCATGCATGTTAAAGCAAGTTAACTATGCTGTTTAACCAGAATAAGATATTGCACCATTAGGACTAACTCAAATGAGCTATCATTTGAATCCTTGATTCAAATGAGTTCATTCCTATTATTTCAGCTTGCATTAGGCCAACACACATCCATATTGCCATGTCATAGCATGCATCATATTGTTGCATATTGTCATGTGTGTTTATTTTGGTGTGCTTTCATGATAGGTTACGCCCGAGGATAACCTCGACTATCCATCTGAAGGCGATACTCTACCCCAGTTCCATCGGGCAAGCAACCCGTTGATCATTCGATACAAACCCATGTTCTCGCTTCGCTCTCATTTCTCGCATTAAGACAACGCGATTCAAACTGTTGTGTGCTGCGGTAGTTGAACCCACTTCCTTTGCATGACTGTCATTGCCACGGTAACTAGATGAAACCCACTAGTATGTGTAGGAGTTGATTGAGCCATGTTTGTGATTCCTACCATGCTATGCTTGCTATGCTTAGAGTTGTGTCAGTCGGCTCATCGGGATGATGAGCTGGAGTGAAAGGTTGTGTTGGTTCGAGAGTGAAAGTGTTGAACACGATTTGGTAAAGGTATCGATGAGAGGCCATGTAGGAGTACATGGTGGGTTGTTTCATTGAAGCCGATCCTAAGAACTGAGATCTGTGTTTGTGATCCATGAATTAGCTACTACCACGCATTGGGCCCGAAACCAATGGACCCTCTAAACTTCTTAACCACCCTTGTTCTTAGTCAGGGAGTTGCAAGTAGTTTACGGTGTTTGTAGCATCTTTGGGGGCGACGCATAGCGCTGACCTTAGGGGTGGGTTGTGTTGCGGTAGGCACGTGTTGATGTACCGAGTGCCCGTTTGGTATCTCGGGAACCCTGCACATCGTTCGGGGCTGTATGGGAAACCTCGGCGGACTCCTGCGGATGGAACCGAATAGGCGATAAACTGGACTAGGGACTTGAGTGTTTAGGTAGGTGTGGCCGACACCCACGTTGGGCTTCCGCTTGAAGGTTGCAGTACATGTCGTATGCGGCGATAAGTGGTGAGCGTGTGTGAAGAAGTACACCCTGCAGGGTTAATATGATCTATTGAATAGCCGTGTCCACGGAGAAGGACTTCGGGTTACCTATATCAGTTCATAGACAAGTAAATGGATACTACTAAAAGCCTCAAGATAAGTGTGAGTATCGTGGATGGCCTCTCGTGGGATGACGAGAGAGGATCCACGGTGGAGTATTGTGATGGTGATTAGTGGACTCGTGTACGACAAATGCTTTACAAAGTGGTGTCACGTGGGATAGCTTAGCCAAGAGTCAAAGCTGGCTTCTTGCAAATAACTCCACTTCCTTCCTTGAGAATGTGCATGTATGATAGGATTACGTGGTAAGACTTCTGAGTACCTTTGTACTCATGTTTGTAATTAATGTTTTTAGAGAGGACAATACTACCCCTCCGATGGATTCTATGTAGATATTGACTTGACAGTGAACTAGCCACCCGGTGGCGATCTAAGACTTGTGAAGGGCCATTGTAGATAGAAAGGCTCCAACAAGCTTTCTTTCTTTCTAGAGTCGTACTCGAGACTAGTTTGCTTCGCATGTGCTTGTATGATTGTATGACTTGAGTGTTGGGTCATGTGACCCCTACTGTATGACTATGTTATGTATGGCTCCTCGGAGCCTCTTAAATAAAGTACTTGAGTTGTAGAGTTTTGTTGTGATGCCTTGTTGTATTTACTCATATCGGGCATATTGCGTGTATGATTGAAATGCTTGGTATGAGTGGGATCCGACAAACTAGTTGTTTATCCTTGGCAGCCTCTCATATGGGGAAATGTAGTCTCGTGCTTTTGGCGATAGTAGTCCGCTACTGCCGGTTCACGAGTCTGCTAGCTTGAGACTACTGCTTGGACACTTGATGGCGGCATGTGATTCATTTCGTTCCTATATCTGTCCCTTTGAAATGTCACGGTGGTATTGAGTCCTGCCTAGCTCTGCTACAGCCGGGATACCGGAGTCCTGTTAGCCCAATGCTACAGCCCGAATTCATCGTTGATGACCGACATGCTCGAAGTGATTCATGTATGCTGTCCCCATAGGTTAGTGCGCTTTGGGTTCACGACTAGCCATGTCGGCCGGGTTCTTTGTCATGTGGATGCTAGCGACACTATCATATCGTGAGCCAAAAGGCTAAGCGGTCCCGGGCCATGGTAAGCGACACCGTGGGAATACCGCGTGAGGCCGCAAAGTGATATGAGGTGTTACCAGCTAGGTCGATGTGACTTGGAATCGGGGTCTGACAGCGTTGGCATCGAGCGGGGCTGCTGTGTAGGTTCGCTAAGCCAAACTGGTGAAGTTGAGTCTAGAAATGCTTTAGTTATATGTAGGGAATTGATTGTGGGAGGAGCGTAAGGCTCTTTTACTCCTTTACCTTATGCCCTCGATCCGAGTCATCCTCTTCTCATTCGGCGTGGGTATAGGACTAGGCTCTCTTCTCTCTATCGGGTTCACGTGTTACTAATCCGTAGTAACTTATAGGATTGTTGGTTACATCCTCGATTCGGTGCTACTAAATTTTAGTATGCTATCTTTTGAACCGAGAACCTTGATATGATGTTGTTGAGTGGTTTTGCAATCTGATTTTGAATGTCTCAAATCTGATTTTGAGCATTTACAGATGTTATGCTGCCCGATTTTCCTAGAAATTCTAATGCCTTTGCATTGTGGTTGTGCTTTCGGATGGCCACCGTCCCGAGAACCAAGTGGTTCGCTGACCCGTTGCATTGGTGTGTGTGGTCACTGCGGCAATGCTGGTTCGAGTGATGATTGAGTCTGGTTATCGATGGTATCCTGAATATACCGTCGAGGAGCAGTTTAGGATTTCAATCAAAGCCAATACCTTTGCGGTCGGTTATCCATCTTATCCGGACTCTTGAGCCACTTCTTTGTTCTTATGGGCTCGGAATCACTATTGGAATGTCTGTGCAAGATGCAGCCTATTCCATGATGACTATTATTCGAGCGAACTGCCTTCTTTGGGCAACACGATTTTCGCTACATGCGGCATCCCTCACAGGGCGCATGGCTACCTTCGAGGTTTGTACAGCGATGCATCCCATGAGGACTCACTCCTTCGCACTACTCTTGAGATCTTTGGAGGACAAGGACCGTGAGAACCGGGCCTTGCGTATGGAGCTTTAATGCCGTTCGACCTTTGGGCTACTCGACTAGGTTTGCACTGCCGTGCAAGCGGATATATGGACATGAGGGACTTGTACCTGTGCGGGCGAGTCTGCCGGACTTTATGGAGTGGCGTGAGGTTGGAGGCATCACTCCTCCTCGTGGGCCTCGTCTCGCCACCGTTTGTTGGACCACGGCCACATCCGAGTCCTTATGGTCCACAGGCCCCACAGATTATGCATTTCCGGACGATCATGTTCCACTTCGAGCTTGGGTGGTGATTTCTATGAGGACTACTATGGAGCTGCACGAGATAGTAGTAGTATTCCTAGTGTGGTAATAGTTGTGTTTCCACCGTCTGCGTGACTCGTGGAATACGACTTAGTGTGTATCATTCGGAAGTGTAGAAAAATAATGTATAGAAGTTGGGATGCTTCCGATGAGATGTAACGCCTTTCCTTATAGTTGTACTCCGTCAGGCTTGTACTAAACTATGAATGGTGTGTATGACCGTTGGTATATATATATGGCAGTTTTATATTACCATTGTCATACGGATGAACATCTTTGCATTCCATGCTATCCATTACCTTCCGCACTTCCTTGTTAAATTCTGCCATCCTGGTTTAAACCTTTGCTTTGTCTCCCGGGATGGTCAACACTGCATAACCTCGCTGCTGCTCGGGCGAGGAGAAGCTAGTGCAGCGAAATGTGAATCTGCCGCAACCGCCATCTTTGGCGAGGTTATCTTTGGAAGCGAGCGCAATAAGCGTGAAACCAACCGCTTCTTGGGCGGATTGAACAAAACACCGCCGCCAGCCAAGAAGCGATGTGGTTTCACTCAGCGACTTCGTCAAGCTGTATCCCCAAAGTTCAAATATTCCGTCGAGCCTCTCGACGCGGATGATTAACCGCAGCATCCACCACAAGCTGCGTTCCGCATAGCGTGGCTGAGGCTGACAAGGTCACCTTTGCGCTTATCATCTTGAAGGCCCTGCTAGCCTCGGTGGGAGAATTATGAGGCTATCGTCCGGTTGGACAAGTTACAACTTGGGCTGAATTCAGTGCCGCCTTCGTGAGCATCATATTCGGAAGGTCTTATGGACCATAAGCGTGAGAATTCTGCAGTTTCACCCAAGGTAGGGTGACGGTGGATGCCTACAGCCATGAATTTGGGAGGTTAGCACGTTATGCTCCGAAGAAGTTTCTACCGATGCCAAGAAGCGAGCAAGGTTCCGCAAGGACTTAGCCCCTGAGCTACGCCGAGATCTCCGTCTGCATGAGTGTACCTCTTTCCGAAGCTAGTCAATAAGGCTATCGGTATGGCCCAGGCAGACTGATTTTGAGGCTTCACGCAAGCACATCCGTGACTCGGATCTTCATCGGCTCTGGATCCCGAAGCGCCGGGTTTGGGTTCCAAATCTGCCCTACCACCAGGTTCACCCGAGGCCATCCTTTGAGGCGCCTCGCCCCAACCAGCAGATATCTTCCGCCCAAGACTTATGGAGGGCCTTGCTAATGCTGCTCCACGCCCAAATGTGATAACTTGCTTCAAGTGTGGAGAGGCGGGCCACTATATCCGAGAGTGTCCCAGAACAACCCCAATCAAGTTGGAAAGTCATTGGCGCGGCAAGCCAGCGAGGAAAGGTGCCCTATGCTAAACCGGTTGCCACCGCTTCGTGGCCATGTCAATTATGTTTCTCTTTGAAGAGACCTATGAGGATCCCAACGTCGTCCTCGATGCGCTTCTTGTTAATTGCCATCCGGCAACCGTTCTTTTGATCTTGGAGCATCTCATTCATTTATTTACGAGAGCTATGCTCGATTGCACAACACCACATTCGTGACATGCCTACCTCCATGGAAATTCAAACTCCTGGTTCTAGATGGCAAACCTCTAGAATAAGTCATGGGAATGAAATTCTTGTCGACAGATTAGTCTTTCTTGCATCTCTAATAGCTCTTAAGTCCTCGGACATAAACATCATCTTGGGTATGGACTGGATGTCACCCATTATGCTAAGATTGATTGCTCTACTAGAACTGTTCAACTTACCCATCCTTGGGCAAGAGCGGTGAATGTTTTAACCCGAGTGTCTAAGCGCCGACTTTACTCCTTAAATGCCAACCCCTTCCGGACCTCGAAGATATTCCGGTAGTCCGTGATTTCCGGATGTCTTTCGGAGGAACTGCCGGTGTTCCACAGCGGGGATGTCGAGTTCGTGATAGATCTTGTTCCCGGAACCGTCCCAATCTCTAGAAGACCTTATAAGATGGCACCCCTAGAACTAGCTGAACTTAAGAAACAACTCGATGAGTCCTTGCAGAAAGGTTTCATCCGTCCTAGTTCATCTCCATGGGCTTGCCCGTCCTCTTCGTCAAGAAGAAGGATGGTGCGGATCGGATGGTTGTAGATTACCGACACATCAATTTGGTCACTATCAAGAACAAGTATCCGCTCCCGGGATCAACGATCTGTATGATCAGCTCGCTGGATCCTCGATCTTTTCAAGATGGATTTGAGGTTGGGCTACCATCAAATCAAAATCAAAACGGGACATTCCCAAAGCGGCCTTTGTCACTCGTTATGGCGATCTGAGTACACCGTCATGTCCTTCGGATTAACCAATGCTCCAGCCACCTTCTCTCGGTTAATGAACTCAATCTTCATGGAGTATTTGGATAAATTAGTCGTGGTATACCTCGATGATATACTCATCTACTCCAAGAATGAGGAAGAACATGCGAACATCTAAGGCTAGTATTGATGAAACTTGAGAGCACCGCCTTTATGCCAAATTCTCTAAGTGTGAATTCTGGTTGCGAAGTGACCTATCTAGGACATGTAATCTCTGGTAAGGGCATTGCTGTCAATCCCGGCGAGTTCAAGCCGTCCTTGATTGGACTCCACCTGAATCGGTCAAGCAAGTTCGGAGTTTCCTCGGTTTAGCGAGCTATTGCCGCCGCAACCGTCGAGAATTTCTCTAAAGTTGCTAAACCTCTAACGAACTCCTCAAGAAAGATAAAAAGTTGAATGGGCGCCCACAGTCGAGTTCAGCTTTCAGAGGCTGAAAAGGCGCGACATCTGCTCCCATACTTGTTCCACCAGATTTCTCTAAGGACTTTATTATCTATTGCGGCGCCTCGCGACAAGGACTAGGTTGCATACTCATGCAAGATCGTCATGTGATTGCCTACGCTTCTCGACGATTCGTCCACATGAGGATAACTATCCCACCCACGATCTAGAGCTTGCGGCGATGGTTCATGCACTCAAAACCTGGCGACATTACCTTACGGGTAATCGTTGCGAAATCTACTGATCACCAAAGTCTGAAATATATCTTCACCCAACGGATTTGAATCTCAGGCAAAGGCGTTGGGTCGAGTTGATACAGATTTCGACTTAGGAATATCTTACACCCAGAGCAAGGCCAATGTCATGGCTGACGCACTAAGTCGCAAATCTTATTGTAACAATTTGATGTTACAACAAAGTCAACCATTTCTCCACGAGGAATTTCGTAAGCTTAATCTTCACATTGTTCCTCGAGGATTCCTTTCCACCACGGTGGCGAAACCTACCCTTACGGATCAGATCATCAAAGCACGAGAAGGTAGATCAGGGAATCTCCGGATCGGGAGAAACATCAAGAAAGGAGTCGCATGATTGTTTCTCCATTGATGAACAAGGTGTCGTGTTCTTTGGAGACCGTCTAGTGGTCCCCAAGGTGCGCAACCTCGGTGATTGATCCTTAAGGAAGCTCATGACTCTCCTCTCACCATTCATCCCGGTAGTACTAAAATGTATCAAGACCTCGCGGAGGTTTTGGTGGACTAGGATGAAGAGAGAAATCGCTCAATACATTGCTAATTGCGGCGTCGTCGTCGAGTTAAAGCGAGCATCAACGGCCTCTTGGTACCCTTCAACCTTTGGAAATTCCTGAATGGAAATGGGATAAAATCGGTATGGATTTCATTACGGGTTTCCAGGACCAAGAGAGGAATAATGCTATCTTCGTTGTCGTCGATCGTCTTTCCAAAGTAGCCCACTTCCTACCGTTAGTGAGAGTATAACCGCTAGCCAGCTAGCTGATTTGTACATCTCGAATAGTGTCTCTTCATGGTGTTCCATTAGAGATTAACTCAGACCGTGGAAGTCTCTTCACCTCTCGATTTTGGGAAAGTTTCCAAAAGCGCTATGGGAACTCGTCTCTCCTTTAGCACCGCTTTCCATCCCCAATCAAGTGGTCAAGTAGAGCAGTCAATCAAATCCTAGAGGATATGCTTGAGCTTCATCATCTCTTTCGGCATGAATTGGGAGAAATGCCTTCCATTCGCCGAGTTCGCTTATAACAATAGTTATCAAGCCAGCTGGCAAAGCCCTTTCGAAGTTCTTTATGGGCGGAAATGTGAGCGCCTCTTAGCTGGTCGAAACCGGGAGAGACAACTCTTTGGCCGGATATGATTCAGGAAGCGAAGAGCAGGTTCGCGTTGTTCGTGAAATTGAAAACAGCCCAATCTCGTCAAAAGAGCCAATATGACGCAAGCATAAGCCTATGGCTTATGAAATTGGCGAAGGCTTACCCGGGTTACTCCTTTGAAGGAACCCATCGATTGGTATCAAAGGCAAGTTGGCTCCTCGTTACATTGGACCCTTTCGCATTCTTGCCAAGCGAGGAGAAGTTTCCTACCAATTGGAACTACCTCCGCATCTTTCTAGAGTCCATGATGTCTTCCCGTTTCCCAACTCAGGCGTTGCTTCTCGGATCCTATCCGTGGGTGGACCACAAGCGCTTGATCTCCAAGATAACCTCACCTATCGAGAATATCCCGTCCGTATCCTCGATCAAGCCGAGCGTACCACTCGGCGTCGGAATATCAAGTTTCTAAAGGTTCAATGGTCAAACCATTCCGAGCAAGAAGCAACTTGGGAAAGGGAGGATCGTCTTCGACTTGAGTATCCCACCTTTTTATAGCAGATCCTAAATCTGGGACGAGATTCTTTTGAGTGGGGTGAGTTGTCACATCCCAGTTAGACCATGCATTAGGGTGTGCATCATGTTTAAATTTCATTTGAATTTGAAATGGGAAGGCGAAACCCGAACACCCCCTTTAATTCAACTAGGGTTTACTAAAATTATTTCAATGAACCTGAAATGCCCTTCAAAATGCTCATCCTCTTTGCTTTGGTTCAGAACCTATGTCAAAGGAGGTGTATCATTTTCTAGGTCAACCAAAGGTCCTTGGATTAATCCACAAGTTTTGAACTTGAGCATTTTAAATTATACAAAATATTTTAAATGTTCAAAATTGCCAAACAAAATGTTTCATGTTGGAAATATTCCAACAAAGGACCAGGAGCATTTTGGTGATTTTAAAACAGTTTTGGTATTTTAGAAAACCCCACAAAGTTGCAGGAAATTAGAAAAAGATTAAAAAGCAGAAAACCTTACAGCGCCCTGCCGGCCCACTGCCGGCCCAGCCAAAGCAGCGCCCAGCTGCTTGGCTCGGCGAGCGAGCAGCCAGTGCTTCGGCGGCGAGGCACCGCTTCAGGTGCCACGCACCTGGTCGCCGCCTCGCCGCTCCTCTCGCCATTGTCGGCGAGGACCGACCCCCTCTCTCCCGAACCCCTGGACCTCCCTCTCCTCCCGGATCATCTCTCTCGCTCTCCCCATCTTGGCGCGACGCCGCCGCCCTTGCCACCGCCCGTAGTCGTGCTCCCGCCGTCCGTGCTCCTCCGCACCATGTCCGGGAGCTCCGCGCCTCCACTACCCCTAGCCAGCCGAGTTCCGCTCGCTCAAAGTGCCCCGAACCCATCTCACCGACCTCGGCCGAGCTCGCCGTCGCGGAGATCCCTTCGTCACCGCCGTCGCTCCGGTTCATCCCGACCTCGGCGAGGGTTTCTACGTCGCCCGTGAGCCTACCTAACTCCCTTCCCCTCTCTCGCGCCCTCGAGCAGCGTAGCAACCGAGCCACGTTCACCCGCACCCCGCGCCGTGGAGCTCGTCGCCGGCGTGCTCCGGTCACTTCGGCCACCCATGGTGTCCGTCGCACTCACCGCACCCAAAGGGTCTACCCATGTACTTCCGCACCTCACCGAGCCCTCTAACCCCAAGCCCGTCGTTGGCGAACCCGGCGGCCGCCTGGCTCGTCGCCGGCGCCAACTCCGCCACCCGACCCCAACTAACTCCACCGATGAGCGCGGGTTGCTCCTAGCTACCCGTAGCTACCTTCCGCGACTTCGTTTGGTCGCCGGAATCACCAAACACACTCCCTCCGCCGTGTCGGGCTCGCGGTGACTAGTCGCGATGCAGCCGGCGTGGGCGTTGACCCTTGTGGGCCCTCGTTGACCCCAACAGTCAGCGCAGATGGGGCCCAGCCTGCTAACTAAATAGGTTAGATTTAATTAAACTTTAGTTAAGTTAATTACCACGACATGCGGGACCCACTGTCGGGTTTGACCTGGACGTCCTGTTGACCACTGACGTCATCTTGACGCATGGTGACGCATTAATTCAAATTCTGGATTTATTTTGATATAGTAAATTCGAATATAATTCAAATTTCAAATGCCTATAACTTTTAATCTATAACTCCAAATGCAAAGATTTATATATGAAAATTATCAGAAAAATCCACTCTATCCATTGGTACAGGTTTCATGCATGTTAAAGCAAGTTAACTATGCTGTTTAACCAGAATAAGATATTGCACCATTAGGACTAACTCAAATGAGCTATCATTTGAATCCTTGATTCAAATGAGTTCATTCCTATTATTTCAGCTTGCATTAGGCCAACACACATCCATATTGCCATGTCATAGCATGCATCATATTGTTGCATATTGTCATGTGTGTTTATTTTCGTGTGCTTTCATGATAGGTTACGCCCCGAGGATAACCTCGACTATCCATCTGAAGGCGTTACTCTACCCCAGTTCCATCGGGCAAGCAACCCGTTGATCATTTCGATACAAACCCATGTTCTCGCTTACGCTCTCATTTCTGCATTAAGACAACGCGATTCAAACTGTTGTGTGTTGCGGTAGTTGAACCCACTTCCTTTGCATGACTGTCATTGCCACGGTAACTAGATGAAACCCACTAGTATGTGTAGGAGTTGATTGAGCCATGTTTGTGATTCCTACCATGCTATGCTTGCTATGCTTAGAGTTGTGTCAGGTCGGCTCATCGGGATGATGAACTGGAGTGAAAGGTTGTGTTGGTTCGAGTGAAAGTGTTGAACACGATTTGGTAAAGGTATCGATGAGAGGCCATGTAGGAGTACATGGTGGGTTGTTTCATTGAAGCCGATCCTAGAACTGAGATCTGTGTTTGTGATCCATGAATTAGCTACTACCACGCATTGGGCCCGAAACCAATGGACCCTCTAAACTTCTTAACCACCCATGTTCTTAGTCAGGGAGTTGCAAGTAGTTTACGGTGTTTGTAGCATCTTTGGGGCCGCATAGCGCTGACCTTAGGGGTGGGTTGTGTTGCGGTAGGCACGTGGCCGGTGTGTCAGTGCCCGTTTGGTATCTCGGGAACCCTGCACACATCGTTCGGGGCTGTATGGGAAACCTCGGCGGACTCCTGCGGATGGAACCGAATAGGCGATAAACCTGGACTAGGGACTTGAGTGTTTAGGTAGGCTGAGGCCGACACCCACGTTGGGCTTCCGCTTGAAGGTTGAGTACATGTCGTGTATGGCGGCGATAAGTGGTGAGCGTGTGTGAAGAAGTACACCCTGCGGGGTTAACTATGATCTATTCGAATAGCCGTGTCCACGGAGAAGGACTTCTGGGTTACCTATATCAGTTCATAGACAAGTAAATGGATACTACTAAAAGCCTCAAGATAAGTGTGAGTATCGTGGATGGCCTCTCGTGGGATGACGAGAGAGGATCCACGGTGGAGTATTGTGATGGTGATTAGTGGACTCGTGTACGACAAATGCTTTACAAAGTGGTGTCACGTGGGATAGCTTAGCCAAGAGTCAAAGCTGGCTGCTGCAAATAACTCCACTTCCTTCCTTGAGAATGTGCATGTATGATAGGATTACGTGGTAAGACTTGCTGAGTACCTTTGTACTCATGTTTGTAATTAATGTTTTTCAGAGGACAATACTACCCCTCCGACGGATTCTATGTAGATATTGACTTGACAGTGAACTAGCCACCCGGTGGCGATCTAAGACTTGTGAAGGGCCATTGTAGATAGAAAGGCTCCAACAAGCTTTCTTTCTTTCTAGAGTCGTACTCGAGACTAGTTTGCTTCGCATGTGCTTGTATGATTGTATGACTTGAGTGTTGGGTCATGTGACCCCTACCTGTATGACTATGTTATGTATGGCTCCTCGGGCCTCTTAAATAAAGTTCTTGAGTTGTAGAGTTTTGTTGTGATGCCTTGTTGTATTTACTCATATCGGGCATATTGCGTGTATGATTGGAAATGCTTGGTATGAGTGGGATCCGACAAACTAGTTGTTTATCCTTGGCAGCCTCTCATATGGGGAAATGTAGTCTCGTGCTTACGGCGATAGTAGTCCGCTACTGCCCGGTTCACGAGTCCTGCTAGCCCAAAGACACTCTGCTTGGACACTTGATCTGGCGGCATGTGATTCATTTCGTTCCTATATACATCCCGGGAAATGTCACGCGGTGGTATTGAGTCCTGCCTAGCACTGCTACAGCCGGGATACGAGTCCTGTTAGCCAGTGCTACAGCCGAATTCATCGTTGATGACCGACATGCTCGAAGTGATTCATGTATACTGTCCCCATAGGTTAGTGCCGCTTTGGGTTCACGACTAGCCATGTCGGCCGGGTTCTTTGTCATGTGGATGCTAGCGACACTATCATATCGTGAGCCAAAAGGCATAAGCGGTCCCGGGCCATGGTAAGCGACACCCGTGGGAATACCGTGCGTGAGGCCGCAAAGTGATATGAGGTGTTACCAGCTAGGTCGATGTGACTTGGAATCGGGGTCCTGACAACCCCAAAGGGAAGCAATAACGAGGAACAACGGGACGCGGCAGAGGATAATCCCGCCGATAAACAACCAAAACGGCAACGTAGACGCCGCCCTAAGTCCCGCCTCGATCAAAGCTGCCTTCCTAGCGACCCAGCGATAGAGCAGGGCAAACCAGCGGACGACGAACAGGACGAGCCGGATAATCAACCCCTTCACGAAGCAACCAACAGTCCGGACACAACACCGGAGCATAAGAACATACACAAAAACTCGCCGCCCTTGCAAGAAGTTTGAAGAAAGCGAAGCGGAAGCTCAAAACAGCGAAGACACGCTCAAAATGAAGTGGAGCAAAGTATTCAAGACTGTGAACAAATATGGCAATGGCCATCAAACAAAGAAACTACCGAGCGTAAGTTGCTGCCAGAATTTGACGAGGAAGCCATAGAGCCTTCACGGTCAAAAAATAAAGAGGCCACCGGCGGATAAACGGCAGATGACAGGCCAGCGACAAGCGGGCCGCACACAAGCCGGATTATAATCACAGGGAAAGCAGACGGCCCAACTAGGTCCATCTACGGGCCAAAAAGAGGGCCCAGAAGTAACACAACACAACAAGTGTTGAAGACAGCGGCACACCCAAATACAGAGGCGCCTTACACCCGCTATGTTTTACCGGCGAGGTCTTTGGATCATGAATTTCAGCGAGGTTCAAACCCATGAACATAGAGGCATCTGACGGCTAACTTGAGACCCAGATGCGGATAGAAGATTACATACTACACATACACATGGCTAGAGGAGATGATCTCCATGCCATAAAATACCTACCCCTCAAGCTCAAAGGGCCAGCTCGGCCTTGGCTCAAAAGCCTCCCGAGAAAACTTGTTGGAAGTTGGGAAGAGCTTGAGGGCGCGTTTAAACAAATTTTCAAGGGACTTATGTCCGCCCTCCGGATCTGAGCGATCTAAGTCATATAACTCAACAGCCCGGAGAGTTAGCGCAGAATTCTGGAACAGGTTCCTCACCAAAAGAACCAAATAGTCGATTGTCGGGACGGAAGCCTTAGCAGCTTTTAAACACAACGTCCGAGATGAATGGCTCGCTTGAGACACCTCGGCCAAGAGAAGCCAAGAACAATGACCGCGCTAACAAGCCTCATGGCGCTTTTGCGCGAGGAGAAAACAGTTAGCTAGCAAGATGCAGCACCAGCGACCAGTACATCGAGATCGAGATGGAAGCGGAAAGTCACGGCGCGGAAAGATCAGCGCGGAATAAAGAAAAAAAGCCCAAAGACACGGCGATCAACGCGGAATCAAAAGCTTCATGACCAAACAATAAAACCACGGCCTCTTAAGGACAATAGAGATGAGCTATCAAATTTAAACAAAATTTTAGATCGGATATGTCAAATCCACAGTACCTCGGAAGGCACGCAAACCATACCAACGAAATTGTTGGGTTTTAAACAGTCCGCAGACTCAACGCCGGACACAAGAACTCGATCCAAGCGAGGCGATGTGAACCCCACCAGCGAGCAGGAAGTCAAAAGGCTTTCCCACAAGGAGTCAAAAGCAGTAAACTTCGCTTCACGTGATAGTACGGAAAACCAACACGGCACTTTCGCTTCGACAAGTGTCGCAAGGTCCACCCAATGAACACGAGATTGGATGTCAAAACCAATCACTTTCGACCATCTGGATTAGTCGAAGTATCCGAACGCAGGATAGACTGCCCGATATTGGATCCCATAATAGGCGGACTGCAATTCACGCGAGGTTTTGGTGGGCGGCGGCGACTTAAACCTGCTAGATCCGGACACAATCCGCAAGTTGGGATAGACCATACTGCAATTGGCATAGCCCACTTCCTTCAAAGGGTGGCGCCAGGCCCTTCGCCGGTGCAGTTTCATTATTACTAGAAGTTGTGTTGGGTCACGACAACTTCCGACGAGAAAAGCTAACCTTTCATGTCGCCCCATTTAAAAGTAGCTATCAAGCATCCTTTGGGACGGGAAGCTTTCGTCGCTTCAATGCAATACCACATTACCGTCTCTTACGCTTAAAATGCCGGTCCCGTGGCATCATTTCATTAAAAGGTGCTTTGAGACCCGGACACGGCTGGGCGAGTCGGAATAAATAAACTAGGGGCTACCTAGCGCACATCCCTTCACAAGGGTTTGCACATATAAGCCATAATGAGCTAGCATAGGCTCAGCTTTCTTAATCTATATTTCAATTTTTCGCACTTTCTCGCATACGATTTCTTTTCCAGCCAAGTTCCTCTCTTTTTACAGATGAACAGCGTGCACACCCGTCGAGGATACGGCTGCGCGGAACCACAGCGAGGCGTGCGTAGGGACCCGTTGCAAGGACTCTTTTAGGACTAAGACCCTCGTAAACCTTTCTTCTGTCTCTTGTTGCTATAATCCCTGGTTTATCATTATAGCGGAGTGGAGGCTGGCGTTTTGGCATCGGCGCGCCAAAAGAACCTGCTCGTACACGGACACAAGGGGCTTAGGGCTTTGTTTTGCCGCTATTATAAAGACCGAACACCTTGGGAGTGTTCGGCGTCTCGAGTTAGGCCTTATATGCATCAGCTCGAATCATGTCTTTGGTCAAATGTTGGGTTTGCTCGGCTCTGTGTTTTGCTGCCTTCGTTCCGTATCATCGGCTAACGCGGCTCGGAGAACTCTGTGATTGTGCCCCAGTTAATTTGGCGAGCACCTCGATGAAAGCAGCTGACTATCATGATACAGCGAGAGGCTGGTCAACCACTCGATCGACCATGGGAATGTTTGGGATTCCTCCGCTTTGTGAAGGGCGTTTCGGCCGAGCACATCTGGCGCCCAATTGGAGAGCGCGGTGCCCCGAGGGCTATGTCGTAGCCCCACCCTCGAACTCCATGGCTAAGTGAAAGTGATAAAGCATTATAGTCCGGTTGCCTCGTTTGCTCGCTACCACCTCCTTTACGGGACCGAGGCGTCGGATTAAGTGTGAAAGCGCTATTTTTGTGAACACCCCGCACCTTGTGCGTGGGGCTGAAGCCGACAGCGCCATCTTCGGGTTATACACGTATACATGAGCGGCCGCATAGGAGATATTCTATTACTTGAGCGCACAAGTATAAAAGGCGCTTACATCATAAATATCGTTTTACATCATATAAGCGTTCATTCGAGCGTAACATTTTTTGAAACCTGCGACTCTATTACACGAGCACCACGCAGCGCCGCCAACATAGTGCTCGGCGGGTAACGGTTATCATCCGAACCGGGTCGCAACAGCGGTGGCATCCATCTCTGTCCATTGTGTCTTCACTGCGGCGGCGCCATCCACGCACCCTCTATGCAGGCCGACCGCTTCATCGCCTTGATATGCGGCACCGCCAAGAAATTGCTGCAATAAGCCAAAGTAACTCTTGGCTGGGGCCTATCCGGCGGATATGGGTCACTATATCCGTCATAGCAAGCCGGACAACCTATTTAGCTCAGCCCACTCGGCCAAGCGGTCGGTCAGCGGAAGTGAACGCTCCGGACTATGGAATTGAGACCAAAACAGCTCTTAGTCTTGTGATCCTTACGGCGAAAATACTGCGGCATCCGCGCTTTTCGCTGCTAAGTCCATATAAGGGTCCTCTGGACCCCCAGGTTAGCCAGTGAGCATATTTTGGATCCGTAAATCTTGGCGCAGCGAAAATGCTTACCGGCTACAATATCTCGACTGGCGCAGCTCTTCCTTTATAGCCCGCATTGCAGAACGGGCATCCTTGGCTTCGGCGGTGGCCTTCCGCAGGTCTTCTTGCCCCGCTAGGCGCTCCTTCTCAAGAGCCTCATTGCGGTCGGTAGCATCTTTTAACTTCACGGCCATTTCGGCTATCTCTTCCAAGCTCCGGCAGTGTGCGACCCTTTCGGCCGCTAACTCCTCGGCCGCCCTCGAGGCCGCCGCATTACTCCTTCTGGCCTGCTCCTTGGCTTGAGCAAGTTCGGCCCGAAGGCTCTCCACGGCAGCGGCACTATCTGCATTTCACGCACATGTTGTAAGGAGATGGCTTCGGCTCCCTTACCAAGTGACCGTGCATTAACACTTACCTCGCGACTCATCAAGTCGCCTGTTGACCAGCGTGATGTCCGCATCCGCAGCATCGAGTTGCCGCTTTAGTTCAGCAACTCCATCAGTCCGGCTGGCCCCCGGACAACCCGCCACCTGCATCGGCACGACGGGAATTTAAAAACTGCGATTTTGATCCTCGGCACGCTGTCGATTTCGACAACCTACCGAGTCTCAGGGGCTACTATCTATACAGGGCACATTCTATATGCAAAACTGTTAAAAGGTGTGTCATTTTCGTACCTCAAACCCGCTTGACAAACTCCGGCGGCATCGTGCAACCCGCCTTGGCGGACAAAATCCTTTCAATCACCATGCTCATCAATGCGTGCTGATCTTACGAGATAAACGCCTTCTCAAGCAGATCCTTCAGCCGTACACCGATTGGTGCCGAACTATCGGCTTTGCCAAACCGGGGCTCCCTCCATGGCGACACTTCAGGCTCGTCCGCCCTATCCGGCGGCGCCCGGACGGGCGTCTCGCTCTCTATCATCTCCGGACGAAGGTCCCCGAAGACGAGCTCATTTGCGAAGGGCGGAGATCCGAACTACAAGGTAAAAACTTTAGTTATCCTCGAAGCACAAGTAGGGATGTCCTTATTATAAAACTCCTTTCTTTCTACTTACGGCTCGTTGGAGGCTGACTCATTAATGGAGATTGTGCGGCGGGGCCTCCCGGACGCAGGACCTCTGGCGAAATTTCTTCCCCGTTTAGGGGCTTTGCCCCGGGTCCTCGGAGGCAGTCCTCTTCTCCCCTTGGAGGGAGGATTCTCGATCCCCCTCTTTCAAGAGCCTCCTTAGGCGAGGCAGTAGCTTTCTGCTTTCCCTTAGCCTTCCTCTGAAGGCGCAACCTCAAGCATCCGGACCAGCACGGGATCCGGCGCGGTCTCTGGGAGGGGGGCCGGACACCGTATCAATTTTGCTTCCGCTATCCACTCCTGTGTAGAAGGAAGTTGGTCATAAAGTGAATCATCGAAAGGCAAACAAGCGGTATGTCCGGACTGGAACTACTTACTTGAGTATCCAGGCGATTGCAGCTTAGGCCAGCATCCTCGGTCAATTCGGGACGCACCTCTTGCGATCCGAAGAATAATTGTACATCTCCGGGGTGTCATACCCATGAAGTGTTGAAGAATCCGTGGGACCTCGGTTGAACTCCCATAGCGGAGAGGGCGGCGTTTGCGAGGCAGGAGGCGCCTAATCAGCATAACCTGCATCACCACCACCATATCGATCTCCCTCGTTCGAGATCTCGAATCCGGCCCTGCGGTAGGGGCACGTCCTTAACGGCCCCAGTTGAGCCCTGGTTGATCCACGACATCAACCGTCGTGGAGGTCCCAGGCGGAATAAGGGCGGCGGCTTTTACTGCGGCCCCTCGGAGCGGTAATATAGAACCACTCTTGCTGCCACGGGCGAGCTACTCTTGAAGGAGCCAGCGGGCCACGGGGCATCGGCCCTCTTACTTATGGCCGCCCGCCACACTCCGCTTAGCGCCCCGATCATCTTGGCGCCACATTGAAGGTCTTGACCACAGGCGAAGTGAGGGTGACGCGGAGGAAGGCTTCATGACGACGATAAATGCGGAGATATGGAGGATGGACTCGGTGCCAAATCGTGGAATTCCAACCCATAGTAAAACATGAGCCCTCTCACAAAAGGATCCATCGGAAGCCTAAATCCAGCGGAGGTGGGATCAAAACGACATACTCGCCGGGCTCGGGGGTGGGGATGGCCTGCCCTTTGGCAGGCAACCTGTCGAAATCTCATAAGCGGTACTTGGCCTCCGCAGCTTTAGCACGTCCTCCTCCATGACGGAGGAGGCCATCCACCGGCCCTGGAGGTCGGAACCGGACATCGTTGAAAGCACTCGAATCTGGAGCTCTAGGTGCTGGAACTTGGAGCGGGGAGAGGATTCGATGGAGGATTGAAGAAAAGCGAGCCTTGGTCCCGTTATAAAGAGGAGAATACCAAGAGCCGTCTCCGTGACCGTTTGGGACTCGCCGATAGAGGCGTGGCGAGCAGCGGTTGGGTTACCACGTCCGTATTAATGAGAATCCCGGATTAAGGGAAACACGATCTCTGCCCGACAAGGCGTGCCAAAGAAACCGCTTCGCTAAATCTGTTGAGGTGGTAAAGTAAAAACAATTCAAGTAATGGCTTGGTAGTGGTGTGACGTCATGCCACAAAAACGTCCACAGATTGAACTTGTGTATATATTATTCTCTACGGTGGAATGTGGAATTTATTTTGCGAGCGGACACTATCTGGTGTTCACAATCTTCTATCATTCGAGGAGGAACCCGCCTTGCAATGCCAAGCAATATCTGCGCGGACTTATCGTCATTGAAGCCTGGTTAGGGGGCTCTTGAGGAGTCTGGATTAGGGGTGTCCGGATAGCGGACTACCATCATCACCGAACTATCATCAGCGGACTATCATCATCGACCGGACTCCAAGACTTTGAAGATACAAGATTGAAGACTTCGCCCCGTGTCCGGATGGGACTTTCCTTGGCGTGGAAGGCAAGCTTGGCGATACGGATATGTAGATCTCCTACCATTGTAACCGACTCTATGTAACCCTAGCCCTCTCCGGTGTCTATATAAACCGGATGGCTCTAGTCCGTAGGACTCGAAGAACAACAACCCTTACAATCATACCATAGGCTAGCTTCTTGGGTTTAGCCTCCTTGATCTCGTGGTATATCCACTCTTGTAAACATCACAATATCAATATCAATCAAGCAGGACGTAGGGTTTTACCTCCATCAAGAGGGCCCGAACCTGGGTGAAAACATCGTGTCCCTTGTCTCCTGTTACCATCCGCCTAGACGCACAGTTCGGGACCCCCTACCCAAGATCCGCCGGTTTTGACACCGACACTCACCCTGAAATTCCTCATTGAAGAATTCATAAAAATCGCCTATTCACCCCCCACCCTCTAGTCGACTTAACGCACTTTCAATTGGTATCAGAGCAAGGTACTCCCTTGTTCTGTGTGATTTTGGTTCAACCGCCTGGAGTTTTAGTTATGTTGACCGCTGGTATGATCAAGGTCTCTGCTGGGTGTCCTACCTTCGATGGGACGGACTACCCCTACTGGAAGAATAAGATGCGAATGCATATTGAGGCAATTGACAACAATCTCTGGTATGTTGTGGAAAATGGTGTTCCCTCAGTCACACCTTCTGTGAATGCTGCTGATGTGAAGAGATTCAAGCAACTCGATTCTCAAGCGAAGAACATCATATGTGGCTATCTGAGTAAAGGGAAGTATGGCAGAGTGAGTGCTTTGGAGACTGCTAAGCTTATCTGGGATAGGCTGTCCAAAGTAAATGAAGGAGTCTCGACACAGCATGACTCTCGTGTTGATGTTGTTCGCAATCTCTTCAACCGCTTCAAAAGACTCGACAATGAAAATGTTCAGCAAACCTTCGATCGCCTCACTGACATCTCAAATGAGCTTCAAGCACTTGGTGCTACTGACATCACCGACCATGAGGTGGTGAAGAAATTGCGAGATCGCTTGATTCCTCATTTGATACTCTAGCACCGATGATACAAGAGCGTGGAATTACAAGTCACTTGATCCGCTGATATCCTCGAGGCTAAACACTCATGAGTTTCAGCTTCTTTGAGAAGAGATCTCTATGGTTCAAGCTATGGCAGATCACGCGCCCTGAAGGCCAAGGCAGTCTATGAATCTGAAGGTGAAGATTCTGGTAGCAGCCTTGGTGATCCTGTAGAACTGAGCCAGGAGCTAGCATTGCTCGTGAAAAAATTTCAGAAGTTCTCAAGACGTGGTTGTTTTGAAAAATCCTCAAGGAGTAATGATTCCTCATCCAGTGACTACAAGAAGAGGCTATGCCACAAATGCAAGAAACCTGGTCACTACATTCAAGATTGTCCTCAGTGGGAAAGAAATCAAAGAAGAAGAAATACAAGGATTATAGTTCTGATGACTCAAATAAGAAGAAGAAGAAATCTTCAAAGTCTTCATCATCAAAATCCTCGAAGTCGTCATCTCACAAGAAGAGCAGCTCCAAGAAGGCTCGGGCATTCATTGGCAAGGAGATGGACTCTGAAGCTGAATCTAGGAACATGAGGAAGAGGAGGCATCTGAGGAGTCAGAATCTGGGGTGGCGAGCCTAGCCCTCGCTACTGGGTTCGTCAGCAAGTCCATCTTCAACACTGAAGAAAATGGCATCTACAACAAGGATGATCACGACAATGATGACTATGCTCCCACCTATTGCTTCATGGAAAAGGGTGCCAAGGTACTCAAATTGTTGGGGAACGTAGTAATTTCAAAAAAAAATCCTACGCATACGCAAGATCATGGTGATGCATAGCAACGAGAGGGGATAGTGTGTCCACGTACCCTCGTAGACCGTAAGCGGAAGCGTTAGCACAACGCGGTTGATGTAGTCGTACGTCTTCACGATCCGACAAATCAAGTACCGAACGCACGACACCTCCGAGTTCAGCACACGTTCAACTCGATGATGTCCCTCGAACTCTGATCCAGCCGAGCTTTGTGGGAGAGTTCCGTCAGCACGACGGCGTGGTGACGATGATGATGTTCTACCGACGCAGGACTTCGCCTAAGCACCGCTATGATATTATCGAGGTGGATTATAGTGGAGGGGGGCACCGCACACGGCTAAGAGATCCAAGGGATCAATTGTTGTGTCTCCAAGGGGTGCCTCCCTCCCCGTATATAAAGGATTGGAGGAGGGGGAGGGGGACGGCCATCCTTGGTGCGCCCCATGAGGAGTCCTACTCCCACCGGGAGTAGGACTCCCCCCTTCCATGTGGGAGTAGGAGAGGAGAGGGAAGGAGAGAGAGGGGGAAAGGAAAGGGGGCGCCCCCCCTCCTTATCCAATTCGGACTGGGGGAAGGGGGCGCGCGGCTGCCCTTGGCCTCCCCTCCTCTTCTCCACTAGGGCCCAATAGACCCATTAGTCTCCCCGGGGGGTTCCGGTAACCCCCTGGTACTCCGGTATATGCCCGATTGTCAGGACCCCTATTCCAAGTCACATCGATCTAGCCGGTAACACCTCATATCACTTTGCGGCCTCACACATAGTATTCCCACGGGTGTCGCCTTACCATGGCCCGGGACCGTTTGCGCCTTTTGGATATGATGGTGTCTCTAGCACCATATGACAGAGAACCCGGGCCGACATGGCTAGTCGTGAACCCAAAGCGGCGCTAACCCATGGGGACAGGCATACATGAATCACATCGAGCATGTCGGTCGGCGGCGTGTGAATCCGGGCTGTAGCCTGGGCTAACAGGACTCAGGGAACCCGGGCTGTAGCGAGCTAGGCAGGACTCGGATGTCACCGCGTGACATTTCCCCGAAGGGACAGACACAGGAACGAAGTGAAACACATGCCGGCCAGTCAAGTGTCCGAGCAGTAGTCTTTGGGCTAGCAGGACTCCGGTGAACCGGGCTGTAGCGGACTACTATCGCTCGGGAAGCACTAGACTACATTTCCCCATATGAGAGGCTGCCAAGGATAAACAACTAGATTGTCGGATCCCACACATACCAAGCATTTCAAACATACACACAATATGCTCAATATGTGTAAATACAACATGGCATCACAACATAACTCTCGACTCAAATATTTATTCATTAGGCTCCGAGGGCGAGATATTACAAACATGGGTCTCATGACCCAACACTCGAGCATACAAGTCAAGGCACAAGCGGAAGCTTAACATGTCGAGTCTGAGACATCTACAAATGAAAAAGGCTGAGAAGCGACTATCTACCAGATCTGCCGAGGGCACAAGATCGTAGCTGAGGTAACAAGCTAAGCGTCAAGTCCAAGCGGAACTACTAGCGAGGACCGCGTCTCTCGCAAAACATAAAATAAGAAAGCGTGAGTACAAGCGTACTCAGCAAGACTTACATCAGAACTAACTACATATGCATCATTATCAACAAAGGCGTGGTGGAGTTTGACTGCAGCAAGCCAGCTTTGACTCGGTGGCTATCTGAACTACATTGCAAGTAACTCTTTTGAGGTGGCGCTACGAGTCCACATATTCACCATATCAATACACCACTATGGATCCGCTCCCGTCTACCTACGAGAACGCCATCCATAGCACTCACGCTATCTTGCGAGTTTTAGAGTATCCACTTTCACTTGTCTATGAACTATGCAAGGGTCCAAGTTTCCATATCCGAGGAATCCGGCTATTGAATAGATAATGATAACCTGCAGGGTGTACTTCTTCACACGCTCTCGCCACTTATCACCTGTACCGTCATGTACCTCGGCAACCTTCAAGCGGAAGCCGGGCGAGGGAGTCGGCCACGACCGACTAACCACACAAGTCTCTCGTCAGGTTTATCGCCTATTCGGGTTCCATCCGCGAGGAGATCCGGCGGGTGTTGCTCACGGCCCCAAGCGATGTGTCAGGGTTCCAAGCCCACCAAGCAGGCGGCGCTTGGCATACCCGCCACGGTGCCTAGTCTGTCCCAAGCCCACCTGCACGGGTGCCACTTGGTAGACTACTAACACTACCTACAAACACCAGAAACTAGTTGCAACTCCTAGACAGAGATCATGTTGATTAATAAGTCGAGAGGGGTCGAGTTACCGGAACCCAATGTGTGGTAGTAACTGTTCATGGATCACAAACACAAAACTCAGTTCCTGAGGACGGCTGCAATGAGACAACCCACCATGTACTCCTACATGGCCTCTCACCGCTACCTTTACCAAATCGTGTTCACACACTTAGCTCACACACAGTAGGACATGTTCACACCCCATTCCAATTCATTCTCGATGAATCAGACTGACTCAACTCTAAGCGATAGCAGGCATGACAAACAAGCATGAATGAGTAAGCACAACAGGCTCAAACAACTCCTACTCATGCTAGTGGGTTTCATCTAATTCTTGTGGAATGACAGGTCATGCGAGAGGATAAAGGGTTCAGCTACGCAGCAAGTAACACATGAGTCGTTGTTGTTCTAATGCAGTAAAATAGAGCAGGAGCGAGAGAGTGGGATTATATCGGAATGAACAAGGGGTTTTGCTTGCACAGCACTTCGAAGATAATATAGTTCTTCATCGGTGTCATCGAACTCTTAAATCGATGCGTCGTCTCTCGAGAGGAACAAACACCGACAAACAAAGAAGAAACACAATCAATGCAATGCAACAATATGATGCATGAGTGTGACATGGCAATATGTTGTGGTTTGAGCTGATGCAACTAGCGACAAGTTAAATGAAGTTGGTATGAATCCAAGATTCAAATTCAAACTCCACATGTAGTTATTTAAATGCCATTCATTTCATTTGTCCTAATCAGTAGTCATAAGTTGTTCTAACATGCATGAAAAGCGGTGCGGATGGATAGATTGGATTTTTTGATCATTTTCATATATAATTTATCTCATTTGGAGTTACGGTTGAATTTATATGAATTTTGAAGTTTATACTATTTTACGGAATTTTCGAATAAGAATAAATCCAGGAAAAAGCATTATAACGTCGGTGTGGCGTCATCGGGTCAAGCGGGCCGGGTCCAGTCAAACCTGATGTGTCGGGTCCACACGTCAGTGACTAACTAACTAATCTAAATTAATTAGTGTTAAACTACTACTAACTAAAAATGTCAGTGGAGTAATTAGACTTAATTAAAAACTAAAGTAGGATTAGCTGGGGCCCTGGGCCCACTTGTCAGCGACCCTGGGGAGGTCAAACCCCATTTCAACTTAAATAGAATTTAAACATGATGCAACAAGATGCAAAACACCAGGCAGTACCAGAAGCTAGGGATGTGACAACTCACCCCCACTAAACAAGAATCTCGTCCCGAGATTCAGGATGTGAGGTAAGAAGACAGAGGGGCACAAAACTATCACAATCTTCTCGATCCAATTGCCCTTCTCGAAGATGTTGATTCATTCCATCATCTTGGTCTTGACGTCTTCGCTTTCGAGATCTTCGCTCGACACGACAACAGAAAGAGAGGGAAACCCTACAGGATTTAATCTTCTTGAAGATCGAGCAACTCAAGATCAGTTCATGGAGTGAGACGTAAGAACATCTCTTGAGTTGAGACACCAAACACATATTAGGAATGATGGAAAAGAAATGGATGACAAAGGTTCAAATTGGTAGGCAACCATTCCACGCTTAAGTAAAATGGTGCATGGTTTCAAAGTAGCAAGGAGATGATTGCCATGATTCCATAACGGGACACCTTAGGAAAGGTGACTCGTAGAGTTATTCCCTTAAGTGGCAAAAAGAGTTACTTTTGATTCAGAGATCATTGACACTCTTTATACCAGCCTAAGGCAATTCACAACAATCGTTTGGCGGAGTACAAAGGGATGGCATACACGGACTAGAATGGATGATGTGGACTACCTTGTTGAAGACAACGCAAAGGATGATTTTACTTGCGCATGCTCTCAAGAACTTGAGAATTTCCATATTCACCAAGGTTCTATCAACATCCGTGTCAAGGATCCTGGCAACACAACATACTACCATGATGAATAGTGATGGACGATGCAGATGCATAGGAAGATAACACCTCCTCAGATTTCACCTTAGCGAGGCCAAGGAAACAAAATCTGGATGATCGACCGAGAGACATTTAGCACTTCGCTTCTAATGTTCTCCTTGATGTACTGGTTACCACCGGCATGCTTTAAAGCATCAACATAGCCATTAAGTAGTGGTCGGACTTGAATACAAAGGATCCATAAAAATAACCACGGAGTAAATCCTACGAAATCCTTATGGGGAGGTGGCCAACTTTCTCAATTAAGATACTACGATAATAGGTCTCTCGGCTGGGTGTGTTGGCCACGACATGCACTTACCGGGTTATAGAGAGACCATTAGTATAGTTCTTGGGAAACATTCCAACCATCATATCTGCCTGAGATTCAGATCTAGTTGGGGTTAGGACATTCCAGACTCATCAAGTCTAGAAAGAAAAATGGAAGTTTGCAACACAAATCGATGAGATGGCGTTGCGAGATTCTCGAGGAATGAACTAAGATAGCAAGCTCCAAAACATGAGCTGGTTCTGCTAAACACATGTGAACACGCTGTCCCAGACAAGCATGACCACATAGTAGTCTTATGATAAAACACTACTGAGTTCAGGTGGGGAACCATCATCGAGGATATCAAAGTCTTGTGCACTCAAATTAGACTTCTTTACCTTGAACAAATCACTCAGTGGCTTTTGTGCTAGGAATTCATATGGAACGAAGATGATCAGTCTAACATACCACAGAATACTTTGCACGTGCATGGCTGACTTGGGATGATTCGGAGGAAATAACATTGACTTTCTCGATTTCATGGCGGCAACTTACACCTAATGCACGTGAACTTGGAGAAAGTCACTTCTTTCACCAAAACATATACCTCATGAGCGGAACACGAAGGGCAATGCTTACAAAGTTTCCAACACTAGGTTGATGCTCAACATGAATCATGGGGAGACAAAATGCTGCTGATGGGCTCAACAACAACTCATCGGAATTTCCATATCACTGGACTTCCACCATCATGTGAACACGGTGATAGCATTGATCAGACCAAAAGATGTAATGGTGTATGCTCAAGGGATCAACCACGAGTAAGACAACATTACGAACATCGTTGGTTCTGATTTGACTTGACAATAGCCCATACTCAAGTCAAAGTTCTGACAAGGCAATAGATCCAACAAGCGATCACGAGGACCAATCAATGGAGATATCATCTTTCTTCAACACACACGCACAGAAGATATCCCTTAGAGATGAACTAAGTTAAGCAAAGCTTTATCTTCCAACTCTCCAAGTTGTTGTCTAGCTCAACCAACTAGTTCAGGGATATCCAACACAGAGTCTTGGAGAATGGGTGGTTTAGAGGAAAACCAATATGATCACGAACTCAACATAGCGGTCGGTGACAACTGGTAACACTTCAAGAAGATATTTGGAAAGTCACGAACCACCGATATATTACTAAGCTCGAGAACAATCTTGCTTTTCGGGGCAAGGCGATATGATCAAAGAGCAAGGATTGATATAATCCTAACTCATTGGTCGAAGAGTGCACCAGAATAAGGACTAGGTAGCACGATCAATCTTAGGATGATGATTTAATAACCAACATGCTAAGAATGAGATTATTGCCCATTAACTACCAAGCAACGAGGTTGCTAGGAGTATCAATTTCACACATCACAGTTCACTTGTCGGCATTCCGGTTACAACAACACGGAACCGAGGAATGAATAATGATAGCAAGAAGTATCAATACGTCAAGAATTCATGAGAAATGGTGCAATTCTCATGACAATCCTGACATAAAGGGGGTAATACTCCGAGGTAGAACAGAATCAAAAGCTGGATTGGCATTTTGATCTGCGGAATACAACTGCTTTGACCCAATCCTGGATATGGATGAGGTACTGGAGTTTGTTTCTCCTAGTCATTCCGGATTAGAATGGCTTGACGGACCACAAGGATAATAGGCATCGATAAACACGATCGCACACATACCCTTGACTATCAATTGATAGACGGGTGTCAGAATACAACTAAGGAGGAACAACTCGAGGAACATATAACTTTCTGAGTTGTGGATGCATAGGTTAGTATGTCGAATCAAGTTCAACAGGTTTCTTCCGGATAACCTATGCAGAAGGGTAGAACTGGAAGAGTCGCAATATGGAATGGAGTACTCATCAAGAGCACCCTGGCTGTGATCCTTCGGTTTAGCGAGGAACTTCTGCCATAGACGGTTCATAGTATTTGGAAGAAGGAAATACCACGGACCTCGAGGACTATCGCAAAGTTACTAATATCCTAAAGGAACTAGCAAACACTATCAACATGAGGTAAGTAGGGTGAATCTCGGGTTCAGAAACCCAGGAGTAGAATGCCTACTACTAAGTGGCATCATGGGATGCTTTCGAGAATGACGGCCAGAATCATCACACTGGGAACACAAAACATGGCTAGATTACTAGATGACTCCCTGAAACACCTAGGGTCATAGTACTAACTCCAACATATATGTCGAGGCAACGGAGTACCTCAACATACTAATTTGTGTGATTAATCTGGCCCAGATGAACATTAGAAATGGGGAGAAGGGATTTGCAAATGCATCAGACTATTTAGAGACCTGGGATGACTCGGACAGCATAACGGCTGTAAATGCTCAAAAAGATTTGGGACATCATGCAAAATGGTGGCATAACCACTCAATATCATCATATCAAGGTTCCGAGATCAACAGTTAACATATAGAAATAATAGAAACTGAACTAGGGCGTAAAACCAACAATCTTAAAAGTCTATGGATTAGTAGCACGCCATCCTGATAGATAGATGAGAAGGCCTAGTTCTTAAACCCCGTAGAAGAAAAGAGGATGACTCAGATTAGAAGGCCATGAGGTATAAGGAGTAAAAAGAGCCTTACGTTCCCTTCCACAATCAATTCCCTTATATAACTACAGCATTTCTAGACACAACTTCGACCAGTTTGGCTTGGTAATCCTACAGGCAATCAGGCTCTGATACCAAAGCTGTCAGGACCCCGATTCCAAGTCACATCGATCTAGCCGATAACACCTCATATCACTTTGCGGCCTCACGCACGGTATTCCCACGGGTGTCGCCTTACCATGGCCCGGGACCGTTTGCGCCTTTTGGCTCACGGATATGATGGTGTCTCTAGCATCCATATGACAGAGAACCCGGGCCGACATGGCTAGTCGTGAACCCAAAGCGGCACTAACCCATGGGGACAGGCATACATGAATCACATCGAGCATGTCGGTCATGGCGTGTGAATCCGGGCTGTAGCTTTGGGCTAACAGGACTCGGGAACCCGGGCTGTAGCAGCTAGGCAGGACTCGGATGTCACCGCGTGACATTTCCCGAAGGGACAGAACACGAGAGCGAAGTGAAACACATGCCGGCCAGTCAAGTGTCGAGCGGTAGTCTTTGGGCTAGCAGGACTCCGTGAACCGGGCTGTAGCGGACTACTATCGCTCGGGAAGCACTAGACTACATTTCCCCATATGAGAGGCTGCCAAGGATAAACAACTAGATTGTCGGATCCCACACATACCAAGCATTTCAAACATACACACAATATGCTCAATATGTGTAAATACAACATGGCATCACAACATAACTCTCGACTCAAATATTTATTCATTAGGCTCGAGGGGCGAGATATTACAAACATGGGTCTCATGACCCAACACTTAGAGCATACAAGTCAAGGCACAAGCGGAAGCTTAACATGTCTGAGTAAAGACATCTACAAATGAAAAAGGCTGAGAAGCGACTATCTACCGAGATCTGCCGAGGGCACAAGATCGTGGCTGAGGTAACAAGCTAAATGTCAAGTCCAAGCGGAACTACTAGCGAGACCAGCGTCTCTCGCAAAACATAAAATAAGCAAGCGTGAGTACAAACATACTCAGCAAGACTTACATCGAACTAACTACATATGCATCATTATCAACAAAGGGTATGGTGGAGTTTGATGCAGCAAGCCAGCTTTGACTCGGTGGCTATCTGAACTACATCGCAAGTAACTCTTTTGAGGTGGCGCACACGAGTCCACATATTCACCATATCAATACACCACTATGGATCCGCTCCCGTCTACCTACGAGAACGCCATCCATAGCACTCACGCTTATCTTGCGAGTTTTAGAGTATCCACTTTCACTTGTCTATGAACTATGCAAGGGGTCCAAGTTTCCATATCCGAGGAATCCGGCTATTCGAATAGATAATGATAACCCTGCAGGGGTGTACTTCTTCACACACGCTCTCGCCACTTATCGCCCTGTACACGTCATGTACCTCGGCAACCTTCAAGCGGAAGCCGGGCGAGGGAGTCGGCCACGACCTGACTAACCACACAAGTCTCTCGTCCAGGTTTATCGCCTATTCGGGTTCCATCCGCAGGAGATCCGGCGGGGTGTCGCCACGGCCCCAAACGATGTGTCTGAGGTTCCAATCCCACCAAGCAGGCGGCGCTTGGCATACCCGGCCACGGTACCTAGTCTGTCCCAAGCCCACCTGCACGGGTGCCACTTGGTAGACTACTAACACTACCTACAAACACCAGAAACTAGTTGCAACTCACGGACAGAGATCATGTTGATTAATAAGTCGAGAGGGGTGAGTTACGGAACCCAATGTGTGGTAGTAACTGTTCATGGATCACAAACACAGAACTCAGTTCACGAGGGCGGCTGCAATGAGACAACCCACCATGTACTCCTACATGGCCTCTCACCGCTACCTTTACCAAATCGTGTTCACACACTTAGCTCACACACAGAGGACATGTTCACACCCCATTCCAATTCATTCTCGATGAATCGGACCTGACTCAACTCTAAGCATAGCAGGCATGACAAACAAGCATGAATGAGTAAGCACAACAGGCTCAAACAACTCCTACTCATGCTAGTGGGTTTCATCTAATTCTTGTGGAATGACAGGTCATCTGAGAGGATAAAGGGGTTCAGCTACCGCAGCAAGTAACACATGAGTCGTTGTTGTTCTAATGCAGTAAAATAGAGCAGGAGCGAGAGAGTGGGATTATATCGGAATGAACAAGGGGTTTTGCTTGCACGGCACTTCGAAGATAATATAGTTCTTCATCGGTGTCATCGAACTCTTAAATCGATGCGTCGTCTCTTGAGAGGAACAAACACCGACAAACAAAGAAGAAACACAATCAATGCAATGCAACAATATGATGCATGAGTGTGACATGGCAATATGTTGTGGTTTGAGCTGATGCAACTAGCAGCAAGTTAAATGAAGTTGGTATGAATCCAAGATTCAAATTCAAACTCCACATGTAGTTATTTAAATGCCATTCATTTCATTTGTCCTAATCAGTAGTCATAAGTTGTTCTAACATGCATGAAAATGGTACGGATGGATAGATTGGATTTTTCTGATCATTTTTCATATATAATTTATCTCATTTGGAGTTACGGTTGAATTTATATGAATTTTTGAAGTTTATACTATTTTCGGAATTTTCGAATAAGAATAAATCCAGGAAAAGCATTATCTAACGTCGATGTGGCGTCATCGGGTCAGCGGGCGGGTCCAGGTCAAACCTGATGTGTCGGGTCCACACGTCAGTGACTAACTAACTAATCTAAATTAATTAGTGTTAAACTACTACTAACTAAAAATGTTAGTGGAGTAATTAGACTTAATTAAAAACTAAAGTAGGATTAGCTGGGGCCCTGGGCCCACTTGTCAGCGACCCTGGGGAGGTCAAACCCCATTTCAACTTAAATAGAATTTAAACATGATGCAACAAGATGCAAAACACCAGGCAGTACCAGAAGCTAGGGATGTGACACCGATACTCCCCGAAATCATTCTGGTGTCCGAACATAGTCGTCCAATATATCGATCTTTACATCTCGACCATTTCGATACTCCTCGTCATGTCCGTGATCACATCCGGGACTCCGAACTACCTTCGGTACATCAAAACACATAAACTCACAATATAACCGTCATCGAACTTTAAGCGTGCGGACCCTACGAGTTCGAGAACTATGTAGACATGACCGAGACACGTCTCCGATCAATAACCAATAGCGGAAACTGGATGCTCATATTGGTTCCCACATATTCTACGAAGATCTTTATCGGTCAAACCGCATAACAACATACGTTGTTCCCTTTGTCATCGGTATGTTACTTGCCCGAGATTCGATCGTCGGTATCTCAATACCTAGTTCAATCTCGTTACCGGCAAGTCTCTTTACTCGTTCCGTAATACATCATCCCACAACTAACTCATTAGTTGCAATGCTTGCAAGGCTTATAATGATGTGCATTACCGAGTGGGCCCAGAGATACCTCTCTGACAATCAGAGTGAAAATCCTAATCTTGAAATACACCAACCCAACAAGTACCTTCGGAGACACCTGTAGAGCACCTTTATAATCACCCAGTTACGTTGTGACGTTTGGTAGCACACAAAGTGTTTCTCCGGTAAATGGGAGTTGCATAATCTCATAGTCATAGGAACATGTATAAGTCATGAAGAAAGCAATAGCAACATACTAAATGATCAAGTGCTAAGCTAACGGAATGGGTCAAGTCAATCACATCATTCTCCTAATGATGTGATCCCGTTAATCAAATGACAACTCTTTGTCTATGGCAAGGAAACATAACCATCTTTGATCAACGAGCTAGTCAAGTAGAGGCATACTAGTGACACTCTGTTTGTCTATGTATTCACACATGTATCATGTTTCCGGTTAGTACAATTCTAGCATGAATAATAAACATTTATCATGATATAAGGAAATAAATAATAACTTTATTATTGCCTCTAGGGCATATTTCCTTCAATCTCCCACTTGCACTAGAGTCAATAATCTAGATTACACAGTAATGATTCTAACACCCATGGAGCCTTGGTGCTGATCATGTTTTGCTCGTGGAAGAGGCTTAGTCAACGGGTCTGCAACATTCAGATCCTTATGTATTTTGCAAATCTCTATGTCTCCCACCTGGATTTGATCCCGGATGGAGTTGAAGCGTCTCTTGATGTGCTTGGTTCTTTTGTGAAATCTGGATTCCTTTACCAAAGCAATTGCACCAGTATTGTCACAAAAGATTTTCATTGGACCCGATGCACTAGGTATGATACCTAGATCGGATATGAACTCCTTCATCCAGACTCCTTCATTTGCTGCTTCCGAAGCAGCTATGTACTCTACTTCACATGGAGATCCTACAGCGACGCTTTGTTTAGAACTGCACCAACTGACAGCTCCACCATTCAATATAAACACGTATCCGGTTTGCGATTTAGAATCGTCCAGATCAGTGTCAAAGCTTGCATCGACATAACCATTTACGACGAGCTCTTTGTCACCTCCATAAACGAGAAACATATCCTTAGTCCTTTTCAGGTATTTCAGGATGTTCTTGACCGCTGTCCAGTGATCCACTCCTGGATAACTTTGGTACCTCCCTGCTAAACTAATAGCAAGGCACACATCAGGTCTGGTACACAGCATTGCATACTGATGACCTACAAGTATAGGGGATCTATCGTAGTCCTTTCGATAAGTAAGAGTGTCGAACCCAAGGAGGAGCAGAAGGAAATGATAAGCGGTTTTCAGCAAGGTATTCTCTGCAAGTACTGAAATAAGTGGTAGCAGATAGTTTTGTGATAGGATAATTTGTAACGAGCAACAAGTAACAAAAGTAAATAGTGCAGCAAGGTGGCCCAATCCTTTTTATAGAAAAGGACAAGCCTAGACAAACTCTTATATAGAGAAAAGCGCTCCCGAGGACACATGGGAATATCGTCAAGCTAGTTTTCATCACGTTCATATGATTCGCGTTCGGTACTTTGATAATTTGATATGTGGGTGAACCGGTGCTTGGGTGTTGTTCTTACTTGAACAGGCATCCCACTTATGATTAACCTCTATTGCAAGCATCCGCAACTACAACAAAAGTATTAAGGTAAACCTAACCATAGCATGAAACATATGGATCCAAATCAACCACTTACGAAGCAACGCATAAACTAGGGTTTAAGCTTCTGTCACTCTAGCAACCCAACATCTACTTATTACTTCCCAATGCCTTCCTCTAGGCCCAAATAATGGTGAAGTGTTATGTAGTCGACGTTCACATAACACCACTAGAGGCTAGACAACATACATCTCATCAAAATATCGAACGAATACCAAATTCACATGACTACTAATAGCAAGACTTCTCCCATGTCCTCAGGAACAAACGTAACTACTCACAAAGCATATTCATGTTCATAATCAGAGGGGTATTAATATGCATATAGGATCTGAACATATGATCTTCCACCAAATAAACCAACTAGCATCAACTACAAGGAGTAATCAACACTACTAGCAACCTACTAGTACCAATCCCGGACTTGGAGAAAAGAATTGGATAGAAGAGATGAACTAGGGTTTTGAGAGGAGATGGTGCTGGTAAAGATGTTGATGGAGATTGCCCTCTCCCGATGAGAGGAGCGTTGGTGATGACGATGGCGATGATTTCCCCCTCCGAGAGGGAAGTGTCCCCGGCAGAACAGCTCTGCCGGAGCCCTAGATTGTTTTCGCCAAGGTTCCGCCTTGTGGTGGCGGAGTCTCGTCCCGAAAGGTTGCCTATCATTTTTCCCTTGACGAAAGACCTCATATAGCAGAAGTGGCCATCGGAGAGCCAACAGGGGGCCCACGAGGCAGGGGCGCGCCCTAGGGGATAGGGCGCGCCCCCACCCTCGTGGCCAGGTGGGTCCCACTCTGGTGTACTTCTTCTGCTCAATATTTTTTATTATTTCCAAAAATGACTTCCGTGGAGTTTCAGGACTTTTGGAGTTGTGCAGAATAGGTCTCTAATATTTGCTCCTTTTCCATTGAATTCCATTTAGGCATTCTCCCCTTATGTAAACCTTGTAAAATAAGAGAGAATAGGCATAAGTATTGTGACATGACGTGTAATAACAGCCCATAATGCAATAAATATCGATATAAAAGCACGATGCAAAATGGACGTATCACATACATGATAGAGCCTATGGCTGAAGCATAGGGAACATCTTTCATTTTCTCTCTATCTTCTGTAGTGGTCGGGCATTGAGTCTTACTCAACTTCACACCTTGTAACACAGGCAAGAACCCTTTCTTTGCTTGATCCATTTTGAACTTCTTCAAAACTTTGTCAAGGTATGTGCTTTGTGAAAGTCAATTAAGCGTCTTGATCTATCTCTATAGATCTTGATGCCCAATATATAAGCAACTTCACGAGGTCCTTCATTGAAAACTCTTATTCAAATATCCTTTTATGCTATCCAGAAATTCTATATCATTTCCAATCAACAATATGTCATCCACACATAATATTAGAAATGCTACTGAGCTCCCACTCACTTTCTTGTAAATCTGAGGCTTCTCCAAAAGTGCATATAAAACCATATCTTTGATCACACTATCAAAATGTTTATTCCAACTCCGAGAGGCTTGCACCAGTCCATAAATGGGTCGCTGGAGCTTGCACACTTTGTTAGCTCCCTTTGGATCAACAAAACCTTCCGGTTGCATCATATACAACTCTTCTTCCAGAAATCCATTCAGGAATGCAGTTTTGACATCCATTTGCCAAATTTCATAATCATAAAATGCGGCAATTGCTAACATGATTCGGACAGACTTAAGGATCGCTACGGGTGAGAAGGTCTCATCGTAGTCAATCCCTTGAACTTATCAAAAACCTTTTGCAACAAGTCGAGCTTTATAGACAGTAACATTACCGTCAACGTCAATCTTCTTCTTGAAGATCCATTTATTCTCGATGGCTTGCCGATCATCGGGCAAGTCAACCAAAGTCCATACTTTGTTCTCATACATGGATCCCATCTCAGATTTCATGGCCTCAAGCCATTTTGCGGAAACTGGGCTCACCATCGCTTCTTCATAGTTCGTAGGTTCGTCATGGTCTAGTAACATAACCTCCAGAATAGGATTACCGTACCACTCTGGTGCGGATCTTACTTTGGTTGACCTACGAGGTTCAGTAGTAACTTGATCTGAAGTTTCATGATCATCATCATTAACTTCCTCACTAATTGGTATAGACGTCATAGGAACCTGTTTATGTGATGAACTACTTTCCAATAAGGGAGCAGGTACTTTTACCTCATCAAGTTCTACTTTCCTCCCACTCACTTCTTCCAAGAGAAACTCCTTCTCTAGAAAGGATCCATTCTTTGCAACGAATGTCTTGCCTTCGGATCTGTGATAGAAGGTGTACCCAACAGTTTCCTTTGGGTATCCTATGAAGACACATTTCTTTGATTTGGGTTCGAGCTTATCAGGTTGAAGCTTTTTCACATAAGCATCGCAGCCCCAAACTTTAAGAAACGACAACTTTGGTTTCTTGCGAAACCACAGTTCATAAGGCGTCGTCTCAACGGATTTTGATGGTGCCCTATTTAATGTGAATGCAGCCGTCTCTAAAGCATAACCCCAACACGATAGCGGTAAATCAGTAAGAGACATCATAGATTGCACCATATCTAGTAAAGTATGATTACGACATTTGCACACACCATTACGCTGTGGTGTTCCGGGTGGCGTGAATTGCGAAACTATTCTGCATTGTTTCAAATGTAGACCAAACTCGTAACTCAAATATTCTCCTCCATGATCAGATCGTAGAAACTTTATTTTCTTGTTACGATGATTTTCAACTTCACTTTGAAATTCTTTGAACTTTTCAAATGTTTCAGACTTATGTTTCATTAAGTAGATATACCCATATCTGCTTAAATCATCTGCGAAGGTGAGAAAATAACGATACCCACCGTGAGCCTCAATATTCATTGGACCACATACATCAGTATGTATGATCTCCAACAAATCAGTTGCTCGCTCCATAGTTCCGGAGAACAGCATTTTAGTCATCTTGCCCATGAGGCATGGTTTGCAAGTACCAAGTGATTCATAATCAAGTGATTCCAAAATTCCATCAGTATGGAGTTTCTTCATGCGCTTTACACCAATATGACCCAAACACAGTGCCACAAATAAGTTGCACTATCATTATCAACTCTGCATCTTTTGGCTTCAACATTATGAATATGTGTATCACTACTATCGAGATTCATCAAAAATAGACCACTCCTCAAGGGTGCATGACCATAAAAGATATTACTCATATAAATAGAACAACCATTATTCTCAGATTTAATGAATAACTGTCTCGCATCAAACAAGATCCAGATATAATGTTCATGCTCAACCCTGGCACCAAATAACAATTATTTAGGTCTAAAACTAATCCCGAAGGCAGATGTAGAGGTAGCGTGCCGACGGCGATCACATCGACTTTGGAACCATTTCCCACGTGCATCGTCACCTCGTCCTTAGCCAGTGTTCGCTTAATTTGTAGTCCCAGTTTTGAGTTGCAAATATTAGCAACAGAACCAGTATCAAATACCCAGGTGCTACTGCGAGCTCTGGTAAGGTACACATCAATAACATGTATATCACATATACCTTTCACCTTGCCATCCTTCTTATCCGCCAAATACTTGGGGCAGTTCCACTTCCAGTGACCAGTCTGCTTACAGTAGAAGCGCTCGGTCTCAGGCTTAGGTCCAAACTAGGGTTTCTTCTCTTGAGCAACAAATTGTTTGTTGTTCTTCTTGAAGTTCCCCTTCTTCTCCCCTTTGCCATTTTTCTTGAAACTGGTGGTCTTATTGACCATCAACACTTGATGCTCCTTCTTGATTTCTACTTCCGCAACCTTTAGCATTGCGAAGAGCTCGGGAATCGTCTTATCCATCCCTTGCATGTTATAGTTCATCACGAAGCTCTTGTAGCTTGGTGGCAGTGATTGAAGAATTACATCAATGGCGCTATCTCCGGAAGATTAACTCCCGGTTGAATCAAGTGATTGTTATACCGGACATTACGAGTATATGCTCACCGACGAACTATTCTCCTCCATCTTGCAGCTATAGAACTTATTGGAGACTTCATATCTCTCAATCCGGGCATTTGCTTGAAATATTAACTTCAACTCCTGAAACATCTCATATGCTCCATGACGTTCAAAACGTCGTTGAATTTCCGGTTCTAAGCCGTAAAGCATGGCACACTAAACTATCGAGTAGTCATCAGCTTTGCTCTGCCAGACGTTCATAACATCTGGTGTTGCTCCTGCAGCAGGTTTGGCACCTAGCGGTGCTTCCAGGACGTAATTCTTCTGTGCAGCAATGAGGATAATCCTCAAGTTATGGACCCAGTCCGTGTAATTGCTACCATCATCTTTCAACTTTGCTTTCTCAAGGAACGCATTAAAATTCAACGGAACAACAACACGAGCCATCTATCTACAACAAACATAGACATGCAAAATACTATTAGATACTAAATTCATGATAAATTTAAGTTCAATTAATCATATTGCTTAAGAACTCCCACTTAGATAGACATCCCTCTAATCATCTAAGTGATCACGTGATCCAAATCAACTAAACCATAACCGATCATCACGTGAAATGGAGTAGTTTTCAATGGTGAACATCACTATGTTGATCATATCTACTATATGATTCACGCTCGACCTTTCGGTCTCAGTGTTCCGAGTCCATATCTGCATATGCTAGGCTCGTCAAGTTTAACCTGAGTATTCTGCGTCTACAAAACTGGCTTGCACCCGTTGTAGATGGACCTAGAGCTTATCACACCTTCAAAGTCATCATAACACTCTCTTATCTGATCATGAGAAGCTTTCTTATGAATTTCTTCAAAGAAAGCAAGATCCTGAAAAGCTAAGGGTGAGTTATGAAGATCTTCAGAAGGAGCGCAATTCATTACTTGCTCAACAAATCAGCGCTGCTCAGGAAGAATTTGTTCCTCCATGTTTGAAGTGCATTGAACGTGAATCTGCTAATTCTTCACCTGAATGTTCAAATGCTTCTAATGCTACAAATTATTCACCTGCCTCTGCTATCACTAATTCCTCATCTGAGGACATTGCTAGTATCACTAATGATGCAGGGCTGAAGGAATTATACATGACAGGCATGTACAAAAGCCTCAAAGGGCATCAGGCTCTTTGTGATGTGCTTAAAAAGCAGATCCTCAACAGGAACCCTAGGAAAGAGGGTATTGCCTTTGAGAGGAAACTCAATGCTGATGGGACATACTGGAAGCCTGAGTAGTATCCCAAAACCTCATGGGTTGCTGCAAAGGGACCTCCAGTAGATCCATCCACTTTATCTGGCTTTACATGTGAATCTCCTCATTCTTCTGATGAGTCATTTGACTCCAACTATAAACTGTTCAAAAATCATAATGGTGAAGTATTTGCTAGATATGTTGGTACTAACTGCAGGAACGGTTCCCTTATGAAGAAAATCTGGGTTCCCAAAAGGTGTCTTGAAAATCTTCAGGTGAATGTCATCATGACACCACCTGTGAAGAATAGGAACCCAAGATCAAATTCTTCATATAGATCCAAGTCCTCATATGGACCAAATTCCTCACATGGATCAAATTCCTCAAAAGGATCAAAATCCTCATATGAACATCATCGTGCTAACACTTCTGTTTCGCAGGGAAGATTTAAGGGCTATGAATATGAGCATTATTCTTCTAATCATTATGTTCATAAGTCATCGAAGAATTTCTCTGCTTATTCATATGCTTATCCTAACTCCTCTTATGTGAAACGAAGTGGACTGGCTACAATGCCACAGTTCTCTTATGGAGCTCATAGAATGATGAACTCTTTGCCACCCCTTCAGATGTGGGTGGTGAAGAAAAGAACTAATCTCTTATGCAGGATCAGGTTTCCAGACATACTTAAGCGTCTGAAGAATTTGCTGGAGACCTGAAAATTGCCTGAAAGGACGCAGGCTAATCATGAAGAAATGAATCCTCATTTCACACGTCCTCGTACTGCTTTATCTGTTTTATTGCTTGATGAAATTGATCTGATGAAACTGATGTCATATTCTTCACTGATGAAGTATATGAGTTCGTAAGTTGCACTAATTCATCTGCAGGATGATCTACCCAAAGCCATTGAGTGGGTCCTCAATAGTGGATGCACTAATCACATGACTGGTGACAAGGATCTATTGATGGATGTTCCCTTATCTCCATCGCATCTAAAGCATATCATCTTTGCTGACAAAGGCAAAAGCAAGGTATTGGGTCTAGGTAAGGTTGCGATCTCAAAAGATCGACACATGGACAAAGTCATGCTTGTCGAGTCCTTAGGATACAACCTCATGTCAGTCTCAATGCTTTGTGATCTTGATATGGTTGTTATTTTTGGCAAGTATCGTTGTGTTGTGATCATGGAAGCTGACAATTCCAAAGTCTTCAAAGGCTTTAGGAGAGGAGATCTGTATATTGTTGATTTCTCTACAGGACCTCAACCAGCTATATGTTTACTTGCAAAAGCTTCAGAAGGTTGGCTATGGCATCAACGACTAGGTCATGCTAGCATGAGGAATCTGCACACGCTCGCAAAGAAGAAGCATGTCATTTGGCATCGAGAATGTCAAATTCCTCAAGGATCACTTGTGCGGAACCTGTGAAGCTGGAAAGATGACCAAGGTCAGGCATCCAGCGAAGACTATCATGACTACCACTCGACCATTTGAATTGCTTCACATGGATCTCTTTGGTCCTAACCATTACTCTGCATTCACTAATGAAGCATCTCTATATGGTTTTGTCATTGTTGATGATTACTATCGTTACACATGGGTACATATTGTCACTTACAAAAGTGAAGTGCGGGAAGTCTTCAAACGATTTTCCTCAAGGGCTTCAACCAACTTTGGTGTGAAGATCAAGCACATTAGAAGTGACAATGGAACTGAGTTCAAGAATACTGGTCTCGATGACTATCTTGATGAACTTGGTATTACTCATGAGTTATCTGCTCCTTATACTCCTCAGCAGAATGGCGTCGTGGAGCGCAAGAACATGACTCTTGTTGAGATGGCTTGCACCATGCTTGATGAATACAAGACACCTCGTCATTTCTGGATTGAGGCAATTGACACTGCGTGTCACATCATCAACAGGGTATATCTTCACAAATTCTTCAAGAAGACTGCATATGAACTCCTCACTGACAAGAAACCCAATGTGAGTTATTTCAAAGTCTTCAGTGCTAAATGTTGGACTAGAGATACTCATCACAATTCTAAATTTGCACCGAAAGCACATGAAGGTTTTATGCTTGGTTACGGAAAGGACTCGCACACCTACAGAGTCTTCAACAACGTTCACCAGAAGGTTGTTGAAACTGTAGATGTGCGGTTCGATGAAACTAATGGCTCACAAAGAGAGCACCTACCTCCTGTGCTGGATGAAAAATCACCTGAGGAATCCATCAAGTTCAAGGCAACTGAGATGTCATTCTGACCGAAGAATCTGCTGAAGAAGTCATTCCAGAACATGAAGAACGTCATGCTGATGCACCTGAGGAAAATGATGCTGAAGAAAATGCTAATCAAGTTCCTCAACAACAACCAGCTCACCCTCGCGATGCAAATGAAGTGCAGATTGAGAAAATCATCAGCGACATCAACGTACCAGGTCCTCTCACACGCTCAAGAGCTTCACATTTGTCTAACTTTTGTGGGCACTTTGCTTTCGTCTCTATCACAGAGCCCACTAAGGTAGATGAAGCATTTCTGGAGCCTGAGTGGATTCAAGCTATGCAAGAGGAATTACATCAATTCGAGATCAACAACGTCTGGGAACTGATCAAACGTCCAGATCCTCGCAAGCACAATATCATTGGCACAAAGTGGATATACTGCAACAAGCAAGATGAAAATGGCCTTGTGGTGAGGAATAAGGCACGACTTGGAGCTCAAGGCTACACACAGGTTGAAGGAATTGATTTCGATGAAACTTTTGCACCTGTTGCTAGACTTGAGGCTATTCGCATATTACTTGCTTATGCTAACCATCATGACATCATCTTATATCAAATGGATGTGAAAAGTGCATTCCTCAATGGTAAGCTTGAGGAAGAAGTATATGTTGCTCAACCCCCAGGTTTTGAAGATCCAAAGCATCCTGACAAAGTCTTCAGACTCAATAAGGCCCTCTATGGCCTCAAGCAGGCCCCTCGGGCGTGGTATGATACTTTGAAGGAATTCCTCATGAAGAAAGGCTTCAAATCCGGTTCACTTGACCCAACTCTTTTCACTAAATCTTATGATGGTGAATTGTTTGTGTGCTAAATATATGTTGATGATATCATTTTTGGCTGTACTGACCAACGTTACAGTGATGAATTTTCCTATATGATGAGTGAAGAATATCAAATGTCTATGATGGGAGAATTGAAATTCTTCTTAGGTCTTCAAATTCGTCAACAGCGCAATGGCATATTCATATCTCAGGAGAAATACCTCAAGGATGTATTGAGGAAATATGGCATGCAAGATTGCAAAGGCGTCAAAATCCCTATGCCCACAAATGGCCATCTATGCACTGATGAAAATGGTATTGACTTTGATCAAAAGGTATACCGCCCCATGATTGGTTCTTTATTGTATTTATGTGCATCTAGGCCCGATATTATGCTAAGTGTTTGCATGTGTGCCCGATTTCAAGCTACACCGAAGGAATCACACCATAAGGCTGTGAAGCATATTCTTCGATATCTAGCTCACACACCAACACTTGGATTATGGTATCCCAAGGGCTCGGCTTTTGATCTCATTGGATATTCAGACTCTGACTATGTTGGTGATCGTGTGGACCGCAAGTCAACATCAAGCACATGCTATTTCCTCGGACGATCCTTGGTCTGTTGGTCCTTGAAGAAACAGAACTGCGTATCACTATCTCTCTTTTCAAGTGAGTACATTGCTGCTGGTTCTTGCTGTGCTCAATTGTTGTGGATGAAGCAAACCCTCAAGGACTACGGTGTCAACATGAAGAATGTGCCTCTCTACTGTGACAATGAGAGTGCCATCAATATTGCTCATAACCCAGTTCAGCACTCGAAGACAAAGCACATCCAGATTCGTCATCATTTTCTTCGTGATCATGTGTGGAAGGGCGACATCTCTATTGAGCATGTGAGGACTGAAGAACAGCTAGCTGATATCTTCACAAAGCCCTTGGATGAGAAGAGATTTAGCAAGTTGCGGTGTGAGCTAAATATCCTAGAATCTTCGAATGTCCTTTGAAAAGGACACACATCCTAACACTTATGCAAAATTGATGACTTAGATGTGCAACACATGAAGAAACATTTTTATTCAATCAATGAATACTAACACTCTAAGTGTGAAGAAATTAACGAAGAATTTGATTCTCAGAGCCCTATGACAATTGTATGCGGTGTCTGAAATCATCATTCTTATACGGTGGGTCATGCCGCCACCAAAAGTTGAAAAATCTTGGATTTGAGTTTTTCCCTTTTTTTTGAAATTCCTCAGTTGTTCAATTTCTTCAACTTTGCATTGTCTTCACTCTTTCCGTTGTTGTTCTTCATGGGATATATATATATATATATATATATATATATATATATATATATATATATATATATATATATATATATATATATATATATATAAGTTTATGTCCTCTACAAACATTCACTTATTGCTAATTCTTCATGTTGCCTTTTACGCTAAGTGAATGTGATCGACCTTCCCCTCTATGCTAAACTCAACCCAGTCTATTCACAAATTCTTCATGTGCGTTCTATTTGAAACTCGGTCAAAATCTTCACTGTGTCCTTGTCAGCTGAAGAATTTGCGAACGAAACTTTAAAACTTATCTTATCTAAATTTTCAGCTTTTGCTGCTCAAACCATTCCACATTCCACGATATATTATCCTATTCACCCATGATCTCTCACGATCACCACCTCTCAGTACGTGGGTGACACATGTCACGCGAATGAGAAGGGTCAGGGGCACGTTCGTCCAATTTCCTCGGCCGGGCAGTTTTTCACTTCGGCTATAAATGCCCCTCCCTTCCTCACTTCGTTTTTACTCCACTTGACCTCACTCCCTCGCTCGAGCTCTCAAACCCTAGCGTCGCCGCTACCTCCATCATCGACAGTGAGGAAGAGCTTCACTGCCTCGACCTCGTCGTCGTCGTACTCACGCCGGCTACGGATTTCTTCACTCCGCCGCCGCCGTAGCTGTCTTCCTCTGCCAAGTTAGGGCGTGGAAGATTTGAACTGACGAGCTTCTAAATCTACACTTCACAGTTTGTTGTGTTCTTCGTCAAGGGTAATTAAAAGTTACTTTTACTGCCCTTGTTGATTCTGATGTTCTCTTCAAAATCTTCAAAAGGTGTTTGTTCTTCAAAACTTCACACACTAAACACCTCACATATTATTTGTTCTTGATCTGTTTCCCTAAGCAACATTTTTCTTCAAGATTCCTCAATTGTGTGGATTTTCAATCTATACAGCTCTGGAACCTAAGTCAAAGACGCTTAGTGAAATTCCTCAAGACTCCTCTAGTCAAATTCCTCAAACTTGTTCCTTTTGCAAAAACTTCTGAGAACGCATATGACCTCTCCAAACTCTTCGCAACTATATTCTGTTCATACGTACACATGTCCGCTGCTGAATCTCTAGGTTCTCGTCAACTTAACTCATTCGCAGTGTTCCTCGAAGAAAAGTTGCACACCTCTTCAGAGAATTCTTTTGTTCAAATTCCTCAGCTGAAGAAAATGGTTGACGGCAAGAAACCTCAGAAGGGAGGAAAGAAATTGGAAGTCAACACCGCGTTTGAAATCCCTGAGGATATCTATGATGAATATTGCACTCCTGATGAGCCCAAGCATGGCAAGGAGACAAAGAATGAGCGCAAAGTGCGCATCCAGAGGATAGAGAGGAGATAGGCCAGAGAATGGAGGGAATATCGTTATGTTACACCCAAGTACATGAAGAAATTTGTTGTACACCCTCCGTGCCCAAGACCTCCATTGGCACCTGGCCAAGTGGCTGATCCCTCTAGCATCAGAAGAGGTGAAGAATTTCCGAAGGAATGGGCTAAGCGTCAAGCCAAGCTGGCCAAAGTGGCAAAAGAAGCAGTGAAGAAATTCAATGAAGATTCTGCTGCTGCTGTTGAGGCCTCTGCTAGCAAGCCTAAGAAGGCCATGCCAAAGAAGCCCGCACACAAGCCCATGGCTTCTGCATCAAAGTCCTCACAGCCAAGCTCATCTAGAATGCCCTCATGGCCCAGCTCCTCAGCAAAGCCCTCACGGCCAATTCCTCAAGCTGCACCAGCACCTCCAAAGTCCTCAGCTCCTCCGTCCAAATCCTCAGCACCTGTGCATCTTGCCTCGTGCCAAAGGACAACAGGCATCTCTATTGCCTCAGAAGCCTCTGCTAGTTCTTCAGCTCCTCCAAATTCCTCAACAGGCCCCACTCTGCTAAAGACTAAGGCCACTGCTGGACGAGGTTCTCGACCAAGTCCTCACAAGAAGCAGGTCGCCTTCCAAGTACCGTCTGATAACCACAAAGCTCATGATGAAGAACTAGCTGAAATCATCAAAGACAGACAGCAAAGGGCCGCTAGAGCCAAAGGAAGTAATGTGCCATTGATGCTGGATCCAAAATTGATCTTAGACCTCGTCGACTTGTGGCACAAGGATCCCAACACACTTCTGCCTGAGATGAACCTCACTCCTGGTCAAAGTCATGTATTGACTGCCTTCATTGATGAGGAGAAATGGAAATATGAACAGGGGAGGAAGGTGAAGAAAGCACAGTACAAGAAAGAGCGCTTTCTGAAGCAAAACGTCTTGAAGCTTTCACCTGAAGAACTTGTAGCTCTGCAATCAGAGATCAAGAGTCTGAGTGGTGAATTTGAGGGCTACTATGCTGACTGGTTTGGAGCCAAAGTCAGATTTGTGAAGTTATCTGATAAGTTCACTACCAATGTTGTAGCCCCAACGCAACAAGAAATTCCTCAGGCTGAGGCATCTGCTCAGCCTACAGAAGAACATGCCAGCTCCACTGATGAAAATCAGGCTGCTGATGAATCCGCTAGTACTAGGGCTGATGACTGCATTCCAGCTGCTGAAGAAATTGCCAGGGCAACCACTAGTGTTGCGCCTGAAGAAATTGTCAGGCCAGCTAAAGCTTCAACCGTTGTGCCTGAAGAAAATGAACCAATTTCCTCTGCTCCTCCTGCACCTACACCAAGTCCAATTCTTCCTTCTGCATCAGATGCGAAGAAGACCAAGGCTGTGGAGCATGCAACTGTGAAGAAAAGGAAAGCATCAACTTCATCAGAATCTTCAGCTCTGAAGAAGATGAAGAAATTGACTAGCTCTTTTGAGGATCCGATTGATGCTGTTCCAGTCTCAAGCATGCCATCAAAGGAACTCGTTCCTTTTGATGAAGAATACGTGATCCCAAGCGGATCCGATGAAGATATTCCTTCTGCTGCTTCTTTAGAGCAGTTGGATGAAGACATTGAAGTGGATGCAATCCCTTCAACCCCAGTCGTCTCACCGCCAGTGCCTCAGTTCACAGCTGAAGAGGCCGGCGTTGAAGAAATGAGTGAAGAAGATGAGGATGTGAACATTGGGAGCACAACACCAGTGATGAATGATGACTTTTGGGAAAGTCAGCACCCCAATTCTCCTTTGTTCACTCCTCTGCAACAAATTCCTCAGTCCCCAGCAAATACTGAAGTTCAAATGGGATCTGAAGAACCTCACCCCACTCCGTCTATTCATGACAAGATTCTAGCCGCGAGTGCTGATGAAATTGCTGCTGAATAATTGAAGACCCAGACTACAACTAAAGAACAAACTGAAATTCCTCAGCCTGTGGATCCTAAGATTGTGATTCCTGAGGTTGTGATGCAATTGACTGACACTCCTCAGCCCAAGCCAAAGGATTCCTTCTCAAAGAAGCAAAACTTCAAGGCTGATGACTTCTTCCACGAGCATGTATTCTTCAGGGCAACCCCTATGACTTTGCTCGTCTTAGAAGGAAACGTTTCTGGACTGCCAGCCAAGCCAACTTCTATTCTTCACTGCTATTCAACAAAGGCAAAGTCTTCGACCATGAGCATATTCCCCACATGGACATGGAATCACTGCCTTGCTTCACACCAGTCCTCAGTGTTCTTCATGATGCAGGACTACTCAACTTTTGTACTGACATTGTTTATTGGAATGAAGAGTTAATTCTTCAGTTCTATGCAACGCTGAACATCACAGGAGATGCATCTGATGTGAACTCTTGGGCATTGGACTGGATGACAGAGAATACTCACTTCAAAGCACCAGCCTCTGAATTGCTTCATGCCCTGCCTGTCATTCCTCCCCTTGAAGGCGCTCGTTGCGTATACCATGAACCTGAACTTACCGCTCACTACATGCAAGTGTTGATGAAGCCGCTGAAGCCCGGTCGAGCCCCAAGGACCAAATTCCTCGTGAAAGAATTGTTGTATGTGCCCAGAACTGTCTATCACATTCTGACTAAGACATTGAGTCCGATAAAAGGCCACGACTCGAATGATGAAGTAGTCGTTGACATCATGAAGAATCTGCTATTCAATATCATGCATGGAATTCCTGTCAACTACCATGATTTCTTCATGAGGACTCTGGCAAATGTTGCACTCTCTCTGTTTGAGTTGAAGCCTTATGCTCCTTGGATTATGAGATCCTCAGAACAAGGTCTTCACTCAACTACAAGGCTGATTTTCAAAATCATCTCAGCTACTTGCCCCCCATTGAAGTTCTCAAACGGACATTTTCCTCAGCTGATGAAAAGGGCAAGGCCACTGCTATTATTGATGAAGGCATTTGTCCATTGGATGGTCAGTTCTGCAAAGCTGCATCTTACTCCACCAATGATGACTCTGCCACTCATGACTCTGCCGCAAATGCTTCAAAGCAACATCCTCAATGCACAGCTCCAAGGGTGATGACTGATCGTGAGCTTCTTCTCAGTCTTCATCAGAAGTGTTGGGGAACGTAGCAGAAATTGAAAATTTTCCTGCGTGTCACCAAGATCTATCTATGGAGAAACCAGCAACGAGGGGAAGGAGAGTGCATCTACATACCCATGTAGATCGCTAAGCGGAAGCGTTCAAGAGAACGGGGTTGAAGGAGTCGTACTCGTCGTGATCCAAATCACCGGAGATCCTAGTGCCGAACGGACGGCACCTCCGCGTTCAACACACGTACAGCCCGGTGACGTCTCCCATGCCTTGATCCAGCAAGGAGAGAGGGAGAGGTTGAGGAAGACTCCGTCCAGCAGCAGCACAACAGCGTGGTGGTGATGGAGGAGCGTGGCAATCCTGCAGGGCTTCACCAAGCACCGCGGGAGAGGAGAAGGGAGAGATGTAGGGCTGCGCCGGGGAGAGGTAAAACTCATCTGTTGGAAGCCCCAAAACACTCAAGTATATATAGGGGGAGAGGGAGGGTTGTGCCCCCACCTAGGGTTCCACCCCTAGGGGCGGCGGCCAGCCCAAACCCATCTAGGGTGCGGCCAAGGGGGGGAGAGGGGAAACTTGCCCCCCAAGTTAGGTGGGTGCGCCTCCCAAACCCTAGGCGCCTTGGGCCCTTGTGGGGCGCACCAGCCCACCCGGGCTGGTCCCTCCCACACTTGGCCCATGCAGCCCTTCGGGATGGTGGCCCCACTTGGTGGACCCGGGACCCTCCGGTGGTCCCGTGACGTTATCGATAAAACCCAAACTTTTCGGTGACCAAAACAGGACTTCCATATATAAATCTTTACCTCCGGACCATTCCGTAACTCCTCGTGACGTCCGGGATCTCATCAGGACTCAACAACATTCGGTAACCACATACAAACTTCCTTTAGAACCCTAGCGCCATCGAACCTTAAGTGTGTAGACCCTACGGGTTCGGGAATCATGCGCACATGACCGAGGCGTTCTCCGGTCAATAACCAACAGCGGATCTGGATACCCATGTTGGCTCCCACATGTTCCACGATGATCTCATCGGATGAACCACGATGTCAAGGACTCAATCGATCCGTATACAATTCCCTTTGTCTAGCGGTATTGTACTTGCCCGAGATTCGATCGTCGGTATGCCGATACCTTGTTCAATCTCGTTACCGGCAAGTCTCTTTACTAGTTCCGAACACATCATCCCGTGATCAACCCCTTGGTCACATTGTGCACATTATGATGATGTCCTACCGAGTGGGCCCGAGATACCTCTCCTTTAACCGGAGTGACAAATCCCGGTCTCGATTCGTGCCAATGAGACACTTTCGGAGATACCTGTAGTGCACCTTTATAGCCACCCCGATTCGTTGTGACATTTGGTACACCCAAAGCATTCCTACGGTATCCGGAGTTGCACAATCTCATGGTCTAAGGAAAAGATACTTGACATTAGAAAAGCTTTAGCATCTGAACTACGATCTTTGTGCTAGGCTTAGGATTGGGTCTTGTCCATCACATCATTCTCGCTAATGATGTGATCCCGTTATCAACGACATCCAATGTCCATGGTCAGAAACCGTAACCATATATTGATCAACGAGCTAGTCAACTAGAGGCTTACTAGGGACATGGTGTTGTCTATGTACCCACACATGTATCTGAGTTTCCTATCAATACAATTATAGCATGGATAATAAACGATTATCATGAACAAGGAAATATAATAATAACTAATTTATTATTGCCTCTAGGGCATATTTCCAACAGTCTCCCACTTGCACTAGTGCCAATAATCTAGTTCACATCGCCATGTGATTAACACTCACAGGTCACATCGCCATGTGACCAACATCCAAAGAGTTTACTAGAATCAATAATCTAGTTCACATCACTATGTGATTAACACTCAATGAGTTCTGGGTTTGATCATGTTTATGCTTGTGAGAGAGGTTGTAGTCAACGGGTCTGCAATATTCAGATCCCTATGTATTTCGCAAAACTTTATGTCATATCGTAGATGCTGCTACCACGTTCCACTTGTAGCTATTCCAAATTTTTTGTTCCATTGTACGTATCCGGTATCTCTACTCAGAGCTATCCGGATAGGTGTTAAGCTTGCATCGACGCAACTCTTTACGTCGAACTCTTTATCACCTCCATAACCAAGAAACATATCCTTATTCCTCTAAGGATAATTTTGAACGCTATCTGGTGATCCACTCCTTGATCACCTTTGTACCCTCTTGCCGATATGTAGCAAGGCACACATCAAAGCGGTACACAAGATAGCATCTTTGAGAGCCTACGTCTAAGGCATAGGGATGACCTTCGTCCTTTCTCTCTTTTCTGCCATGGTCGAGCTTTTAACTCTTAACTTCATACCTTACTACTCAGGCAAGAACTCCTTCTTTGAGTGATCCATCTTGAACACCTTCAAGATCATGTCAAGGTATGTGCTCATTTGAAAGTACCATTTAGCGCTTTTGATCTATCCTCATAGATCTTGATGCTCAATGTTCAAGTAGCTTAATCCAGGTTTTCTATTGAAAACACCTTTCAAATAACCCTATATGCTTTCCAGAAATTCTACATCATTTCGATCAACAATATGTCAACAACATATACTCATCGAAATTCTATAGTGCTCCCACTCACTTCTTTGGAAATACAAGTTTCTCATAAACTTTGTATAAACCCAAAATCTTTGATCATCTCATCAAACCGCACATTCCAACTCCGAGATGCTTACTCCGGTCCTTAGAAGGATCATTTGGAGCCAGATACCTTTAGCATCCTTAGGATCGACAAAAACTTTCTGATTGTATCACATACAACCTTTCCTTACGAAGACTGGTAAGGAAACTCGTTTTGACATCCATCTGCCCGATTTCGTAAATGCAGCTAATGCTAACATGATTCCGACGGACTTAAGCATCGCTACGGATGAGAAAATCTCATCGTAGTCAACTCCTTGAACTTGTGAAAAACTCTTCGCCACAAGTCGAGCTTCATAGACGGTGACATTACCGTCCACGTCCGTCTTCTTCTTAAAGATCCATTTATCTCAATGTCTTCTAACCATTTGTCGGCATATGAGCCCACCGTCGCTTCCCCATAGCTCGTAGGTTCATTGTTGTCTAGCAACATGACCTTCAAGACAGGATTACTGTACCACTCTGAAGTAGTACGCATCCTTGTCACCCTACGAGGTACGGTAGTGACTTGATCCAAAACTTCATGATCACTATCATAAGCTTCTACTTCAATTGGTGTAGGCGCCACAGGAACAACTTCCTGTGCCCTGCTACACACTTGTTGAAGTGACGGTTTAATAACCTCATCAAGTCTCCACCATCCTCCCACTCAATTCTTTCGAGAGAAACTTTTCCTCGAGAAAGGACCCGTTTCTAGAAACAATTACTTTTGCTTCCAGATCTGAGATAGGAGGTATACCCAACTGTTTTGGGTGTCCTATGAAGATGTATTTATCCGTTTTGGGTTCGAGCTTATCACAATGAAACTTTTTCACATAAGCGTAGCAGCCCCAAACTTTCAAGAAACGACAACTTAGGTTTCTCCAAACCATAGTTCAAACAGTGTCGTCTCAACGGAATTACGTGGTGCCCTATTAAAGTGAGTGCGGTTGTCTCTAATGCCTAACCCATGAACGATAGTGGTAATTCGATAAGAGACATCATGGTACGCACCATATCTAATGGGGTGCAACTATGATGTTCGGACACACCATCACACTATGGTGTTCCAGGCGGTATTAATTGTGAAACAATTTCCACAATGTCTTAATAGTGTGCCAAAGCTCGTAACTCAGATAGTCATCTCTATGATCATATCATAGACATTTTATCCTCTTGTCACGATGATCTTCAGCTTCACTCTGAAATTACTTGAACCCATTCAATAATTCAGACTTGTGTTTCATCAAGTAAATACACTCAGTATCTACTCAAATCATCCGTGAAGTAAGAACATAACGATATTCATCAGATGCCTCAAAGACTCATTGGACTGCACACATCAAAATGTGTTACTTCCAACAAGTTGCTATCTTGTTCCATCTTATCAAACCGAGGCTTTTGGTCATTTTGCCCATGTGGTATGATTTGCATATCTCAAGTGATTCAAAATCAAGTGAGTCCAAACGATCCATCTGCATGGAGTTTCTTCATGCGTATACACCAATACACATGGTTCGCATGTCTCAAACTTTTCAAAAACGAGTGAGTCCAAAGATCCATCAACATGGAGCTTCTTCATGCGTTTTATACCAATATGACTTACATGGCAGTGCCACAAGTAAGTGGTACTATCATTACTATCTTATATCCTTTGGCATGAAAATGTGTATCACTACGATCGAGATTCAATGAACCATTCTTTTAGGTGCTAGACCATTGAAGGTATTATTCAAATAAATAGAGTAACCATTATTCTCCTTACATGAATAACCGCATTGCGATAGACATAATCCAATCATGACTATGCTCAACACAAACACCAAATAACGATTATTTAGGTTTAACACCAATCTTGATCTTAGACGGAGCAGGCGATGCTTGATCACATCAACCTTGGAAACACTTCCAACACACATCGTCATCTCACCTTTAGCTAGTCTCCGTTTATTCCGTAGCTCTTTTATTTCGAGTTACTAACACTTAGCAACCGAACCGGTATCTAATACCCTGGTGCTACTAGGAGTACTAGTAAAGTACACATAATGTATATCCAATATACTTCTATCGACCTCGCCATCCTTCTCATCTACCAAGTATCTAGGGTAATTCTGCTCCAGTGGCTGTTCCCCTTATTACCGAAGCACTTAGTCTCGGGTTTGGGTTTAACCTTGGGTTTCTTCACTAGAGCAGCAACTGATTTGCCATTTCATGAAGTATCCCTTCTTGCCCTTGCCCTTCTTGAAACAAGTGGTTTCATTAACCATCAACAATTGATGCTCCTTCTTGACTTCTACTTTTGCGGTGTCAAACATCGCGAATATTTCAAGGATCATCTATCCCTCATATGTTAGAGTTCATCATGAAGCTCTAGTAGCTTGGTGGCAATGACTTTGGAGAAACATCACTATCTCATCAGGAAGATCAACTCCCACTCGATTCAAGTGATTGTTGCACTCAGACAATCTGAGAACAAGCTCAACGATTGAGCTTTTCTCCCTTAGCTTGCAGGCTAAGAAAATCATCGGAGGTCTTATACCTCTTGACGTGGGCACGAGCCTGAAATGCCAATTTCAGCCCTCGAAACATCTCATATGTTCCGCGATGTTTCGAAAACGTTTTTGGTGCCTCAACTCTAAACCGTTTAACTGAACTATCACGTAGTTATCAAAACGTGTATGTCCGATGTTCGCAACACCCACAGACGACGTTTCGGGTTCTGCACACTGAGCGGTGCATTAAGGACATAAGCTTTCTACTCATCGCATAATCGCTACTGTCAACTTTCAACTATATTTTCTCTAGGAACATATCTAAAACAGTAGAACTATAGTGCGAGCTATGACATAATTTGCAAAGGGCTTTTGACTATGTTCAGGATAATTAAGTTCATCTAATGAACTCCCACTCAGATTGTCACGCCCAATATGCAACCCTATCCAAAAGGAACTCGAAGGTCCCACCAAGGATAGACCCGCATATTGAAACGCTTTTGCAAGGTGGATATCATTACATCAACATTACATAATAGATGGGGATACATACAAAAGGCACAAATGCCACAAGAATACATCAACATCATATACAAGAGATCAACATCCGACTACGGATGAAACATAAACAGAAACTCAAACGACATCCACCTCGCTAGCCCAGGCTGCCGACCGAACCTATCCCCGATCAAGAAGAAGCGGAAGAAGAACTCCAACACAAGCAAACATCTCTCTCACGCCATGATCATCGCAAACCTGTACCTGCAATCTGGTGGTGTAGTAATCTGTGAGCCACGAGGACTCAACAATCCCATTACCATGGGTATCAAGACTAGCAAAGCTTAAAGGAAAGGAAGGGATAAAGTGGTGAGGTTGCAGCAGCGACTAAGCATATATGGTGGCTAACCAACGCAAATGAGAGCGAGAAGAGAAACAAAGGAACGGTCGTCAACTAGTAATGATCAAGAAGTGATCCTGAACTCCTACTTACGCCGACATAACCCAGAACCGTGTTCTCCTCTCGATCAACCCCGAAAAGAGACACTCACGGTTACGCTACGGTTGGTGTATTTTAATTAAGATCAACTTCGGGTTTTCTACAACGGACATTAACAAATTCCCATCTGCCACATAACATGGCACGGCTTTGAAAGTTCAAACCTGCAGGGTGTCCCAACTTAGCCCATGATAAGCTCTCGCGATCAACGAAGGATATTCCTTCTCCCGGAAGACCCGATCAGTCTCGAATCCGGCTACAAGACATTTCGACAAAGAATAAAACAAATCCAGCAAAACCGCCCGATGCGCCGACAATCCCGATAGGAGCTGCACATATCTCGTTCTCAGGGCAACACCGGATGAGACATCCTACGAGTAAAACCAATCCTCAAGTTGCCCCAAGGTGGCCCCGCAGTCTACTCGGTTCGAACCAGCACTTAGAGAAGCACTGGCCCGGGGGGGCTAAATAAAGATGACCCTCGAGAGAGCGACTCCCAAGGGAAAAGTAGGTGGTGGTGAGGCAAATGGTAAAACCAATGTTGGGCCTTGCTGGAAAAGTCTTATTCAAAGCAAACTGTCAAGGGGGTCCCATAAATCACCCGACCGCGTTAGGGACGCAAAATCCGGGAACATAATACCGATATGACGGAAACTAGGGCGGCAAGAGTGGAACAAAACACCAGGCATAAGGCCGAGCCTTCCACCCTTTACCAAGTATATAGATGCATTAATTAAATAAGATATATTGTGATATCCCAACAAGTAAACATGTTCCAACAAGGAACAACATCTCCATGTTCCAACAAGGAACAACCTTCATCTTCACCTGCGACTAACAACGCTATCAGAGGGGCTGAGCAAAGCGGTAACATAGCCAAACAACGGTTTGCTAGGAAGGGTGCAAAAGGTTAGAGGCTGACATGGCAATTTGGGATGGCTTGATAAACAGGTAATAGGTAGCGCAGCATAGCTTAAAGAGCGAAGCAACTAGCATAGCAATGATAGTAGTGAGATCCAGGGTAGCGGTCATCTTGCCTGAAATCCCGCAAGGAAGAAGAACGAGTCCATGAAGAAGATGAACGGATGAAGCCGAACCAAGCGTAGACGAACGAATCCTCACGATCGCAATGCAACAGGAACTAAAAAGAAGAAGCACACAACATAGTAAACACACCACACATGAACAAGGCATGATGCACAAACAAGCATGATGCATGACAAGACTACATGAAGCTACTCATGGCAAGAGATGATGCAAACAAGAGCAACACATCAAAACAAGTTTAAATGAGGCCGGAAACAACATATAACAATTTCGGTAAGTCCTCATATGCAAATTTCGAAATTGGTCCAGATCTGAATAAACCTTAAGTTCAAGTTGTTAAACAGCAAGTTAAGATGCACCACGATGATCTACACGAAATTCTAGTCAAGTTACATATAAAGTTCATTAGATTCGGAGCTACGGCCTAGAAGATATGAGCAAAACAAGTTAAGCATGGCATTGATGCAAAATGCACCCAAACATCAAGCCAACACCTCAAAACAAGGATGCAACATGATAATGTGAAACTACATGCAAAATCAAGCAAGTTTCATATAGAGCACACTCAAAACGGAGCAACGGATCAACACATACACTCTATACAAGTTTAAAGGACAAGCTGTCCAAAACAGCAACTAGGCATATTGCAACCATCAAAACAACATGCTACAGGACCTCAACGTAATAACAAAAGGCATGGGCATGATGTACAGGTAAAGCATGACAAAACATGAACACTGAGCTATCTCCAAAAATGACTAGAACATGCTCAAACACACATGGCAAGATTGCAAATAATAACAGTTTCAGGCATTGGCAGAAATAACATCAGGTTGCAATGTTTAGAGCTATCAAACAACATGTTACAGGAACTTAACATGGAAAACAAAGGCATGGCATGAATCTACTAAATTCATAGAACAAAAGTCCCTTACTGACCATGAGCCAAAAATGATCAGAAGATATGATGGCACCCATGTAAACATGGCAAGTTATATTACAGATTTAAACATGGCAGGAACAACAATAAGTAGGCATGTTATTGAGTTTGAAACACTCACCACAGAGCAATACATGGCATTTCAAGGCAACCAAAAGTAATAAGACATGGCATAGAAGCTATACATGCCAAGAACAACATCATAGCATGCAAGGATCAACTACAACAACCTTGGTAAAATTGAATAACATGTAAACAATCTGCAAGGAAACATTTTATAGCAAAAGTAGAGCTCGATTGACTCAAGCTATGGCACTCCATAATTGCAAACAAGGGCATGGATGGATAGAGAAAGACATGTAGAACAAAACATCCTTACTGAAGTATCTCCAAATATGCATGGATCTCTCGGTAGCATCAAGTTAACATGGCATAAAAATATCAGCAGAACAGGGCTGAAATCAGCAACATCATGAAGCCTAGTTTGCATGCTTGTGCTAGTCACCACATTGATCACAAAAATGCATGGCATACACCCCTGTAAAGATGGCATGGCATATTACAAAACACATGTAGGACTCAAGTTCATAGGGTGCACACATCAATCATGGCAAAAATGACAAAAGTGCATGTTCTGTTAAGAAATAGAAATTAACAACACATAGCACTCTTCTAACAGCATTTAGGGCATCAATATGAGCTCAAATGAAAATGATCCAATGAGATGAAATGATGTACTCGTCGAGACGAACATTTTGACATATTACACGCCCGAAACGGAGCAACGATTACAGAGTTATGATGCGATGAAAATGCATGAAAATATTAGCAGAACGGGGACTTAGTGGTTTTTTACCCTCCAAAAACGGGACGAGGAGGAACGGGATGGAATGGATCGGGACGGATCCGGGCGTTTGGTTCCCGGGACCGGTGGATCTCGTCCACCTCTCCCGGATCCGGCGGAGGCGGATCTCCGGCGACGTGTGCGGCCGACGGCGGCGCCAAAGGGGGGGGCGAAGGGACGGCGGGCCCGCGGCGCCCGATGGCGGACTCGCGGCGAAGGCGGCGACGGCTCGGCGATAGGAGGAGCGGGCGGCGGAGGCGACGCGCACCGCCGGCGGGCGGAGAGATCCGGCGGCCGGAGGTCGGCGCTGCCCGGCGGCGGCGGCGGGAGGCGCATCGCATGGGCGGGCAAGGCGGCGCTGGGCGCCCGGCCGGCGGGCGAGGCGCTGCCCGGCCGGGACCGGGCGGGCGGGCGATGGGCTGGCGGGCCCGCTGGTGGACGGCGGGGAGGCCACGTGGCGGGCTGCCATTGGCGCTGGGCGGCGGCGCAGAGACGCCCGGCGGGCGCCGGACATGTCCGGCAAGGTCGCGGAGGAATTTTTAGGGTTTCGGGGATTTGACTGCGATTTTGGAGGGAAGGTGTTTATATAGGTAGAGGGAGCTAGGAGAGTCCACATGAGGTGCGGTTTTGCCACGCGATCGTGATCGAACGACCGAGAGCATGGAGGGAGTTTGCTGGGTTTTGGGCCACTTTGAAAGGGGTGTTGGGCTGCAACTTAAAGAGGGCTTTGCAGCTACCTTGTTAACTGCTGAGTACCAAACGACCTCCAAATGATCCGAAACTTGACAGCGGTTCACGGTGCTATACCAAGTCCGCTTGTCAAACCTCGGTCCATTCCGAGACCGCTTAACACCCGCTTTACGAAAAGAGGCAAAGGGGGGCGCCTGGAGACATAGGAGCGCCGGATTACAAAACGGACAACGGGGAAAATGCTCGGATGCATGAGACGAACATGTATGCAAATGCAATGCACATGACAACATGATATGAAAATGCAGATGATGACATGGCAAAGTGCAACACGCAAGCACATGACATGGCAAAGACGGCGAATAACTGGCAAACACCTGGCGCATCGAATCCGGGGCGTTACAACACTCCTCCACTAACAAGAGATCTCGTCCCGAGATCTTAGGACCGAGATGGAAGGGAAAAAAAGATGAGGTGAAACAAGAAACTCCAGAGAAGAAGCAAAGAATCGAGAGCAGTCGAGAAAAGAGAGGAACGACGAGAATGCCGAGAATCAAAAGCTCACGGAATCATATAGACTATGAAAGCACCCTGGTTAGAACGAGATAAGAAACAAATAAGACTGAAAGGATTTAGGCAGCACTCCGGCTAAAACATGGAGGAATAGAACTGAACTTGAGAGGATGAAATGATACTTGATGAAGACATGACACAAAATCTCCGGAAAGAATTGAAAAAGTTGAATGAAAAGAACGGAGAAGAAAATGACAACTTGTGCCGCGAATGAAATTGAAAGCATCTTTAGAAGGAAGGTTTGAACGGAGTTGTTGAGAAAATCAACAACGAAAAGAATAAGCTTGATGTGGACTTATGGGAAACATCTCAAAATTATGAGGTGATAACCAGCCGCAAACGGGAAAGGTTAAATACCTGAGGAGAACGAAGAAATGCAAAACTCCACTTCAAAAGAATACGGAGAATTAATTACACTTCCAGACGCGAGAAGAAAAGATACTTGAACTCCACCAACAAGAATCTTGATGAACTCTTGAGAAATGAATTAAATCATGAAGAACCACCATGAAGAACTCCGGTGACAAAAGGATGATGAGATAAAATGAAGGATGAAAGAATAAGATTAAAGCTTGCGATGCTTTAGATGGAGGTTCCGACGAAATGTCCGAGGAAATTGAACTCCGGAAAAGAAAAGATTAAAACACTTGGAACTAGAATTTATTCATCAAGAACAAACTCTGAAGAAAAGGATTAATCACTTGGATGGAATAAGAATAAGATTTATTGTATGCTTATCCTTCATCAAATTAAATTGATGACAAGCAATGGATTTGCATACTACTTATTCTTCTTGAAAAAGGGTTGAGAAGTGACATAGCGCCACCTTGAGAAGGTCTTCATGAACCGCCGGTATGATTGAAAAGAACGAATGAATAAAGATGATAATCAAGGAAAAAGAATCTTGAACGAACCACCGTAAGAATTCGGAAATGACTGTTGAAGAATCGCCGGGAAAAATTCGAAAATGACTGATGAAAGAGAATGAATCACCGGGAAGAATTAGAAAAGCATGAAGATACTTGAGGGAATTAAAATGCAAGAGAACGAAGAGATCGCGAACTGATTGAAGAATACTTGAACGAAGCACCGGAATAATATTGAGATGAACGAAGCTGAAAACTTGGAACGAAGAAATATTCCGAAAAGATGACCTCCGGATGATCGAGGCGGAAAACAACTCCTGAAATACTCCGGATGGATGAAAAGAATTGCACAACTGGAAACAAATTGATAGGCTAACATCGAGCTAGCACCACAAATCTCCGGGAGAACGGACAAGATTTAGGGAAAACTCTACTTCGGTCTTCAAAGCTGAGAAAGACGACGAGAAACACCACCAAAATAACTGAGGTACTCCGGTAGAATCAAAAGCAAAGAGGTTGAGACAACAATGAAATGATTTGAAAACGATCTTGGAGAAGGCATGTGACTGATGAAATCCATTCTTACATCACACTTTGAAAAGTATTGAGAATAACTCCGGTTAAATTAGAAGAGTCAGGTAAGATCCTGGGAAAGACCTGTGGGTTAGGGCCCACTAAAAGAAAACACCGTTGGAGAGGATTCTTGAACAGATAGATGATGCACCGGAACAATTGAAATATTTGACTGAGGTGACAACCTCGAATTAATTGGAACACAGACGAATCTCCTGAGATGTCTTACGAACACCGGAATGATTGACTGGCGAGAGGCGAACAAGCAGGGAAAACACTTGATCCAAGGAAAAGAATGTGATTAACCCGAAAAAAACTTGAATTGAGTCCACCGGAGAAGAAAAAAGATGAAGAATGTCGTACAAAACGAGAATTCACCGGTTGAGATAATTTACGAAAGACTGAAGAGGTTCCACACGAATGGAATTGATGGTCGGAACAGACTCAAACTCCGGGAAGAAAAGGGTGGGAGGGCGGGAAAACAAAGGCAACTTGGAAGGGGAAATCGATGAATATCTTGAAGAGAAAACACCGGTTGGAATCATTGGGGAAAGAAAAGCAAAGACTTCGCACGAGTAGGATGGATACTCGATTACGGACTCCGGTCTCGAGAAGAAGAAGGGTGGGCGGGTGGGAAAAACAAGGACAACTTCGGACAAGGAAAAACAACGAGGTCGGAGGGAGAACTGAGGATTCAACTCAAAGATGAAGAGGCTCGAGTCAACTTGACGATAAATGCACCGGATGAAAAGAGCTGAGGGCCAACGATCAGAAAACCAATTGCGTGATCCTAAAGAAAATTTGAAGGGGAAGAGGAGTAATTTCAAAACACCTACGTCAAGATTCCTCACCAGAGCGACGAAGGGGCTGAGGAGTAAAAAGGATTCCTACTCTCCGATATAACTAGACTCTGAAAACAGTTTTCTTCTAGACTCAACATCGCCAAACTACACGATCAATCAAGGGGCCTTAGGGTCGGTCGAGGCTCGATACTAACTTGAACACGCCCAATATGCGACCCTATCCAAAAGGAACTCAAGGTCCCACCAAGGATAGACCCGATATTGAAACGCTTTTGCAAGGTGGATATCATTACATCAACATTACATAATAGATGGGGATACATACAAAAGGCACAAATGCCACAAGAATACATCAACATCATATACAAGAGATCAACATCCGACTACGGATGAAACATAAATGTAAACTCAAACGACATCCACCTCGCTAGCCCAGTCTGCCGACCGAACCTATCCCCGATCAAGAAGAAGCGTAAGAAGAACTCCAACACAAGCAAACATCTCTCTCACGCCATGATCATCGCAAACCTGTACCTGCAACTGGTGGTGTAGTAATCTGTGAGCCACGAGGACTCAAAGAATCCCATTACCATGGGTATCAAGACTAGCAAAGCTTAAAGGAAAGGAAGGGATAAAGTGGTGAGGTTGCAGCAGCGACTAAGCATATATGGTGGCTAACCAACGCAAATGAGAGCGAGAAGAGAAACAAAGGAACGGTCGTCAACTAGTAATGATCAAGAAGTGATCCTGAACTCCTACTTACGCCGACATAACCCAGAACCGTGTTCTCCTCTCGATCAACCCCAAAAGAGACACTCACGTTACGCACACGGTTGGTGCATTTTAATTAAGATCAACTTCGGTTTTCTACAACCGACATTAACAAATTCCCATCTGCCACATAACCGCTGGCACGGCTTTGAAAGTTCAGACCGCAGGGTGTCCCAACTTAGCCCATGATAAGCTCTCGCGATCAACGAAGGATATTCCTTCTCCCCGGGAAGACCGGATCAGTCTCGGAATCCCGGCTACAAGACATTTCGATAGCAATAAAACAAATCCAGCAAAACCGCCCGATGCGCCGACAATCCCGATAGGAGCTGCACATATCTCATTCTCAGGGCAACACCGGATGAGACATCCTACGAGTAAAACCAATCCTCAAGTTGCCCCAAGGTGGCCCCGCAGTCTACTCGGTTCGAACCAGCACTTAGAGAAGCACCGCCGGGGGCTAATAAAGATGACCCGAGAGAGCGACTCCCAAGGAAAAGTAGGTGGTGGTGAGGCAAATGGTAAAACCAATGTTGGGCCTTGCTGGAAAAGTCTTATTCAAAGCAAACTGTCAAGGGGGTCCCATAAATCACCCGACCGCGTTAGGGACGCAAAATCCGGGAACATAATACCGATATGACGGAAACTAGGGCGGCAAGAGTGGAACAAAACACCAGGCATAAGGCCGAGCCTTCCACCCTTTACCAAGTATATAGATGCATTAATTAAATAAGATATATTGTGATATCCAAACAAGTAAACATGTTCCAACAAGGAACAACATCTCCATGTTCCAACAAGGAACAACCTTCATCTTCACCTGTGACTAACAACGCTATCAGAGGGGCTGAGCAAAGCGGTAACATAGCCAAACAATGGTTTGCTAGGAAGGGTGCAAAAGGTTAGAGGCTGACATGGCAATTTGGGATGGCTTGATAAACAGGTAATAGGTAGCGCAGCATAGCGAAAGAGCGAAGCAACTAGCATAGCAATGATAGTAGTGAGATCCAGGGTAGCGGTCATCTTGCCTGAAATCCCGCAAGGAAGAAGAACGAGTCCATGAAGAAGATGAACGGATGAAGACGAACCAAGCGTAGACGAACGAATCCTCACGATCGCAATGCAACAGGAACTAACAAGAAGAAGCACACAACATAGTAAACACACCACACATGAACAAGGCATGATGCACAAACAAGCATGATGCATGACAATACTACATGAAGCTACTCATGGCAAGAGATGATGCAAACAAGAGCAACACATCAAAACAAGTTTAAATGAGGCCGGAAACAACATATAACAATTCCGGTAAGTCCTCATATGCAAATTTCGAAATTGGTCCAGATCTGAATAAACCTTAAGTTCAAGTTGTTAAACAGCAAGTTAATATGCACCACGATGATCTACACGAAATTCTAGTCAAGTTACATATAAAGTTCATTAGATTCGGAGCTACGGCCTAGAAGATATGAGCAAAACAAGTTAAGCATGGCATTGATGCAAAATGCACCCAAACATCAAGCCAACACCTCAAAACAAGGATGCAACATGATAATGTGAAACTACATGCAAAATCAAGCAAGTTTCATATAGAGCACACTCAAAACGGAGCAACGGATCAACACATACACTCTATACAAGTTTAAAGGACAAGCTGTCCAAAACAGCAACTAGGCATATTGCAAGCATCAAAACAACATGCTACAGGACCTCAACGTAATAAAAAAGGCATGGGCATGATGTACAGGTAAAGCATGACAAAACATGAACACTGAGCTATCTCCAAAAATGACTAGAACATGCTCAAACACACATGGCAAGATTGCAAATAATAACAGTTTAGGGCATTGGCGTAAATAACATCAAAGTTGCAATGTTTAGAGCTATCAAACAACATGTTACAGGAACTTAACATGGCAAACAAAGGCATGGCATGAATATACTAAATGCATAGAACAAAAGTCCCTTACTGACCATGAGCCAAAAAGGATCAGAAGATATGATGGCACCCATGTAAACATGGCAAGTTATATAACAGATTTAAACATGGCAGGAACAACAATAAGTAGGCATGTTCGTGAGCTTGAAACACTCACCACAGAGCAATACATGGGATGGCAAGGCAACCAACAGTAAGAAGACATGGCATAGAAGCTATACATGCCAAGAACAACATCATAGCATGCAAGGATCACTACAAGAACCTTGGTAAAATTGAATAACATGTAAACAATCTGCCAGGAAACATTTTATAGCAAAAGTAGAGCTCGATTGACTCAAGCTATGGCACTCCATAATTGCAAACAAGGGCATGGATGGATAGAGCAAGACATTTAGAAAAAAACATCCTTACTGAAGTATCTCCAAATATGCATGGATCTCTCGGTAGCATCAAGTTAACATGGCATAAAAATATCAGCAGAACAGGGCTGAAATCAGCAACATCATGAAGCCTAGTTTGCATGCTTGTGCTAGTCACCACATTGATCACAAAAATACATGGCATACACCCCTGTAAAGATGGGCATGGCATATTACAGAACACATGTAGGACTCAAGTTCATAGGGTGCACACATCAATTATGGCAAAAATGACAAAAGTGCATGTTCTGTTAAGAAACAGAAACTAACAACACATAGCACTCTTCTAACAGCATTTAGGGCATCAAGATGAGCTCAAATGAAAATGATCCAATGAGATGAAATGATGTACTCGTCGAGACGAACATTTTGACATATTACACGCCCGAAATGGAGCAACGATTACAGAGTTATGATGCGATGAAAATGCATGAAAATATTAGCAGAACGGGGACTTAGTGGTTTTTTACCCTCCGAAAAAGGGACGAGGAGGAACGGGATGGAATGGATCGGGACGGATCCGGGCGTTTGGTTCCCGGGACCGGTGGATCTCGTCCACCTCTCCCGGATCCAGCGGAGGCGGATCTCCGGCGACGGGTGCGGCCGACGACGGCGCCAAAGGGCAAGGGGCGAAGGGACGGCGGCGGTTCCGGCGGGCGCCGATGGCGGACTCGCCGGCGAAGGCGGCGACGGCTCCGGCGATAGGAGGAGCGGGCGGCGGAGGCGGACGCGCATCGCCGGGCGGGCGGAGAGATCCGGCGGCGGAGGCCGGCGCGCCCGGGCGGGCGGCGGGAGGCGCATCGCGGCGGCGGGCAGGCGGCGCGGGCGCGCGGGCGGCGGCGGCGAGGCGCTGCCTTGGCCGGGACTCGGGCGGGCGGCGATGGGCTGGCGGGCCCGCGGTGGACGGCGGCGGAGGCCACGTGGCGGGCTGCCATTGGCGCGGGGCGGCGGCGCAGGACGTCCGGCGGGCGCCGGACATGTCCGGTGTGTCGCGGAGGGAATTTTTAGGGTTTCGGGGGATTTGGACTGCGATTTTTGGAGGGGAAGGTGTTTATATAGGTAGAGGGAGCTAGGAGAGTCCAAATGAGGTGCGGTTTTCGGCCACGCGATCGTGATCGAACGACCGAGAGCATGGAGGGGAGTTTGCTGGGTTTGGGCCACTTTGAAAGGGGTGTTGGGCTGCAACTTAAAGAGGGCTTTGCAGGTACCCGGTTAACCGTTGGAGTACCAAACGACCTCTAAATGATCCGAAACTTGACAGGCGGTCTACCGGTGCTATACCAAGTCCGCTTGTCAAACCTCGGTCCATTCCGAGACCGTTTAACACCCGCACACGAAAAGAGGCAAAGGGGGGCGCCTGGAGACATAGGAGCGCCGGATTACAAAACGGACAACGGGGAAAATGCTCGGATGCATGAGACGAACATGTATGCAAATGCAGTGCACATGACAACATGATATGAAAATGCAGATGATGACATGGCAAAGTGCAACACGCAAGCACATGACATGGCAAAGACGGCGAATAACTGGCAAACACCTGGCGCATCAAATCTGGGGCGTTACACAGATAGACATCCCTCTAGTCATCTAAGTGATTACATGATCCGAGTCAACTAGGCTGTGTCCGATCATCACGTGAGACGGACTAGTCATCATCGGTGAACATCTTCATGTTGATCGCATCCTCCATACGACTCATGCTCGACATTTCGGTCTCTTGTGTTCCGAGGCCATGTCTGTACATGCTAGGCTCGTCAAGTTAACCTAAGTGTTTCGCGTGTGTAAATCTGGCTTACACCCGTTGTATGTGAACGTAAGAATCTATCACACCCGATCATCACGTGGTGCTTCGAAACGACGAACATTCACAACGGTGCACAGTTAGGGGGAACACTTTCTTGAAATTTTAATGAGGGATCATCTTATTTACTACCGTCGTTCTAAGCAAATAAGATGCGTAAACATGATAAACATCACATGCAATCAAATAGTGACATGATATGGCCAATATCATTTTGCTCCTTTTGGTCTCCATCTTCGGGCTCCATGATCATCATCGTCATCGCATGACACCATGATCTCCATCATCATGATCTCGATCATCGTGTTCCATGAAGTTGTCTCGCCAACTTATTACTTCTACTACTATGGCTACCGTTAGCAATTAAGTAAAGTAATTACATGGCATTTGTTCAATGACACGCAGGTCATACAATAAATTAAGACAACTCCTATGGCTCCTGCCGTTGTCATACTCATCGACATGCAAGTCGTGATTCCTATTACAAGAACATGATCAATCTCATACATCACATATCATTCATCACATTCTTCTTGGCCATATCACATCACATAGCATACCCTCGCAAAAACAAGTTAGACGCCCTCTAATTGTTGTTTGCATGTTTTACGTGGCTGCTATGGGTTTCTAGCAAGAACGTTTCTTACCTACGCAAAACCACAACGTGATATGCCAATTGCTATTTACCCTTCATAAGGACCCTTTTCATCGAATCCGTTCCGACTAAAGTGGGAGAGACGGCACCGCTAGCCACCTTATGCACCAAGTGCATGTCACGATGGAACCTGTCTCACGAAGTGTACGTAAGGTCGGTCCGGCCGCTTCATCCCACAATACCGTCGAAACAAGATTGGACTAGTAACGGTAAGCGTATTGAAAAAATCAACGCCCACAGCTACTTTGTGTTCTACTCGCAAAGAATCTATAATAGACCCAGCTCATGATGCCACTGCTGGGGAACGAGCAGAAATTCAAAATTTTCCACGTGTCACCAAGATCTATCTATGGAGAAACTAGCAATGAGGGAAGGAGAGTGCATCTACATACCCTTGTAGATCGCTAAGCGGAAGCGCTCAAGAGAACGGGATTGAAGGAGTCGATTGCCGTGATCCAAATCACCGGAGATCCTAGTGCCGAACGGACGGCACCTTCGCGTTCAACACACGTACAGCCCGGTGACGTCTCCCATGCCTTGATCCAGCAAGGAGAGAGGGAGAGGTTGAGGAAGACTCTGTCCAGCAGCAGCACAATGGCGTGGTGGTGATGGAGGAGCGTGGCAATCCTGCAGGGCTTCGCCAGGCACCGCGGGAGAGGGGAAGGGAGAGAGGTAGGGCTGCGCCAGGGAGAGGTAAAACTCATCTGTTGGCAGCACCAAAACCCTCAAGTATATATAGGGGGAGAGGGAGGGTTGTGCCCCCACCTAGGGTTCCACACCTAGGGGCGGCGGCCAGCCCAAACCCATCTAGGGTGCGGCCAAGGGGGGAGAGGGGAAACTTGCCCCCCAAGTTAGGTGGGTGCGCCCCCTCCCCAAACCCTAGGCGCCTTGGGCCCTTGTGGGGGCGCACCAGCCCACCTGGGGCTGGTCCCCTCCCACACTTGGCCCATGCAGCCCTTCGGGGATGGTGGCTGTAGGAAATATGCCCTAGAGGCAATAATAAATTAGTTATTATTATATTTCTTTGTTCATGATAATCGTTTATTATCCATGCTATAATTGTATTGATAGGAAACTCAGATACATGTGTGGGTACATAGACAACACCATGTCCCTAGTAAGCCTCTAGTTGACTAGCTCGTTGATCAATAGATGGTTACGGTTTCCTGACCATGGACATTGGATGTCGTTGATAACGGGATCACATCATTAGGAGAATGATGTGATGGACAAGACCCAATCCTAAGCCTAGCACAAAGATCGTAGTTCGTATGCTAAAGCTTTTCTAATGTCAAGTATCATTTCCTTAGACCATGAGATTGTGCAACTCCCGGATACCGTAGGAATGCTTTGGGTGTACCAAACGTCACAATGTAACTGGGTGGCTATAAAGGTGCACTACAGGTATCTCCGAAAGTGTTTGTTGGGTTGGCACGAATCGAGACTGGGATTTGTCACTCCGTGTAAACGGAGAGGTATCTCTAGGCCCACTCGGTAGGACATCATCATAATGTGCACAATGTGACCAAGGGGTTGATCACGGGATGATGTGTTACGGAACGAGTAAAGAGACTTGCCGGTAACGAGATTGAACAAGGTATCGGGATACCGACGATCGAATCTCGGGCAAGTATAATACCGCTAGACAAAGGGAATTGAATACAGGATCGATTGAGTCCTTGACATCGTGGTTCATCCGATGAGATCATCGTGGAACATGTGGGAGCCAACATGGATATCCAGATCCCGCTGTTGGTTATTGACCGGAGAACGCCTCGGCCATGTCTCAAGATGGTTCCCGAACCCGTAGGGTCTACACTTAAGGTTCGATGACGCTAGGGTTATAAAGGAAGTTTGTATGTGGTTACCGAATGTTGTTCGGAGTCCTGGATGAGATCCCGGACGTCACGAGGTGTTCCGGAATGGTCCAGAGGTAAAGATTTATATATGGGAAGTCCTGTTTTGGTCACCGGAAAAGTTTCGGGTTTTTTCGGTAACGTACCGGGACCACCGGGAGGGTCCCGGGGGTCCACCAAGTGGGGCCACCAACCCCGGAGGGCTGCATGGGCCAAGTGTGGGAGGGGACCAGCCCCAAATGGGCTGGTGCCCCCCCCCCCCCCCCGCCCCACAGGGGTGTAACATCCCAAATTTTCCTATTTGGAATGTTTTACAATTATAGATAAGCATCCTATGCATCCTGTTTGAATTTGAATGCCATTTGAAGTTTCAGAGTTATTTGAATTTGAATTCCAAACTTTGGCATGTGGGAAACAATTCAAAAACTAAGCCCGATAAATACTTGATCAAAAGTATGAGAGGAGCAAACATGACACTCCAAAAATATCAGAGGAAACAATGCCAAAAGAATTGGATTCAAATCTGAAATTTTATTTGAATTTGAAAAAATGGATTTTCATAAAGTTTGATTTTGCCTTTGGAAAAATGTTCAAATGAAAGGAATATTCCCTGATCATTTTGGTATATATATACCCTATATAAAATATTTATAGTTTAGGTTTTGTTTTTGTTTTGTTTTAATTAAAAAATAAAAAGAAAATTTTTTGAGCGCCAGCCAAAGCCACCTGTGCCCAGCCAGCGCCACCTCACCCTCCAAGACTCAGACTGCCCAGCCTAAGCCGGCCCACTGTGGCCAGCCCAGCCGAGCGAGCCAGCCCAGCACCTCGCCCCGCCTGAAACCCCAGGATTCGGCCACCCGATCAACCTCCTCTCTCCTCTCATCGACCCCTGGCCCCACCCCGTCGTCTTCCCCTCGCCCACGAACGAGCTCGCCGGAGATCCACGGATCCCAAGGATCCGGATTCCCAAGCCCCGATCCCTTCCGAAGAGGAGCCGAGGCCCCGCTATAAAGAGCCAAGCCCCGCACCCCATTTCCCCGAGAGCTCGCCGCACCCTCACCTCCTGCTCGACGTCACCGAGCACCGAGCTCACCTCCGCCGCCAAACCCCTCGCCGCCGCCTGGTGCACCCCGACCTTCCCGACACCACCGAACCTCCCCGAGCTCCCCTGCGTCTCCCCGACGCCTCGCCAAGCTCGCTGACGTCCCAACGCCTGGGCACTCTCGCCGCCACCGCCGCCGTCGCCGAGTCCGTGAGTCCCAGCATTCCCTCCCGTCCGATCCCAAACGTGCGGTTCGATTAGAACCTCAAGGGGTATGTTTTATTAGAAAACCGCCGCCCGAACGGTTTTTATTTAGTTTAGGTTTTATTTATTAGGCCGGTTCTGTTAGTTAAACCCTAGGCCCGTTTAGACTAAACTACGCCTAGTGCATGATAGGCCCATTGGGCTTTTCTTTTTATTTTGATTTTCTGTTTTAGCTTAATAGTTTCAATTTTCAAAATGTATATCTTTTATTCTGTTTAATATTTTTGAGTGATTCTTTTTTGTTGGATTGCAAATTTTATGTAGTTTCTGAAAACATATATTTAGCTATGTTAAAAATAATTAAAATGCTTTAATATTGTTTTAGTCAGAATAGCAAATCTGCTATAGTTTTAGTTAGAAAAATTATTTTTGCATGATTCTTTTGCCATCACTTTATTTTGATATTGCCAAACCCTAGAAATTAACTTTGGTATTTTAGGGTTAATAAATAATTAATTCTAGGCAGAATCCTATTAATCCTAATTAATTGATTAGTTCCTGTTTTCCTAATTAATTAATTAGTAAATTAATTTATTTTTAACTTGTGATTAGTTATTCTAGGTTAGTTTCTGTCATTCCATTAGATGAACTTTTATTTATAATTAATAAAAAATTTAAATTAATTTTCTTAATAGAAATTGGATTAGGCCTAAAATGAGTTTTATAATAGCTTTTTAATTAATTCTTTTTGCTCCTAGTTGCTTAGTTAATCCTTTTCTGTTAAGTTAACCTAAAACCATGATTAGGTTATATTAGGAATTTTGTTATATAAAAACTATTTTTGTTATTGTTTGGAATAGGGAAAACCTTTGAATTTGATTTCTTTGAGTTTTCCTTTTGATTTGGTTTTGATTGTTTTGTTGTGCTATGTTACTTTTGTTATCTTGTGTGATCCTCTTGCTTTGTGCTTATTATGTTATTGTTTGTCTCGGTAGAGTTCCTGAGTGCTAAGCTTGCTACTACGACTCTTTAGCTTACGAGGATCATCAAGCAAGGCAAGTTTTGATCATGTTATTTCTATACCTATGTTTTGTGCATTAGTAGTTGTCACCACCCCACCATTGCATGCAGTAATGAAATCTTGAAGTCATTAAACTTGAGTAGTATCATGTGGTAGGATGAACCAATCCCCTTGTTACCATGACCCCGGGACGTAGTAGTTAATTTGCTATGCTCGTAGACGGGATTTGGGATGAGTGAAGTTCATAGGCAAGATGTGAGAGTCAATGATGATGACAACCCATGGACTACAATGATCAAGATGGACTTCGGAAAATCACTACTGGGTGGAGGACGGTTGACGGGCACCCTGGAGCACCCAGTGGTGGCCGGGATGCATGGAGAAGCGCCATGACATCCTGCGGAAAGCTTCACCCAGCCACGAAGAGAAGGATGGATGCCCCATGACCGAAGCTTACTGTGCAGCCGCAAGCCATTATGGGCTCTGGCTGGGTTGACCCTTGTAGTGAAGCTGGCTGGACGGTACTACGAGAAGTAGACGAACGGTAGGATTGGATGGGTACCGGCAGTGGCCAGAAGAACTCTTTGGAAGACCCTGTTTCATTCGTCCCGTCTTCAAACACCCTGAAGTGCGAAGACTTTAAAGGAGGGAATGATTCTTGCGGGAAAGTCGCAAACCTCCGCAGAGTGTTATAACCTAATCGATTAGCCGTGTCCCCGGTTACGGACATTTGAGCATCTGGACCTTGGAAGTATTCGGATATCTCAACACTAAAACTAATGGATTAATTTGATGGGTTTATGACTTAATAATAATTTGGGAACGAGATATTGGTTGGCGGAACCATCTCAATAACTACCAATAATTTGTAGAAATTTGCAAGTAAGTCCACTGTAGTAGGATAAAATTGGCTTTTCGCAAAATGATGAAACTTAGAGCTCCACAGCCAAAAATGCATATAGAGTTAGTAACTTTATTATTGTTATTCTTCATGACTTGCCAGCTTATTCCAAAAGCTGACCTACATGGCTGCAACGTATTATGTTGCGTAGATATATTCCGATCAGAGTGAGGCTACGCCCGCGCTTGGCGATTGCCCTTTGAGTCGGATGGACTCGCTTACCTTCGACGCTTCGCAGCATTTTAGTTTATTTCTCATGAGTTGGCCTTGAGCCGAATTTATTCCCTTGTAATAAAGACTCTATATGAGAATCGATTAATGATATTCAGGTGTGATTGAACTTTGATTACTTTATCGATGTAATCGTGAGTACCAAAGATGATCTTGGGATGGTATGCATACGTAGATTTGACCGATTTTGGGTCGGTCGCTCTGAGAGATGGTATCGAGCACACGCTGACCGTAGGATCGTAACCCCTAGGATCGGAAAGCCATAAGCGAGACCATTTACTTTGAACCCTTTTCATTCTATAATTCTTCCCCGATCTATTCGACTCTTCTCTCCTTTGCAACATTCTAGATGGCCGTCGAGTTCACCCCGTTTTGCTACCGGAGTTCGCCGGCCCGATGAGACGATGCCCTTTGGAAGAAAGCTGGTCCAGATGGTGAAGCTGCTGAAGATTGCTCGCCCTCGATCACCGGAAACCCACTAATGCACTTTCGACGGACACCCGCTCAGGATTGAGGTGCATATCCTGTGGAGGACCTTTGGAGGACGACGGAGCCTATCAACTTTGAGTTCACCGAGTTCAACTGGATCATCGGAAGGGACGTGGCAATCTACCGAGCACTTGGACATCTCCGAGAGGAGTACAGGACCGAGCTCGATCACTCGACTCGCCATGGTTTCTCGCAGGCAAGGAATGGAGATATCATCCGCACCATCGAGGACGATTCCACTCTCTCCTACATCCAGACTTAGAGTGTCTTCTCGGGACACGGAGATTCAGCTCGCCAGAACTCAAGACACACGGAAGCTTTTGTTCCATGAATCGAACTGGAGGAGAAGGCACGCGCAGACTTCCTTGGCCATGAGGAAGAAATCACGGACTTCATGGAGATAGTCGACGACTGAAGATGAAGCTTGCCGCGATTGAGGAGAAGATGGACTTGGGAGAGGACCTTTACCCAAGTGGAGATGAAGCACCCCTCGTGAGCAATGATCAGGATTTTGAAGGGAGTACCACCGAAGGAAACCCCAAGAGGAGGCGCCATCGATGAAGACTTTTTAGTCGACCACCATGTTATCTTTTACTTTTAAATCGATCAGTTAGGCCGATGTTTTTCCTTCGATTAGTCATGAGCTTTTGTAATCGAGTTTGAACCATGTTTGAGTGGAATGAATAAATGTTTGGTGTGTTATGATTGTGCATTCATATGGGTAGTGTTATTCTCATAGACCATTGTTCTATTCTAATCTTCTCACCCACTCCAAAACACCAGATGCCTCCGAGACGTGACTTTGGTTTCCGCCGAGCTCACCTAGCTGCTCCAAAGCAGCAGAATGCATCGATGCAGCTCCCGATTCGTAATCGAACAACCCCGCCAACAATCCACCGCCACCACCACCACCCATCGTGGACAATTTGACTCGATTTCGAGGTTGAATCCGCCATGTTCTCTAGTAGCACCGAGCCGATTGTGGTGACGATCGCTCCGCAAGATTGGAAGAGAGCTAGTCACCATTGGATGCACCGATGTTGAGAAGGTGCGCTTTGCGCGCATCAACTGGATGGACCTGCAGCTTCTTGGTGGGAGAATTACACCGCCACTTTTCCTTGGGTGGCATCACTTGGGATCAATTCCAGCAGGCCTTTCAGACCGCTCATGTCTCATCTGGAGCCATGAGTCTCAAGAAGCGTGAGTTCCGCAACTTACGCCAGGAAATCGCATCGCGGCACAAGACGTGGAGGAATTCAGCAAGCTTGCTCGCTATGCCCTCGATGATGTGGCCACCGATGCCGCCAAGCAGAGAAGTTCCTTGAGGGACTCAATGATGAATTGAGCATGCAGCTTATTGTGGCTACTTTCAACAACTACCAGGAGCTGGTAGACAAGGCCACCATCCTGGAAGGCAAGCAGCAGCAGATAGAAAGCCGCAAGCGGAAGTACAGCCAGGGGAAGCACAACTCAGGAGCTCAGCAGAAGCCCCGCTATGCACCGTACTCAGGAGGGCACACCCATCATAACCATGGAGTTCATAACCATGGTGGAAATGGAAACAACCGCAGCCAGGACAACAAGTCAGGCCATGGCAATGGCAATGGCAATGGTAATGGCAATCAACACCGTTCTGCCCCGGCTCCGAAGGATCTGAGCCACATCACCTGCTTCAAGTGCCAGAAGACAGGGCACTACGCCACCGACTGCCCGGAGGCCAAGCAGAGGAATGGGAATGGCAATGGAGGCTCAGCGAAGAAGCCCAATCCCTTCCCTCGTGCTCAAGTGAATCACATCGACGTGGAGAACGTCTATGATCAGCCAGACACTGTGGTTGGTAAGTTTTTATTGAATTCACGCTCAGTTTTGGTTCTGCTTTGATTACGTGCAACGATTCATTCATATCAAGGGTAGTTGTGGATAAGTACGGATTACGCACTAGAACCCTTAGAAGCCCCTCCGCGTCGGCCCGCAGAGGAGAAATGATGGCAGGTTTAAGCTGTCCTGCAAACCTCAACATCGGGAACCACAAATTTCCGTAGAACTCATAGTGTTGGAAACACAGACCTTGGATGTAATCCTAGGCATGGATTGGTTGTCAAAGTATGAAGGAAACATTGACTGTGCAAGAAGTCTATTCTGCTCACCACCCCGGAGCGTAAGAGGATCAAGTATGTAGCCAAGCACAGCCAGATGAAGAATCAGTGCATTCCCTCACGGAGTTGTTCAGAGGAAGTGCCAGAGTGCAAGAATTTCCGATGTGTTCCTGAGGAATTACCAGAATGCCACCGGACAGGACATTGAATTTTGATTGAGCTATTGCCGGCACAGCCCCAATATCCAAGAGACCTTATCGGATGCCACCGAATGAGTTGAAAGAGATCAATGAGCAAATAAATGAGTTATTGGAGAAAGGATATATTCGTCCAAGCTCATCACCTTGGGGAGCCCCAGTTCTTTTGGTAGAGAAGAAGGATGGAAGCTTGAGGATGGTTGTGGATTATCGTGCATTGAACGAAGTAACCATCAAGAACAAGTACCTCTGCCGATGATCAATGACTTGTTTGATCAGCTTGTTGGAGCCAAGGTATTCTCTAAGATCGATCTTCGATCGTGGTATCATCGATTGAAAATTCGTGAAAAGGATATACCCAAAACAGCATTCACCACTGTGTATGGTTTATATGAGTATACCGTCATGTCATTTGATTGACTAATGCTCCTGCATACTTCATGAATTTGATGAACAAGGTGTTCATGGAGTATTTGGACAAGTTTGTCGTGGTGTTCATCGATGACATATTGATATTCTCCAAGAGCGAGGAAGAGCATAAGGAACATTTGCGCCTAGTTCGAGAAACTTCGAGAACATCAGTTGTATGCCAAATTCAGCAAATGTGAATTTTGGCTAAAGGAAGTTGGATTCCTCGGACATGTTATTTCAGGAGAAGGAATAGCAGTTGATCCCGCCAAGGTTGAATCACCACCGATTGGCGTCACCCACCTCACCAAGGAGATCCGCAGTTTTCTCGGACTCGCAGGATATTATCGGAGGTTCATTGAGAACTTCTCGAAGATTGCCAAGCCCATGACTGAGCTGTTGAAGAAGGAAGCCAAGTATGTTTGGACCGAGGAATGTGAAGCCAGTTTTCAGGAATTGAAGAAACGGTTGGTCACAGCTCCGGTGTTGATATTGCGGACATACATAAGGAATACCAGGTCTATTAGACGCTTCTCGTCAAGGACTCGGAGGAGTATTGATGCAGGAAGGCAAGGTTGTAGCTTATGCCTCCGCATAGCACGGCCTCATGAGATGAATTATGCCACGCATGATTTGGAGTTAGCAGTGTTGTGCATGCACTCAAGACTGGAGACATTTCCTCATTGGAAATCGTTGTGATGTCTATACGGATCACAAGAGTTTGAAATATATCTTCACGCAGAAGGAATTGAACCTCAGCAGAGGAGATGGCTAGAGTTGATAAAGGACTATGACATGAGATTGCATTACCACCCGGTAAAGCCAATGTTGTAGCAGATGCTTTAAGCCGTAAGAGTTATGTGAACACTCTTACCGCAGGAGGATTACCCAGAGTTGGTCGATGACCTCGAGAGATCTCCGATCGGAGATAGTTCCAAAGGATTTGTCGCAACTCGAAGTTCAATCCACCTTGACCGAAAGGATTCGTGAAGCCCGTAAGTCGGACAAGGAAATCGATGAGATTAAGCAAAAGATGGAGGAAGGAAAAGCTAAAGGATTCGAAAGGATGAACATGGAACTATATGGTTTGAGGATCGATTTATGTGCCCAATGATCCCGAGCTCAGAAGCTAATTCTTCAGAGGCTCATGATTCACCGACTCGATTCACCCCGCAACACCAAGATGTACCTGGATTTGAAGCAAAGTTTCGTGGACCGGTATGAAGAAGGACATTGCCGAGCACGTGAGCAGTATGCGATGTTTGCCAACGTAAAGGCAGAACATCGAAGCCAGCAAGGTTACTTCAACCTTTGCCGATTCCCGATTGGAAATGGGAGAAACTTGGTATGGATTTCATCACAGGATTACCCAGACCCGCTCAGGTTATGATTCTATCTGGGTAGTAGTTGATCGTTTGACTAAGGTAGCTCACTTCATTCCCGTGAAGACTACCTATACCAGTGCCAAGTTGGCCAAGATATACATGACCAGGATCGTATGTCCGCATGGAGTTCCGAGGAAAATCGTGTCGATAGAGGAACGCAGTTTACCTCAAAGTTTTGGAAGCAATTGCATGAAACTTTGGGTACGAGGCTGGAATTCAAGACAGCCTTTCATCCGCAGCATGATGGATGGACCGAGAGAGTCAATCAGATTCGGAGGACATGTTGAGAGCTTGTGTGCTAGACTATGGGTCTAGCTGGGATGACAATTTGCCGACGCAGAGTTCTCGTACAACAACAGTTATCAATCCAGTTTGAAGATGGCCCCTTCAAGCTCTATACGGAAGGAGGTGCGAACACCATTGTTGTGGATAGTGTTGAGATCGATCACTTTTCGGTTCCGATCTTATCAAGGATTCAAGAGAAAGTCAAGCTGATTCGAGACCGGCTCAAGATAGCACGATCATGATGTAAGAGTTATGCCGACAAGAAGCGCAAGGAGGTGACTTACGAAGTGGGAGACCGAGCATACCTTCGTGTGTCTCACTTCGTGGAATCAAGAGGTTTGGAGTCAAGGAAAGTTAGCACCCCGATTCATTGGCCCCTACAAAATCCTCGAACGTCGTGGAGAAGTTGCATACAAGTTGGAATTGCCGGAAGGATTGTCCGGAGTTCATGATGTCTTTCACGTTTCTCAGTTGAAGAAGTGCCATGCCGACATGGCCGATGTTCCGTTAAGAGACACAGTGCCCCTAGAGGCCATACAGCTTGACAGTGATTTGACTTACAAGGAGAAACCCGTCAAAATTCTCGAGACTGCAAGCAGAGTCACCCGCAGCAAAGTCATCAAGTTTTGCAAGGTGCCGTGGAGTCACCACACCGAAGAAGAAGCCACCTGGGAACGCGAAGAAGATCTTCGTCGAGACCATCCGCACCTATTTGTTAGCCAACCCGAATCTCGAGGGCTAGATTCATCTTAAGGTGGTAGGTTTGTAACATCCCAAATTTTCCTATTTGGAATGTTTTACAATTATAGATAAGCATCCTATGCATCCTGTTTGAATTTGAATGCCATTTGAAGTTTCAGAGTTATTTGAATTTGAATTCCAAACTTTGGCATGTGGGAAACAATTCAAAAACTAAGCCTGATAAATACTTGATCAAAAGTATGAGAGGAGCAAACATGACACTCCAAAAATATCAGAGGAAACAATGCCAAAAGAATTGGATTCAAATCTGAAATTTTATTTGAATTTGAAAAAATGGATTTTCATAAAGTTTGATTTTGCCTTTGGAAAAATGTTCAAATGAAAGGAATATTCCCGATCATTTTGGTATATATATACCCTATATAAAATATTTATAGTTTAGGTTTTGTTTTTGTTTTGTTTTAATTAAAAAATAAAAGAAAAACCTTTGAGGCGCCAGCCACCACCCACCCAGCCCAGCCAGCGCCACCTCACCCCTCCAAGACTCAACTTTGCCCAGCCTAAGCCGGCCCACAGGCAGCCAGCCAATGAGCGAGCCAGCCAAAGACCTCGCCCCGCCTGAAACCCCAGGATTCGGCCACCCGACGAACCTCCTCTCTCCTCTCATCGACCCTGGCCCCACCCGTCGTCTTCCCCTCGCCCACGAACGAGCTCATGGAGATCCACCGGATCCGAAGGATCCGGATTCCCAAGCCCCGACCCCTTCCGAAGAGGAGCCGAGGCCCTGGCTATAAAGAGCCAAGCCCCGCACCCCATTCCCCCGAGAGCTCGCCACCCTCACCCTCCCGTTCGACGTCACCGGAGCACCGAGCTCACCTCCGCCGCCAAAACCCTCGCCGTCGCCGCCCTGGTGCACCCCGACCTTCCCCGACACCACCGAACCCTCCCCCGAGCTCCCCCGCGTCTCCCCGACGTCTCGCCGAAGCTCGCCGACGTCCCAACGCCCCGGAGCACTCTCGCCGCCGCCGCCGGAGTCCGGTGAGTCCCCGGCATTCCCCTCCCCCGTCCGATCCCAAACGTGCGGCTCCGATTAGAACCCCAAGGGGTATGTTTTATTAGAAAACCGCCGCCCGAACGGTTTTTATTTAGTTTAGGTTTTATTTATTAGGCCGGTTCTGTTAGTTAAACCCTAGGCCCGTTTAGACTAAACTACGCCTAGTGTGATGATAGGCCCATTGGGCTTTTTCTTTTATTTTGATTTTCTGTTTTAGCGAATAGTTTCAATTTTCAAAATGTATATCTTTTATTCTGTTTAATATTTTTGAGTGATTCTTTTTTGTTGGATTGCAAATTTTATGTAGTTTCTGAAAACATATATTTAGCTATGTTAAAAATAATTAAAAATGCTTTAATATTGTTTTAGTCAGAATAGCAAATCTGCTATAGTTTTAGTTAGAAAAATTATTTTTGCATGATTCTTTTGCCATCACTTTATTTTGATATTGCCAAACCCTAGAAATTAACTTTGGTATTTTAGGGTTAATAAATAATTAATTCTAGGCAGAATCCTATTAATCCTAATTAATTGATTAGTTCCTGTTTTCCTAATTAATTAATTAGTAAATTAATTTATTTTTAACTTGTGATTAGTTATTCTAGGTTAGTTTCTGTCATTCCATTAGATGAACTTTTATTTATAATTAATAAAAAATTTAAATTAATTTTCTTAATAGAAATTGGATTAGGCCTAAAATGAGTTTTATAATAGCTTTTTAATTAATTCTTTTTGCTCCTAGTTGCTTAGTTAATCCTTTTCTGTTAAGTTAACCTAAAACCATGATTAGGTTATATTAGGAATTTTGTTATATAAAACTATTTTTGTTATTGTTTGGAATAGGGAAAACCTTGAATTTGATTTCTTTGAGTTTTCCTTTTGATTTGGTTTTGATTGTTTTGTTGTGCTATGTTACTTTTGTTATCTTGTGTGATCCTCTTGCTTTGTGCTTATTATGTTATTGTTTGTCTCGGTAGAGTTCTGAGTGCTAAGCTTGCTACTACGACTCTTTAGCTTACGAGGATCATCGGCAAGGCAAGTTTTGATCATGTTATTTCTATACCTATGTTTTGTGCATTAGTAGTTGTCACCACCCCACCATTGCATGCAGTAGTGAAATCTTGAAGTCATTAAACTTGAGTAGTATCATGTGGTAGGATGAACCAATCCCTTGTTACCATGACCCCGGACGTAGTAGTTAATTTGCTATGCTCGAGACGGATTTGGGATGAGTGAAGTTCATAGGCAAGATGTGAGAGTCAATGATGATGACAACCCATGGACTACAATGATCAAGATGGACTTGGAAAATCACTCTTTGGGTGGAGGACGGTTGACGGGCACCTGGAGCACCAGTGGTGGCGGGATGCATGGAGAAGCGCCATGACATCTCGCGGAAAGCTTCACCCAGCCACGAAGAGAAGGATGGATGCCCCATGACCGAAGCTTACGTGCAGCCGCAAGCCATTATGGGCTCGCTGGGTTGACCCTTGTAGTGAAGTGGCTGGACGGTACTACGAGAAGTAGACGAACGGTAGGATTGGATGGGTACGCGGCGGTGGCGGAAGAACTCTTTGGAAGACCCTGTTTCATTAGTCCGTCTTCAAACACCATGAAGTGCGAAGACTTTAAAGGAGGGAATGATTCTTGCGGGAAAGTCGCAAACCTCTGCAGAGTGTTATAACCTAATCGATTAGCCGTGTCCCGATTCACGGACATTTGAGCATCTGGACCTTGGAAGTATTCGGATATCTCAACACTAAAACTAATGGATTAATTTGATGGGTTTATGACTTAATAATAATTTGGGAACGAGATATTGGTTGGCGGAACCATCTCAATAACTACCAATAATTTGTAGAAATTTGCAAGTAAGTCCTTTGTAGTAGGATAAAATTGGCTTTTCGCAAAATGATGAAACTTAGAGCTCCACGACCAAAAATGCATATAGAGTTAGTAACTTTATTATTGTTATTCTTCATGACTTGCCACTTATTCCAAAAGCTGACCTACATGGCTGCAACGTATTATGTTGCAGAGATATATTCGATCAGAGTGAGGCTACGCCGCGCTTGGCGATTGCCCTTTGAGTCGGATGGACTCGCTTACCTTCGACGCTTCGCAGCATTTTAGTTTATTTCTCATGAGTTGGCCTTGAGCCGAATTTATTCCTTGTAATAAAGACTCTATATGAGAATCGATTAATGATATTCAGGTGTGATTGAACTTTGATTACTTTATCGATGTAATTGTGAGTACCAAAGATGATCTTGGGATGGCATGCATACGTAGATTTGACCGATTTTGGGTCAGGTCGCTACAAGGGGCCCAAAGCGCCTAGGGTTTGGGAGGGGCACCCACCTAGCTTGGGGGCAAGTTTCCCTCTCCCCTTGGCCGCCCCCCACCAGATGGGATCTGGGCTGGTCGCGCCCCTAGGGTGGAACCCTAGGTGGGGCGCAGCCCTCCTCTCCCCTATATATATTTGAGGGTTTGGGGCTGCCAACACATGAGTTTTCACCTCTCCATGGTGCAGCCCTACCTCTCCTCCTCCTCCTCTCCCGCGGTGCTTGGCGAAGCCCTGTAGGATTGCCACGCTCCTCCACCACCATCACGCCGTTGTGCTGCTGCTGGACGGAGTCTTCCCCAACCTCTCCCTCTCTCCTTGCTGGATCAAGGCATGGGAGACGTCACCGGGCTGTACGTGTGTTGAACGCGGAGGTGCCGTCCGTTCGGCACTAGGATCTCCGGTGATTTGGATCATGACGAGTACGACTCCTTCAACCCCGTTCTCTTGAACGCTTCCGCTTAGCGATCTACAAGGATATGTAGATGCACTCTCCTTCCCCTCGTTGCTAGTTTCTCCATAGATAGATCTTGGTGACACGTAGGAAAATTTTGAATTTCTGCTACGTTCCCCAACAAAGGGTATCGAGCCAGGTTTATTGCGTAGATTCTTTGCACGAGTAGAACACAAAGTAGTTGTGGGCGTTGATTTTGTTCAATATGCTTACCGTTACTAGTCCAATCTTGTTTCGACGGTATTGTGGGATGAAGCGGCCCGGACCGACCTTACACGTACACTTACGTGAGACAGGTTCCACCGACTGACATGCACTTGGTGCATAAGGTGGCTAGCGGGTGCGAGTCTCTCCCACTTTAGTCGGAACGGATTCAATGAAAAGGGTCCTTATGAAGGGTAAATAGCAATTGGCATATCACGTTGTGGTTTTGCGAGGTAAGAAACGTTTTGCTAGAAACCCATAGCAGCCACGTAAAACATGCAAACAACAATTAGAGGACGTCTAACTTGTTTTTGCAGGGTATGCTATGTGATGTGATATGGCCAAGAAGAATGTGATGTATGAGATTGATCATGTTCTTGTAATAGGAATCACGACTTGCATGTCGATGAGTATGACAACCGGCGAGAGCCATAGGAGTTGTCTTTATTTATTGTATGACCTGCGTGTCATTGAACAACGCCATGTAATTACTTTACTTTATTGCTAACCGGTAGCCATAGTAGTAGAAGTAATAAGTTGGCGAGACAACTTCATGGAGACACGATGATGGAGATCATGGTGTCATGGCGGTGACGATGATGATCATGGAGCCCCGAAGATGGAGATCAAAAGGAGCAATATGATATTGGCCATATCATGTCACTATTTGATTGCATGTGATGTTTATCATGATTATACATCTTATTTGCTTAGAACGACGGTAGTAAATAAGATGATCCCTAATTAAAATTTCAAGAAAGTGTTCCCCCTAACTGTGCACCGTTGCGAAAGTTCGTCGTTTCGAAGCACCACGTGATGATCGGGTGTGATAGATTCTTACGTTCACATACAACGGGTGTAAGCCATATTTACACACGCGAAACACTTAGGTTAACTTGACGAGCCTAGCATGTACAGACATGGCCTCGGAACACAAGAGACCGAAAGGTCGAGCATGAGTCGTATGGTGGATACGATCAACATGAAGATGTTCACCGATGATGACTAGTCCGTCTCACGTGATGATCGGACACGGCCTAGTTGACTCGGATCATGTAATCACTTAGATGACTGGAGGGATGTCTATCTGAGTGGGAGTTCATGAGATGAACTTAATTATCTGAACATAGTCAAAAGCCCTTTGCAAATTATGTCATAGCTCGCGCTTTAGTTCTCTGTTTAGATATGTTCCTAGAGAAAATATAGTTGAAAGTTAACAGTAGCAATTATGCGGTCAAGAGGAAGCTTATGTCCTTAATGCACCGCCGGTGTGCAGGACCTCGAACGTGGTACGTGGATGTTGCGAACATCGACACACACGCTTTGATGACTACGTGATAGTTCGGTAATGTTAAACGGCTTAGAATTGAGGCACCAAAGACATTTTTGAAACGTCATGAACATATGAGATGTTCGAGGGCTGAAATTGGGATTTCAGGCTCGTGCCCACGCCAAGAGGTATGAGACCTCCGACGAGTTTTCTAGCCTACAAACTAAGGGAGAAGATCTCAATCGTTGAGCTTGTATTCAGATTGTCAGGTGCAACAATCACTTGAATCGAAAAGGAGTTAATCTTCCGGATGAGATAGTGATGTTTCTCCAAAGACATTGCCACCAAGCTACTAGAGCTTCGTGATGAACTATAACATATCGTGGATAGATATGATGATCCTTGAAGTGTTCGCGATGTTTGACACCGCGAAAGTAGAAATCAAGTAGGAGCATCAATTTTTGATGGTTGGTAAAACCACTAGTTTCAAGAAAGGCAAGGGCAACAAGGATACTTCATGAAACGGCAAAACAGTTGCTGCTCTAGTGAAGAAACCCAAGGTTGAACCCAAACCGAGACTAAGTGCTTCAGTAATGAGAGGAACAGACACGAAGCGGAACCACCCTAGATACTTGTTAGATGAGAAGGCTGGAAAGGTCGATAGAAGTATATTGATATACATTATGTTAATGTGTACTTTACTAGTACTCCTAGTAGCACCAGTGGTATTAGATACCGGTTCGGTTGCTAAGTGTTAGTAACTCAAATAAAAGCTACGGAATAAACGGAAACTAGCTAAAGGTGAGCCGACGATATGTGTTGAAGTGTTTCCAAGTTTGATGTGATCAAACATCGCACGCGCTCCCTCTACCATCAAGATTAGTATTAAACCAGAATAATTGTCGTTTGGTGTTTGCGTTGAGCATAGACATGATTGGATTATGTCTATCGCAATACTGTTATTCATTTAAGGAGAATAATGGTTACTCTAATTATTTGAATAATACCTTCAATGGTCTTGCACCTAAAGGAATGGTTTATTGAATCTCGATCGTAGTGATATACATTTTCATGCCAAAAGATATCGATAGTAATGATAGTACCACTTACTTGTGGCAATCGCCATGTAAGTCATATTGGTATAAACGCATGAAGAAGCTCCATGTTGATGGATCTTTGGACTCACTCGTTTTGAAAAGTTTGAGACATGCGAACCATGTCTATTGGTGTATACGCATGATGAAACTCCATGCAGATGGATCGTTTGGACTCACTTGATTTTGAATCACTTGAGATATGCAAATCATACCACATGGGCAAGATGAGTGAAAAGCCTCGTTTGAAGAAGATGGAACAAGATAGCAACTTGTTGGAAGTAACACATTTTGATGTGTGCAGTCCAATGAGTGCCGAGGCATGCAAATGAATATCGTTATGTTCTTACTTCACGATGATTCGAGTAGATGTTGAGTATATTTACTTGATGAAACACAAGTCTGAATTATTGAATGGTTCAAGTAATTTCAGAGTGAAGTTGAAGATCATCGTGACAAGAGGATAAAATGTCTATGATATGATCATAAAGATGAGTATCTGAGTTACGAGCTTTGCACGCATAATTAAGACATTGTGGAAATTGTTTCACAATTAATACCACTGGAACACCATAGTTTGATGGTGTGTCCGAACATCATAGTTGCACCCTATTGGATATGGTGCGTACCATGGTGTCTCTCATCGAATTACCACTATCGTTTATGGGTTAGGCATTAGAGACAACCACATTCACTTTAAATAGGGCGCCACGTAATTCCGTTGAGATGACACCGTATGAACTATGGTTTAGAGAAACCTAAGCTGTCATTTCTTAAAAGTTTGGGGCTACGACGCTTATGTGAAAAAGTTTCAAGTTGATAAGCTCGAACCCAAAGCGGATAAAATGCATCTTCATAGGACACCCAAAACAGTTGGGTATACCTCCTAATTCAGATCCGAAAGCAATTGTTTCTTGAATCGGGTCCTTTCTCGAGGAAAAGTTTGTCTCGAAAAGTTGAGTGGGAGGATGGTGGAGACTTGATGAGGTTATTGAACCATCACTTCAACTAGTGTGTAGCAGGGCACAGGAAGTTGTTACCGTGGCACCTACACCAATTGAAGTAGAAGCTTGTGATAGTGATCATGAAGTTTCGGATCAACTCACTAACATACCTCGTAGGGTGACAAGGATGCGTACTACTTCAGAGTGGTACGCAATCCTGTCTTGAAGGTCATGTTGCTAGACAACAATGAACCTACGAGCTATGGAGAAGCAATGGTGGGCCCAAATTCCGACAAATGGTTAGAAGCCATGAAATCCGAGATAGGATCCATGTATCAGAACAAAGCATGGACTTTGGTGGACTTGCCCGATGATCGGCAAGCCATTGAGATGAATGGATCTTTAAGAAGAAGACGGACATGGACGGTAATATCACCGTCTATGAAGCTCGACTTGTGGCGAAGAGTTTTTCACAAGTTCAAGGAGTTGACTACGATGAGATTTTCTCATCTGTAGAGATGCTTAAGTCCGTCGGAATCATGTTAGCATAAGCTGCATTTATGAAATCTGGCAGATGGATGTCAAAATGAGTTTCCTTACCAGTTTTCGTAAGGAAAGGTTGTATGTGATACAATCAGAAAGTTTTGTCTATCCTAAGGATGCTAAAAGGTATGCTGGCTCCAATGATCCTTTCTAAGGACCGGAGTAAGCATCTCGAGTTGGAATGTGCGCTTTGATGAGATGATCAAAGACTTTGGGTTTATACAAAGTTTATGAGAAACTTGTATTTCCAAAGAAGTATTTGGGAGCACTATAGAATTTCGATGAGTATATGTTGTTGACATATTGATGATCGAAATGATGTAGAAATTCTCGAAAGCATATGAGGTTATTTGAAAGATGTTTTCAATAGAAAACCTGGATTAAGCTACTTGAACATTGAGCATCGAGATCTATAAGGATAGATCAAAATGCTTAATAATACTTTCAAATGAGCACGTATTTTGACATGATCTTGAAAGTGTTCAAGATGGATCATCAAAGAAGGAGTTCTTGCCTAAGTTGTAAGGTATGAAGTTAAGACTTAAAGCTCGACCACGGCAGAAAAGAGAGAAAGGACGAAGGTCGTCCCCTATGCTTTAGACATAGGCTCTACAGTATGCTATGCTAAGTACCGCACCTGATGTGTGCCTTGCCACATGTCTGGCAAGAGGGTACAAAGGTGATCAAAGAGTGGATCACCAGATAGCGGTCAAAATTATCCTTAGAGGAATAAGGATATGTTTCTCGGTTATGGAGGTGATAAAGAGTTCGACGAAAAGAGTTGCGTCGATACAAGCTTTAACACCTATCTGAGTGACTCTGAGTAGCAAACCGGATATGTATAGTGGAGCAACCATTTGGAATAGCTCCAAGTGGAGCGTGGAAGCAGCATTTACAATATGACATAGAGAATTGCAAAGTACATACGGATCTGAATGTTACAGACCCGTTAACTAAAACCTCTCTCACAAGCAAAACATGATCAAACCCCAGAACTCATTGAGTCTTAATCACATGATGATGTGAACTAGTTTAATGACACTAGTAAACTCTTTGGATGTTGGTCACATGGCGATGTGACGTATCAGTGTTAATCACATGACGATGTGAACTAGATTATTGACTCTAGTGCAAGTGGGAGACTGTAGGAAATATGCCCTAGAGGCAATAATAAATTAGTTATTATTATATTTCTTTGTTCATGATAATCGTTTATTATCCATGCTATAATTGTATTGATAGGAAACTCAGATACATGTGTGGGTACATAGACAACACCATGTCCCTAGTAAGCCTCTAGTTGACTAGCTCGTTGATCAATAGATGGTTACGGTTTCACGACCATGGACATTGGATGTCGTTGATAACGGGATCACATCATTAGGAGAATGATGTGATGGACAAGACCCAATCCTAAGCCTAGCACAAAGATCGTAGTTCAGTATGCTAAAGCTTTTCTAATGTCAAGTATCATTTCCTTAGACCATGAGATTGTGCAACTCCGGATACCGTAGGAATGCTTTGGGTGTACCAAAGCGCCTGGCAACGAATCGGGTGGCTATAAAGGTGCACTACTGGTATCTCCGAAAGTGTCATTGGGTTGGCACGAATCGAGATCGGATTTGTCACTCCGTAAAGCGGAGAGGTATCTCTGGGCCCACTCGGTAGGACATCATCATAATGTGCACAATGTGACCAAGGGGTTGATCACGGGATGATGTGTTACGGAACGAGTAAAGAGACTTGCCGGTAACGAGATTGAACAAGGTATCGGGATACCGACGATCGAATCTCGGGCATGTATAATACCGCTAGACAAAGGGAATTGAATACGGGATCGATTGAGTCCTTGACATCGTGGTTCATCCGATGAGATCATCGTGGAACATGTAGGAGCCAACATGGGTATCCAGATCCGCTGTTGGTTATTGACGGAGAACGTCTCGGTCATATCGCATGGTTCCCGAACCCGTAGGGTCTACACACTTAAGGTTCGATGACGCTAGGGTTATAAAGGAAGTTTGTATGTGGTTACCGAATGTTGTTCGTTGTCCCGGATGAGATCCTGGACGTCACAAGGAGTTCCGGAATGGTCCGGAGATAAAGATTTATATATGGGAAGTCCTGTTTTGGTCACCGGAAAAGTTTCGGGTTTTTTCGGTAACGTACCGGGACCACCGGGAGGGTCCCGGGGGTCCACCAAGTGGGGCCACCAACCCCGGAGGGCTGCATGGGACAAGTGTGGGAGGGGACCAGCCCCAGGTGGGCTGGTGCGCCCCCCCCCCCAGGGGCCCAAGGCGCCTAGGGTTTGGGGAGGGGGCGCACCCACCTAGCTTGGGGGGCAAGTTTCCCCTCTCCCCCCCTTGGCCGCCCCACCAGATGGGATCTGGGCTGGCCGCCGCCCCTAGGGTGGAACCCTAGGTGGGGGCGCAGCCCTCCCTCTCCCCCTATATATATTTGAGGGTTTTGGGGCTGCCAACGCATGAGTTTTCACCTCTCCATGGCGCAGCCCTGCCTCTCCTCCTCCTCCTCTCCCGCGGTGCTTGGCGAAGCCCTGCAGGATTGCCACGCTCCTCCACCACCATCACGCCGTTGTGCTGCTGCTGGACGGAGTCTTCCCCAACCTCTCCCTCTCTCCTTGCTGGATCAAGGCATGGGAGACGTCACCGGGTTTTACATGTGTTGAACGCGGAGGTGCCGTCCGTCCGGCACCAGGATCTCCGATGATTTGGATCATGACGAGTACGACTCCTTCAACCCCGTTCTCTTGAACGCTTCCGCTTAGCGATCTACAAGGGTATGTAGATGCACTCTCCTTCCCCTCGTTGCAAGTTTCTCCATAGATAGATCTTGGTGAGACGTAGGAAAATTTTGAATTTCTGCTACGTTCCCCAACAGTGGCCCCACTTGGTGGACCCCCGGGACCCTCCCGGTGGTCCCGGTACGTTACCGATAAAACCCGAAACTTTTCCGGTGACCAAAACAGGACTTCCCATATATAAATCTTTACCTCCAGACCATTTAGGAACTCCTCGTGACGTCCGGGATCTCATACGGGACTCCGAACAACATTCGATAACCACATACAATCTTCCTTTATAACCCTAGCGTCATCGAACCTTAACTGTGTAGACCCTACGGGTTTGGGAATCATGCAGACATGACGGAGACGTTCTCCGGTCAATAACCAACAGCGGGATCTGGATACCCATGTTGGCTCCCACATGTTCCACGATGATCTCATCGGATGAACCACGATGTCAAGGACTCAATCGATCCCGTATACAATTCCCTTTGTCTAGCGGTATTGTACTTGCCCGAGATTCGATCGTCGGTATGCCGATACCTTGTTCAATCTTGTTACCGGCAAGTCTCTTTACTCGTTCCGTAACACATCATCCCGTGATCAACCCCTTGGTCACATTGTGCACATTATGATGATGTCCTACCGAGTGGGCCCAGAGATACCTCTCCGCTTACACGGAGTGACAAATCCCGATCTCGATTCGTGCCAACCCAACAGACACTTTCGGAGATACCGTAGTGCACCTTTATAGCCACCCGATTCGTTGTGACGTTTGGTACACCCAAAGCATTCCTACGGTATCCGGAGTTGCACAATCTCATGGTCTAAGGAAAAGATACTTGACATTAGAAAAGCTTTAGCATACTGAACTACACGATCTTTGTGCTAGGCTTAGGATTGGGTCTTGTCCATCACATCATTCGCTAATGATGTGATCCCGTTATCAACGACATCCAATGTCCATGGTCGAAACTGTAACCATCTATTGATCAACGAGCTAGTCAACTGGAGGCTTACTAGGGACATGGTGTTGTCTATGTACCCACACATGTATCTGAGTTTCCTATCAATACAATTATAGCATGGATAATAAACGATTATCATGAACAAGGAAATATAATAATAACTAATTTATTATTGCCTCTAGGGCATATTTCCAACAAGAAGGTCGATCGCAACCACAAATGGGTTAAGCGTCAGTTTGGTTCTATTCTTCACAACATGACTGCTACACACAATGTAGTGAAGAAAAACCATTACTACCTCCATGAAGTCTTCGGTTGCACCTGGGTTGTTCTATCACATCTATATGGTGAATAAGATCTGAAGCAAATGGGTCTCAAGCAGAACTTTGACTGGTCTCAGCCACCAGCGAAGAAATACAAGAAGGTCAAAGTTCCCTCCTTGGTGGCCAGCTCATATTCTTCATCGCGCGACACAGACGAGCATGAAGATTTGGACGACACTGCAGCAGGCCCTACTACAACAACCGACCCCAACAATGCTGGCGCTCCTCCATCAACATGACATTCTTCAGGGGCATTAGTCCTCATTTTTCGATCCTTTTGGTCATTCAATGACAAAGGGGGAGAAATTTGAGTTAGTCTTCAAGCGGGTCTACATATATGGGCGTTTTTTTTCTAAGTTACAACTCTCGTTCTTTTGAAGACTTTGCTGGATCGAGTTGTAAACTTAAACCCTATGGTGGTCTGATACTTTTGTTGTGTCATTCTGCATGCTTATTCCTCATATATGTTAATGCACGCATGCTGAATTACATCAGTCACCATATTTCATCATGCATTTCAAATTCTTCATATTATATGTTAAATGCGTGTATGAATTATAAGATATAGGGGGAGATCTCCATGATTCTACTCTTCAAGTTTGCATTGCTTCAAAAGCAAATTCCTCACTATGCACATCTTCAGGGGGAGTTCTTCTATATCTTGCAATCAAATTCCTCAATAACAGTATTTACACTTCATATGTTTATCCCCGTTGAAAACTTAACCTATATTGTCATCAATCACAAAAAAGGGGGAGATTGTAAGTGCATCTAGTGCCCCTTAGTGATTTTGGTGTATTGAAGACTTATAGGTTAAGGGACTGATGCGTTTGTGAGTGTACACAGGTCTATAAGTCTATGAGGAGTTTGATATTTACATATAAAGTCGACCCCTAAAAATGAATGTCTTCGACTGAAGACTTTGGATTTCTGAAGACATTCTGAAGACTTTGAAAGTGAAGAAATTGGTGTGCACCTGAAGACTTGGTATTCATACGAGGAACATGAAGCGTGAAGACTTTTGTTTTCGTAGTTTCATTTTCTCTTTCTTGAGTCATAGGAAACACCGTACTATTAAAGGGGGTCGAGGAAATACTAAGGAAAATTTCCGAGTGATGCTCAACTCAAAATCCTACACCTACCAATCCCTTCAAGTGAAGCCATTGGAAATCTCATACGATTCGAGCAATTTCTTGATGTGATGAGATGAAGTTCTTACGGTCTCGAGGAATTTGTTCGACCGAGGAGTTAGGAATTCGCCAGTGCGGATTGCCTACAAGTGAGGAACATGATAGCCCTGAGGAATTTGATAGATCAAATATCTGACCGTTGCTGTGCTACGTGCCAGCTGTCCCAAAATATCTATCCACCTAACGGTCATATCATTGAAGGGCATTTATGTCTTATCATGTCGGGCTACTCCCTAGGCTATAAATAGCTGCCCCCTACAACCACTAGCTGGTTGGCTGCTCCGAGAGAAACTGACACTTGTCATTTGAGAGCATCCCATCCTTCGAGGACTTTGAGCGAAAATCATCAAGTGAGGAAAACCCAAAGTGATTGAGCATAACTAAAGAGATTGATCCTGCGTGGATCCGATGCTTGTTACCTTTGAAGACTGTGCATCTTCCAGACGGTTAGGCGTCATGGTCTAGAGCATCCAAGAGGAAATTGTGGATCACCGAGTGATCGAGTTTGTGAAGGTTTGGAAGTCACCTGAAGACTTACCACGAGTGATTGGGTGAGGTCTGTGTGACCTTAGCTCAAGGAGAATACGGTGAGGACTGTGTGTTCGGGACTGTGTGTCCTCAGGTTTAAATACCTAGCCGCTCCAACCAGACGTACAACTGTCACAGCAGTTGGAACTGGTCTACCAAATCATTGTCTTCACCAAGCCTACTGGTTCTATTTCCTCAACTCTTTCATTTCCTCATAATTGTGTTGTGTGCCTGTTCATATCTGTTTGAAGACATTGACTAAAGACTTTCTCAATTTCCTCAGTTCAATTTCTTCAGTCTGTTTGTCTTTGTCCTATTTTATCCTGTGCTTACGCTTCCTGTACTCTGTGTCTGTTTTCAAGTCATCATGATGTCCATGTTTATGTTATGTCATGTATGCATCTGAGTACTTATTCCGCTGCAAGTATTTCTTCACTTACGAATTTCCTCATCCTGAAATTCCTCATTTAAGAATTCATAAAAATCGCCTATTCACCCCCCCTCTAGTCAACTTAACGCACTTTCACTAGCAATATGCCCTAAGCTTGGGGATGCCCCGAGTGGCATCCCCTCTTTCTTCTAACGACCATCGGTATTTTACTCGAATCTATATTTTTATTCGCCACATACTATGTGTTTTCTTGGAGCGTCTTGTATGATATGAGTCTTTGCGTGTTTTATTTTGTATTTTTAGTCTTGGTTCCTTGCTGGACACACCTATTTGAGAGAGCCAAAATTATGTCATGACTTGTTAGAATTGCTCTCTATGCTTCACTTAAATCTTTTATGAGCTATGGACTTGCTCTAGTGCTTCACTTATATCTTTTTGAGCATGGTGTGCTTTAGTATTTTTGAATAAATGCTCTCTTGCTTCACTTAGATTTATTTGAGAGTTAGTAAAATTTTCAAGAAATTCTCTCTTGCTTCACTTAAATTAATTTGAGAGAAAGAAATTTTATGCTCATGGTCTTCACTTATATTTGTTTGAGCTTATCAAAAGCAACACATGAAATTAGTCCCAAAGTGATAGATATCCAAGAAGGATATAATAAAAACTTTCATGAAGATCATTGGACAAAATAAACTTGATTCTTAGTAATAGTTTTGAGATATGATGATGTGATAGGTGAGTTATGTTGATGAGTAATTATGCTTTAGTAAGAATATTGGTGTTAAGATTTGTGATTCCCTATGCAACCACGAAAGTCAATAATTATGCAATGAAATTACATCCTACTTGTGGTGCATTATTCGGTGTTAATTATGCTTAATGCTCGCTTATGAGATTATTCGTTTCTTGGTTGGTCGCTTCTCAATCTTTTGCTAGCCTTTGTTTTGCACTAAGTATGATATCTACTTGTGCATCCAAAAACCTTTAAACTAGTTTTGCCACATGAGTCCACTATATCTACCTATATGCGGTATTCTTTTGCCGTTCTAAGCAAATTTGTATGTGCCATCTCTAATTTTCAAAATAAACTTCTCTTTTGTGTGTTCGTACTGCTTGCGGAGCGGTGAGGGGTGGCTAATATTTTCCATGCTATATGTGTTATTCTCACGATGAGTGTTTATTCACTTGCCATTGCACGAGAGTAAGGCAAAGGTATTAGGGATGCCCAGTCCCGAAATGAAAAATGAATTTACTTTATGTTGTCAAATAATAAATTCCTTGGAAAGTGTTGGTATGGAGGGCAACTGTGGATACAGCTAGCCATGGAAAGTGAAAGTACGGTTGAAAAAGGAATAAACTTTATTTTCTGTTTGGGAACCGCCTATGGTATATCTAGCATGGAAAGTGTTGGGAACTCTAAGTCATTTTCGTTGGTGGGAAAGATACACCTCCCAAAATGTTTTTATCTCTAAGTTTTTCGCTTTGAGCTCTGGCACCTCTACAAATCCCTACTTCCCTCTCTCAAGGGCCTTTCTTTTACTTTATGCAATTTTTATTTTGAATTTGAGTCTCCATCTTCTCTTATAAAAGCACCAACTAGGAGGCAATATGATCGTACTTGAGTATTGGGTGTAGTTAATATGCGAGTGTATTTCATGAATGGATGAATGATTGAGCATGATGGGCCAGGGATAGCTTATTTTAGCATTGATATTTTGAAAGACATGATTGCTTGTTGATATGCTTGAGTATTTAAATTATCATGTCAAAACTAGACTATTGCTTTGAATCACATAAAAGTCCAAATGTCCATGCTATAAAGAAAGAATATGATATGACATGTTAGGCAACATTCCACATTAAAAATTCTGCTTTTATCACTTACCTACTCGAGGACGAGTAGGAGTTAAGCTTGGGGATGCTGATACATCTCCAACGTATCTATAATTTTTGATTGTTCCATGCTGTTATATTATCAATCTTGGATGATTTATAATCATTTTACATCATTTTTTGGTACTAACCTATTGACATAGTGCCAAGTGCCAGTTGTTGTTTTCTGCAAGTTTTTTCCATCGCAGAAATCAATACCAAACGGAGTCCAAATGCAACGGAACTTCATGGAGAATTTTTTTGGACCAGAAGACACCTAATAGGCCAAGGGCGCCTCGGGGGTGCTCCGAGGAGAGCACAACCCACCAAGGCGCGCCAGGAGGCCCAGGCGTGCCCTGGTGGGTTGTGCCCACCTCGGGTACCCCCCGGACCACCTCTTTGCTCTACAAATACCCAAATATTCCAGAAACCCTAGGGGAGTCGACGAAAATCAATTCCAGCCGCCACAGAGTACAGAACAACCAGATTCAATCTAGACACCATCATGGAGGGGTTCACCACTTCCATTGGTGCCTCTCCGATGATGCGTGAGTAGTTCTTTGTAGACCTTCGGGTCCGTAGTTAGTAGCTAGATGGATTTATCCCTCTCTCGCTGAATTCTCAATTCAGTGGTCTCTTGGAGATCCATATGATGTTACTCTTTTTGCGGTGTGTTTGTTGGGATCCGATGAACTTTGAGTTTATGATCAGATCTATCTTTTTATATCCATGGAAGTTATTTGAGTTTCTTTCATCTCTTATATGCATGATTGCTTGTAGCCTCGTATTTCTTCTCCGGTATTTGGGTTTTGTTTGCCCAACTTGATCTATTTATCTTGCAATGCGAAGAGGTTCCTTGTAGTGGGTTCGATCTTACGGTGCTTGATCCCAGTGATAGAAGGGGAACCGACACATATGTATCGTTGCTACTAAGGATAAAACGATGGGGTCTATCCCTACATATATAGATCTTATCTACATCGTGTCATCGTTCTTATTGCATTACTCTGTTTCTCCATGAACTTAATACACTAGATGCATGCTGGATAGCGGTTGATGTGTGGAGTAATAGTAGTAGATGCAGGCAAGAGTCGGTCTACTAATCTTGGACGTGATGCCTATATAATGATCATTGCCTGGATATCGTCATGATTATTTGGAGTTCTATCAATTGCCCAACAGTAATTTTTTTACCCACCGTTTGCTATTTTTCTCGAGAGAAGCCACTCGTGAAACCTACGGCCCCCGGGTCTCTTTCTCATATTATTTGCCTTTGCAATCTACTTTTCCTTTGCATTTATTTTCAGATACATTAAACCAAAAATACCTGCTGCTTTTCATTCTTATTTATTTTATTTGGCGTTCGATCTATCAATCTACTACAATTTTATTCATGTCTGTTTGCCTATCTTGAGGCGCCATTACCCGAAAGGGATTGACAACCCCTTTAACACGTCGGGTTGCGAGGATTTGTTATCTGTGTGCAGGTGATATTTACGTTGTGTTGCTTGGTTCTCCTACTGGTTCGATAACCTTGGTTTCATCACTGAGGGAAATACCTACCGCTGTTGTGCTGCATCATGCTTTCCTCTTTGGGGAAATACTGACGTAGTCCTAGCAGACATCACATACACATGCAGCTTGAGGAAGCATGAGCACCATTTGAGAGTGTTGTATGCTCACAATCCTTTAGTGAAGGAGTACATGGATGAACATCATGGAAAGTTGTGGTCAAGAAGCAAATTCAATGAAATCTGCAAAGTAGACTATGTGACAAATAACCTCACTGAGTGTTTCAATGCAAAGTTCTAGTCAGTGAAAGGGCTTTTGTTGTGGTAAGCATTTGATAAGATCAGGCAGATGATCATGATAAAGATGGCTCTTCGTAAAAGAATTGCAGAAACACAATATGTTGGTCATCTTATGCTCCCATCTCTGATTAAGGCATTACTTGCCAAGGCAAGAGGACTAAGGATGAAATGCATTCGACCATCGACATACGAGGCTGAGGTGACATACACTGATAGTAAAAATAGGGAATGGAGATATCCAGTGAACCTTGCAACTACGGAATGCAGTTGTAGGCAATGGCAGATCAGCGGGAAGCCGTGCATACATGCCCCTCATGACTGTTATTGGAGGTGAAGATGGTGAAGTTGATCAGTATTGCTCTGAATATTTCTCTATTGCCAAATTTAGGGCTGCTTATGCTGAAAATGTGCCTGCACTCTTGGGAAAAGACCAATGGAACATAGTAGACCCAGGGTTCAAACTCCATTCTCCTGTACTGACTAGACCACCAGGAAGACCAAGGAAAATCAGGATAAGAGCTGGTGAAGAGGGTTATGTAAAAAACAACGTAAGTGCAAAAGATGTGGTATCCTAGTTGCTTGCTTATTTTGGATAATAGCTTGGGATGCCGGGGCAACCCCAAACTTAGTCTCTTCTTACTCCTTATTCCTTCATCCATCGTAAGATAACCCAAAAACTTGAAAACTTCAATCACACAAAACTCAACAAAACCTTTGTGAGGTCCGTTAGTATAAGAAAATAAATCACTACTATAAGTACAGTTGCAACCTATTCATATTTTGTTTTTGCATTATATCTACTGTATTCTAACTTTTCTATGGCAAAAACTCATCAAAGAAAACCATAGAGCCATCAAAACAAGCACACAACGCAAAGAAAACAGAATCTGTCAAAAACAGAACAATTTGTAGTAATCTGAATTGTTAGAATACTTATGAAACTCCAAAAATTCTAAAAAAGTAGGATGACCTGAGAAATTTTTATATTAATCTTCTTCAAAAAGAATTGGTATTTTATCATGCTCTGGTAAAAAATAAGAATTGTTTTCGTGAGCGCAAAAGTTTCTGTTTTTTAGCAAGATCAAACAACTATCACCCAAGAAGATCCTATAGGTTCTACTTGGCACAAAAACTAATTAAAACACAAAAAACACAATCATAACAGTAGAATAATTGTTCAAACACTCAAGAACAGAAAGCAAAAAAGCAAAAACAAATTTTATTCATTGGGTTGCCTCCCAACAAGTGCTATGGTTTTACGCCCTTAGCTAGGCATAAAGCAAGGATCTAAGTTTTGTCATCTTTGTCTCGAGATCCATAAGATGACCTCATTATTGATTCATAGGGTGGCCTAATTCTTGTTCTAGGGAAGTGTTCCACGCCCTTCCTTAGTGGAAATTGAAACTTAATATTGCCTTCTTTCATACAATCACGGCACCAATAGTGTGTAAAAACGGTCTACCAAGAATAATTGGACAAGACGTATTGCAATCAATATCAAGAACAATAAAATCTATGGGAACATAATTCCTATTTGCGAGAATAAGAACATCATTAATTCTTCCCATAGGCTTTTTAATAGTAGAATCCGCCAAATGCAAGTTTAAAGAGCATTCTTCAAGATCGGTAAGACCAAGCACATCACATAAAGATTTCGGAATTGTGGAAACACTAGCACCCAAGTCACACAAAGCAAAACACTCATAATTTTTAATCTTGACTTCGGTAGTAGGTTCCCATTCATCATGCAATTTTCTAGGAATTGATACTTCTAATTCCAAATTTTCTTCTAAAGCTTTCATCATTGCATCAACAATATGTTTAGTAAAAGCTTTATTTTGTTCATAGGCATGGGGTGAATTTATCATGGATTACAACAAAGAAATACAATCAATCAAAGAGAAACTATCATAATCAAAGTCTTTGTAATCCAAAAGAGTGGGCACATCACTAGTTAAAGTCTTGACCTCTTCAAACCCACTTTTATCAATTTTCTTAACAAGATTTTCACCCTCCGAATTATCAGGACGCCTTCTAGCTAAAGTTGACTCTTATCCAATCCCTTTTTCATCAATCTTAACCTTACTAAACAAGGAATCAATAGAAAAAACACCAATCATTTTAAGATCTTCATCACTTTTGCGAAAGTAATCACTAGAAAACGCTTTTTCTAAAAATTCTCCTTTAGCTCTAAGTATAGCAGTTCTTTTCTTACTTTCATCCATAGAAACATAAAGAGCTTTAATTGATTCATCAACCTTAGGCACAAAAAATTTCATCTTGAGATTTTCCACATCATGAGAAATTCTATCAACACTTCTAGACAAAGCATCACTCTTATTCAACTTTTCTTCTATGGTAGTGTTGAAAACTTTTTGTGTATTGATAAATTCTTTAATATTATTCTCAAGATCAGAGGTGTTCCTATTATTATTATAAGATTGATTTCCATAGTAATTACCATAATTATTAGAGGAATTACTAGGAAAAGGCCTGGGACTAAAATTACCTCTATAAGCATTGTTATTGAAATTATTTCGAGAGATAAAATTCACATCTACGGCATCACTATTTTGCTCAATAAAAGTAGATAAAGTAATATCATTAAAATCAATACGATCACTTTTACTAGCAACCAATTTCATAAGAGCATCAACTTTTTCACTCAAAGAGGAAATTTCTTCAACTGAATTAACTTTTTTACTAGTAGCAACTCTTTCGGTATGCCATTGTGAATAATTTGCCATAATATTATCAAGCAATTTGGTGGCTTCACCCAAAGTAATTTCCATAAAAGTCCCACCCACGGCGGAATCTAAAAGATTACGAGAAACAAAATTCAACCCCGCATAAATTTTTTGTATGATCATCCAAAGATTTAACCCATGAGTTGGGAAATTCCTTAGCATCATTTTCATCCTTTCCCAAGATTGTGCAACATGCTCATGGTCAAGTTGCTTGAAATTCATGATCTGGGTTCTAAGGGAAATAATTTTTGCGGGCGGAAAATACTTAGTGATAAAAGCATATTTGCACTTATTCCAAGAATCGATACAATTGCGAGGCAAAGAAGAGAATCAAATTTTTGCAGAATCACGCAAAGAAAACGGAATTAATTTCATCTTCACAACATCATTGTTAACATCTTTTCTCTTTTGCATATCGCATAATTCCACGGAGGTATTAAGATGGGACGCGGCATCCTCATTAGGAGTACCGGAAAATTGATCTTTCATCACAAGATTCAGCCAAGCGGTATTAATATCACAAGACTCCGCACTAGTGGCGGGAGGAGCAATCGGAGTGCCAATAAAATCATTGTTGTTGGTATTTGAGAATCACATAACTTGGTGTTCTCTTGAGTCATGATGACTACACGACAAGATTGCACTCAAAAACAGATCCGGCAAGAAAACGACGAACGAAAAAGAGGGGCGAATAAAACGGCAATTTTTTGTGAAGTGGGGGAGAGGAAAACGAGAGGCAAATGGCAAATAATGTAAATTGCAAGGAGATGAGATTTGTGATTAGGAACCTGGTATATGTTGAAGATCCTCCCAGCAACGGCGCCAGAAATTCCTTTTGATGTCTGCTAGGACTATGTCGGTATTTCCCCAAAGTGGAAGGGATGATGCAGCACAGCAGCGGTAGGTATTTCCCTCCATGATGAAACCAAGGTTATCGAACCAGTAGGAGAACCAGCAACACAACGTAGACAACACCTACACACAAATAACAAATCCTCGCAACCCGATGTGTTAAAGGGGCTGTCAATCCCTTTCGGGTGACGGCGCCTCAAGATAGGCAAACGGACTTGAATAATATTGTAGTAGATTGACAGATCAAACGCCAAATAAAATAAATAAGAATAAAATGCAGCAAGGTATTTTTTGTATTTTTGGTTTAATAGATCTGAAAATAAATGCAAAGGAAAAGTAGATCGCAAAGGCAAATAATATGAGAAAGAGACCAGGGGGCGTAGGTTTCACTAGTGGCTTCTCTCGAGAAAAATAGCAAACGGTGGGTAAACAAATTACTGTTGGGCAATTGATAGAACTCCAAATAATCATGACGATATCCAGGCAATGATCATTATATAGGCATCACATCCAAGATTAGTAGACCGACTCCTGCCTGCATCTACTACTATTACTCCACACATCGACCGCTATCCAGCAAGCATCTAGTGTATTAAGTTCATGGAGAAACGGAGTAATGCAATAAGAACTATGACATGATGTAGACAAGATCCATCATGTAGATATAGACCCCATCGTTTTATCCTTAGTAGCGATGATACATACGTGTCGGTTCCCCTTCTGTCAGTGGGATCAAGCACCATAAGATCGAACCCACTACAAAGAACCTCTTCGCATTGCAAGATAAATAGATCAAGTTGGCCAAACAAAACCCAAATATCGAAGAAGAAATACGAGGCTATAAGCAATCATGCATGTAGGAGATCAAAGAAACTCAAATAAATTTCATGGATATAAAATGATAGATCTGATCATAAACTCAAAGTTCATCGGATCCCAACAAACACATCGTAAAAAGAGTTACATCATATGGATCTCCAAGAGACCATTGTATTGGGAATTCGGCGAGAGAGAGGAAGTCATCTAGCTACTAACTATGGACCCGAAGGTCTATAAAGAACTGCTCACCCATCATCGGAGAGGCACCAATGGAAGTGGTGAACCCCTCTATGATGGTGTCTAGATTGGATCTGGTGGTTCTGTACTCTGTGGCGGCTGGAATTGATTTTCGTCGACTCCCCTAGGGTTTCTGGAATATTTGGGTATTTATAGAGCAAAGAGGCGGTCCGGGGGGCAGCCGAGGTGGGCACAACCCACCAGGGCGCGCCTGGGCCTCCTGGCGCGCCCTGGTGGGTTGTGCTTCCCTCGGAGCACCCCCCAGGCGCAGCCTTGGCCCATTACGTGTCTTCTGGTCCAAAAAAATTCTCCATGAAGTTTCGTTGCATTTGGACTCCGTTTGGTATTGATTTCCTGCGATGTAAAAAACATGCCGAAAACAACAACTGGCACTTGGCACTATGTCAATAGGTTAGTACCCAAAAATGATATAAAATGACTATAAAATGATTTAAAACATCCAAAATTTATAATATAACAGCATGGAACAATAAAAAATTATAGATACATTGGAGACGTATCAGTATGATGCTGGCCATAGGTTCTCATCATAAACTTTGCCTTCGAATTTCTTTTTAAAATTCTGCGCTAGGTGTCGCATACATTCCCTATGTTCCACTCCAGGGAATACAATTTCTACTGCACTCTCTAAACTCTTGCAAGCATCTAAGTGTATAACTAAACTTGAGGGTGTACCTATAATGGTGCGCAACTGCTGCAGAAACCAGACCCAACTCTCCTCGGACTCTGCCTCCAACACACCAAATGCAACTGGGACTAGCCAGTTGTGTCCATCAACTGCAGAAGTTGCTGCTAGCTAGCCTCTCCATCTTCCATTCAAAGCAGTTGCATCGACAACCAAATAGGGCCTACAACCATTCAGAAACCCCTGCCAGCAAGCCTTGAAACAAACAATTGCCCTCCTGAAGCACTCCTTCTCCACTGTCTTCCCTTTCAATTTGTACTGAATTGTATGCTTGTCAATCTCTACAACACTCCCTGGACTAGCCATCTCCACTTCAGCTGTAAGCAACTGAAAACTCTCATTCCATGGACCATTAATCCTATCAAGAGCCCTTTCCTTAGCATAGAAAATCTTCATGTAAGGTATATTAATCTTGTACTTCTCAAATAGCTTCCCATGGAGTGCTGTTGGACCAATTGTTGGGGTTTCCCTCACCCAATCCAAGATTGCATCTGCCACCCACCTAGTCTTTGCAAGCTTTGATTTGTCCTTTCCCCCTCCCCCTTTAGGTGGGAAAGTGTGTCATGTGGTTTTTTTATCTGAAACAAAATGAAAAATGATGTCAAATACAATTAAGAAACAGTACGCATGATCTAAATATAGAATGGATAAATAATCTGAAAAAAAGATTCAGATGTAATACCTGAATCAATTTGTTCTTTAGCATAGTGGATGCATGCAACCTCCACCTACACCTATCATAAGGGCAATGAACAGTGAATCTTCTTGGCTCACTCCTATCAACCTCATAGGAGTTTTCAGTGAGAATGCAATATGTAGGCACTGCATTACGACAGTCCACCATTGATTCGAATACGGTTCCTGGAGTAAGCTGAGGATTCTCCCTGTACCACTCAATTGTTGGCATGTCCTCGCCATCATATTCTTGTAAAACTAAGGATTCGATGTTCTCCACCATCTCTTCATCGTCAGTGTCATCAAATCTAGCACGGCTGCTAGGCTCCTCTGGATATTCATCTTCCATTGCCTGTTGACTAACTCTATCTACCAGTTCAGGGATTAGAGTCTCATCATCATGTCGAGGCACTTCCTCGTCGGGCTCTGCATCTACTTCTACATCAAGTGTAGAAGGGAGAGGAGGAGTGGCAGAATTAGCGGCAGTCGACATGTTGTAGCTTTCAGAACCACTAGGTTTACTTGGTCTCAACCTACAAGGAGTGCGAGGACGCTCGCTATTAGCAGAGATAGATGATGTCTGAACACCCTTCCCCTTCAGGATACGTTGTTTGCGTGCCTGAAGCACACCGATATGGATTTTACCAAAACGGCTGTAAGCATTCAAACTAAATAGCAATCCCAGATGCTCATCACAAGTTAATGGGACAAATCTCTGCTTGGTACTGTCGAAATATCTCAGTTCAACAGCATCGGCAGGGCTCCACGGGTACTCACAACATAGTGCCTCGAGGAAACCTGTGGACGTAACTCTGGTTTCTACCACTTTCGGATAGAAAAATCCAGAAATCAGATACGATTTAGTTCCAAGCAGCTCGCTAGTTTCCATTCTAACCGCCAGCCAAGAAGCAACTGCAGGATCAACCCTATTCGATGAAATAAAGGGCGCAGTTAGGCCGAAAATTTTCAGAAAAATTGCACCGATTCACGCCAATAGTGGTCAAATACAGCCTAATTTATGGATGTCCTAATCAATTTGAGAGGAAAATGATGCTTACCCAAGTGGAATCCATGAATTATACGCATCTGATTCGACCTAATCATCTCCATGGTCGATGGGTCGGATGGTGCTCCCCCGACATCTCTTCCTAATCCTAGATGGGGAGAGAGGGTAGAGGCGGCAGAGGCGGCACGACTATGGTGGAGGCGGCACAACTGCGGTGGAGGCGGCACGATGACGGCAGAGGCGGCACGAAGGCGGTGGAGGGGGCGGCACGGAAGCAACTCGATCTGATTCAGGTTACAGTGAGTGTGAGTTTTGCGGCCCCACTCGTTAGCATGCAACAATCAAAATGTCGACTCGGCCCTACTCGTCAGAGTTAACGGTCAAGCCATTAACCCGACGACAATGTCCGCTGTGACCAGTTCTGAGGGTTTCGGGCAAGGGAGTGGGGGAAAGTGAGCAAAAGTTAAGAGTGTGGGGATGAATGAGTAGAACTAACGAACCAGGGGCACAGAAATAAAAATCCCTTTTTTATTTGTCTTGCTACTTTGGTTTGGTTGTTTCTACATACGCTACATTTGTGTTATGCTCGTGAGATACTTATGTGATCATGTGTTTGATCATAGTACGCTTAAATGTGTGCTTGCCTGATTATACATTTGAATGTTTGTGTATGATCACTCACTTGTATCTTTGGTGATGAGTGCATCTTATTTAATTCTTATCATTTTGTGCGCTCCACCAAGATGTATGTGACATGGAAAAGTGACCCATGATCCTAATCGATTGTTCATTTGCATTCAAATGCAAATTTTAAGTAATGCAAAAATTTAGGGGGAGCTCTTGCTTATTACATACTTCTCAAAGCGATGATGTATTTCATTCATATTATCATTTGTCGAAGCTTTGATCTATATGTTGTCATCAATTACCAAAAAGGGGGAGATTGAAAGTGCAACTATTCCCTGGGTGGTTTTGGTAATTCATAACAACATATAGCTCATTGAACTAATATCCATTCAAGTTTAATATTTCAGAAAGTTCAATGAATGGCATGGCAAGGACTAGAGATGTGGACCCCCTCAAAATGCTAAGGACACATATTGGCAAAAGCTCAAGACTGTTCTTTTCTATTTTGGTGATCCAAGATCACATTGAGTCCATAGGAAAGCCAATACTATTAAAAGGGGATGATGTGTTTCTTAATGGCTTGCTTGCTCAAATGCTTAGTGATATTGCTCCAAATCCCTCAACCACTTTCTCATTCCAAATATGTCCAAAACCCAAAGTCAAACTCGGCCCGGCCGATTCTTCCTACCCGGACCCACCGAATTCATATGACATAGCCACTGCCAGAAACCCTAACAGTTTGGTCACATGGATACGGATCTTTGTCTCGCCGAGATGGCCCTACAATCTCTCTATTTCCCTTTGTAACATTTCGGTCTCACCAAAATGAGCGATCGGTCTCACGAGTTTGCTTGACCAACTCTCTGTTGCCCTATTGCTTCACTTCTGTCTCACCAAGTTGATGCAATTGGTGCCACCAAGATTAGGTTTGCCCTAAGCCCTAGCACATCGGTCCCTCCGAGTTGTTCCAGTTGGTCCCACTAAGATTCCTAACGTTCTTATTTTGAACTAAATCGGTCTCACCGAGTTCATCTATTCGGTCTGACCGAGTTGGGTCAAATGTGTATAACAGTTGGATTTTGTGTGGAGGCTATATATACCCCTCCACCCCCTTCTCTACATGTGAGAGAGCCATCAGAACGTGCCTACACTTCCAGCATACATTTTCTGAGAGAGAACCACATACTCATGTGTTGAGATCAAGATATTCCAATCATACCACAAGTTTATTGATTTCTAGCCTTCCCCAAGTTGCTTTCCACTCAAATCATGTTTCCACCATATCCAAATCTGTGAGAGAGAGTTGAGTGTTGGAGATACCATCATTTGAAGCACAAGAGCAAGAAGTTTATCATCAACACACCATCTATTACCTATTGGAGAGTGGTGTCTCCTAGATTGGTTAGGTGTCGCTTGGGAGCCTCTGACAAGATTGTGGAGTTGAACCAAGAAGTTTGTAAGGGCAAGGAGATCGCCTACTTCGTGAAGATCTACCCGAGTGGGGCAAGTCCTTCGTGGGCGATGACCATGGTGGGATAGACAAGGTTGTTTCTTCGTGGACCCTTCGTGGGTAAAGCCCTCCATGGACTCGCGCAGCCGTTACCCTTCGTGGGTTGAAGTCTCCATCAACGTGAACGTATGATAGCACCACGTATCGGAACCACGCCAAAAATCTTCATGTCTACATTGTGTTTGCACTCTCCAAACCCTTCCCTTTAACTTCATGTGCAATGTTTTACTTTTCGCTGCTACACTCTTAGAATTGCATGTGTAGGTTGATTGCTTGACTTGTGCTATGTTGCTAAAATCTGCCAACAACTAAAATTGGGAAAAGGTTGGATTTTTATCAGGTCAAGTAGTCTAATCACCCCCTCCCTCTAGACCTACTTTCGATCCTACAATGTGCTTGCTACATCGATGTGGAGGATGTGTTCAAATTATGGCTTGACCGGCACGCGTCCTGCATCAGGAATTAGTTGTCCAGCCGAAGGTCCTATCCGTCGCGCGGGGTTGCCCTGGTAATTAAAATAGCAATAATCAGACAAAAGCATTGGGCATTTAATGACTACACCTCTTGTATCCCCAGAGATAGGATTCGTATTACCATACAAAACCTTTTTGTCACTGGTGTTCAGAATAACACATCATGGTCTCCCTACCCTTAGCCTCATCATGGCTCGCTCTCCATGATCCTTGGTTGCAAGGATGAAGAACGCGAACGTGACAAGAGACAATTGCAAAGCAACTTTATGCTACACATACATGATGTTAATTCAAAGTACTTCATCGAGCCCACCAACAAATACATCGGGTTGCAAGGACTTGCCTCAGCCCATGACCCTACCGAACTACTCACACATGGAGATCTAATCACACGAAGAACTCAATGAAGAACATATCATAAAGATTGATTGATTGATAATGTGTCTTTCAATAGATGTCGGATGTGATACATGATTACAAGTACGGCTAGATGGCTGAGAATTATGGTGGTGATAAAGGTGTTGGCTATAGAGATGGAGATGGAAAATGGCGGCGGCTAAGGTTGATGGAGATGGCTGCCGCCAAGATGACGATGTGGTGTCTTGTTCTGTTGCTCATTTGGCGTCGGGCCTTTTATAATGGTTGTTCAGGTGGATAACACGCCTGGGTTGGCACGCCATACGACCATCCATACGAGTGGGGATGGTCGTATGGAACTCTGTTTTTTCTAATGTTGCCTCTCTTGCGGCCTCCCATCTCCTCTATCCCCGATTTACACGTTTCCATGTATTCGCCTGATTTCATCCGTAAATAGCCCATTTCCCGTGGAAACAAAATAAAGATCAGATATTTAGAATCATTTGCATTCATTAGTCATTAGTAGCAATAGTGGAGTGAATATCTCGGTTAAAAGTTAGGTTAGAGGAGTGTAAAATATCACTCGTCAACTCCCCCAAGTTTAAACTCGATCATCCTCGAGCAACATAGAGAGAAATCCGAATCATAAAGAACTTAGTTGTTTAAACCGAAATAATGAGAAGGTTTTGGTTACTTACGAACGGTACGCCTAGATAGCCCTCCGCTTCTTGACCGAAAAACTTACTGTAGCAGTAGCGGTGGCATGGTTATTATGCAAGTGTTAGTGAAAGTCAATACAAAGTCCTTGCTCAACTAGATAAAATAATATGGTAGCAATTAATTCTGTTTTCTCTAGTTAACACTTGCTTGTCAGGAATGCACATAAGAGGTTTTATTTATTTGAGCAATGAAAACATAACTTAGGGAGTGAAAGGTATGTAAACACAACATGATTCTAGAGTAACTCGCTAACACACCCAGGAATGTTTCATCATCAAGGCTCTCAAGCACTTTGTTTAAATCATTGTTTGCTGAAACTTTTGTCATCATGTGATGGGATTATGCCAAATAAGTGATCATGCATAAGGTTTTGCAATGGCTTAAATTTGCGTACTATGGACCAATATGTTGTCTCTTTCGAGCTCTTGCGACCAGTACCCGGTATTTATCACAGACACACACATTCAAGAAAAATCTGAATGATATTCGATGTAGTGTTGCCACTATGTAAGGTAACAAAATCATAGCCAAAATCCAAGCCAAACTCTGATGGATCGTCTAACACCCCAATAATCATGCTACAGTAACCCCCCCCCCCCTTATGGTTGCTATGTCATCATGACTACTATGCTAATTGCCACTTATTTCAAATCAACTCCAAAAATCCAATTTAAAATGCAAGTCAAAAAATCATTTCTTCAAATGGTCAAACAAAAATGTTTACAATATGATAAATAATCCCCTGGTATTTGTCCAAGTGAAACCAACATCAATTAAATTTCCAAATTAACCACCGAAACTTTTTATGTGGACCAGCAGCAAGTTAATTGACCATTTCAATTTCTAAATATTTAAACAATTCCAAATGCTCTGAAACTTTTTATGCAGCCCCAGAATATTCCCCTGTATTTTTGTGACAAGTTTTACATTAAAAAAATTCAAATGTAGCAAGATACAATGCAAAACAGAAGCAAAATATTAAATAGAAAAAGAAAAAGGAAAAAGGAAAACGCCCACTATGAAATCGGACTGCAAGTGCACCGTGGCGGCCCAGCCCAACATCCCCCTGTCTTCTTCCTCCCTGTTCACTGAGACGTGGTGGCCGCACCCACGACGTCCATGCCAGGGGATGGCCATGTGCCGGCCATCCGCCACCTCCTTGCACTGGATATAGTCCCCCCGACTTAATCGACGCCCTAGATCGCCACTTCTCCCCTCCTCTCATCGCTCTCCTCCTCACGACACGCACCCGTCGCCGCCATCCCCATGGTTTCATCGCCCGCGTAGCCACCATGCTCCCCGCGTTGTACCACTGTGTCCATCAGCTACGTCCATCTCCGCTGCTTCGCCTATGACATCGAGCTCAAGGAGGGAGCCCCTCCATCGCCAGATCACGACATCTTCCTCGCCTTCGGTCACTGACGCACCCTCGATGATTCCGACGTTGCTGATCCTATTAAACTTTCGCCGGGCCACCGTGTGCCTCCTAGGTGAGCTCCCCGTCGATTTCCCTCTGTTCCCCCTTCGTATATGTCCTTTAGTTGCCTCTGTCACCGCTCCCGTTTTTGCCCGTGGTCGCCATGGCCGGAGCTCCGCTCGCGGCGCTCCCTAGCCGTGCCCACGAGCACCTGGCCGCGCCTAGCACCTCCTGGCCGCGTCCCGCCGCGCCATGGCTGCGACCACACCCCGCGCCCCACCCCAATAATCTTTTTATCCTTAATGGCAACGATATAAGTATGTGTCATGTCCCTTTCTGTCACTGGGATTGAGCAATGTAAGATCGAACGCATCACAAAAGCACCTCTCCCATTGCAAGATAAATCAATCTAGTTGGCCAAACCAAATGGATAGATCAAAGAGAAATACAAACTTTATAACAATCATGCATAAAAGAGTTCAGAGATGACTCAAATAATATTCATGAATAATCTAATCATAAACCCACAATTCATCGGATCCCAACAAACACACCGCAAAAAAGGATTACATCGAATAGATCTCTAAGAACATCGAGGAGAACATTGTATTGAAGATCAAAGAGAGATAAAAGGCCATCTAGCTACTAGCTATGGACCCGTAGGTCTGTGGTAAACTACTCACACATCATCGTAAGGGCAACAAGGTTGATGTAGAGGCCCTCCATGATCGATTCCCCCTCCGGCAGAGTACCGGAAAAGGTCTCCAGATGGGATCTCTGAAGAACAGAAACTTGCGGCGGCGAAAAATGTATTTTGGGTGGCTCTCTAATGTATTGGTAATATTTGAGAATTTATAGAAGTGGAATTAGGTCAAGAGGTGCCACGAGGGGCCCACAAGCCTGGGGCGCCCCCCTGGGGCGCGCCTGACAGGCTTGTTGCTCCCTCGTGACTCTTTAGGTCTTCTCTCAAAGTTTCTAGGGTCCCTTCTGGTCCAGAAAAAATCGTCAAAAAGTTTCATAGCATTTGGACCCCATTTGGTACTGATTTTCTGAAAAGCCAAAAAAAAGCAATTGGCACTGGGCACTAGGTTAATAGGTTAGTCCCCAAAAATGATATATAATTGCATAATAAACATCCAAGATTGATACTATAATAGCATGGAACAATAAAAAATTATAGATATGTTGGAGACGTGCTACTTCTTGAGCTTGCATTGATTTTTCCCTCGAAGAGGAAAGGGTGATGCAGCAAAGCAAAGATAAGTATTTCCTAAGAGCCAAGGTATCAATCCAGTAGGAGGCACAAGCAAGTCCCCAATATATGCACCTGCACAAACTAACAAACACTTGCAAACAACACGAAAAAGGGGTTGTCAATCCCTTCACGGTCACGGACAAGAGTGAGATCTTATAGAGATAGGTATAAAAGATAAATAGAAGAGCAAACTAAAGTAATATAAATACATTGCAGCAATGTATTTTTGGGTTTTTTGTTTATAGATCTGAAAATATATGATGGAAAATAGACCCGGGGGCCATAGGTTTCACTAGAGGCTTCTCTCTTGAAAGGAAACATATGGTGGGTAAACAAATTATTGTCGAGCAATTGATAGAAAAGCGCATAGTTATGACGATATCTAAGGCAATGATCATGAATATAGGCATCATCCGTGACAAGTAGACCAAAACAATTCTGCATCTACTACTATTACTCCACACATCCACCGCTATCCACCATGCATCTAGAGTATTAAATTCATAAGAATAGAGTAACGCTTTAAGTAAGATGACATGATGTAGAAGGATAAAGTCAAGCAATATGATATAAACCCCATCTTTTTTATCCTTGATGGCAACAATACAATATGTGCCTCACTACCCCTTCTATCACTGGGTAATGACATTGCAAGATTGAACCCAAAACTAAGCACCTCTCCCATTGCAAGAAAAACCAATCTAGTTGGCCAAACCAAACCAATAGTTCGAGGAGAAATACAAAGATATCTTAATCATGCATAAAAGAGTTCAGAGAAGACTCAAATAATATCCATAGATAAACTGATCATAAATCCACAATTCATCAGATCTCAACAAACACACCATAAAAAGGTATTACATCGGATAGATCTCCAAGAACATCGAGGAGAACATTGTATTGAAGATCAAAGAGAGAGAAGAAGCCATCTAGCTACTAGCTGTGATAAACTACTCACACTCCATTGGAAGGGCAGCAAGGTTGATGTAGAGGCCCTCCGTGATCGAATCTCCCTCCGGCAGAGTGTCAGAAAAGGCCCCAAGATGGGATCTCACGGGAACATAGGCTTGCGGTGGTGGAAAAGTATTTTTGTGGATGCCTCTGGCATAGGGGGAATATTTGAGAATTTATAGTAGAAAGATTAGGGTTGGGGGACTCCCGAGGGGCCCACAAGACAGCCCCCCTGGGGCGCGCCTCTAGGGCTTGTGGCAACCTCGTGTGTCTTCTAGCCTCCTCCCGAAGCTTTCTAGGTTTCTTCTGGTCCAAGAAAAATCATCGCGGAAGTTTTATTCCGTTTGGACTCCGTTTGATATTCCTTTTCTGTAAAACTCAAAAACAAGGAAAAAACAGAAACTGGCACTGGGCTCTAGGTTAATAAGTTAGTCCCAAAAATAATATAAAATAGCATATTGATGCATATAAAACATCCAAAACAGATAATATAATAACATGAAATAATAAAAAATTATAGATACATATCAAGACGTATCGCACCTCTCCAGTCAATAACCAATATCGGGATCTAGATGCCCATATTGATTCCTTCATATTCCACAAAGATCTTTCTCGGTTGAACCACAATGTCGGGGATTCAGTTAATCCCGTATAGAATTCCCTTTGTCCGGCGATATGTTACTTGCCCGTGATTTGATCATCGGTATCTCCATACATAGTTCAATCTCATTATCGGCAAGTCTCTTTACCGGTATCTTCATACCTAGTTCAATCTCATTACCGGCAAGCATGTGACTAATGACTAAACTCATTAGTCACATGCTTGCAAGCTTCGTGTGATGTTGTATTACCGAGAGGGCCCAGAGATATCTCTCCGTCACATGGAGTGACTGTTGGAAATATGCCCTAGAGGCAATAATAAAATGGTTATTATTATATTTCCTTGTTCATGATAATTGTCTATTGTTCATGCTATAATTGTGTTATCCAGAAATCGTAATACATGTGTGAATACATAGACCACAACATGTCCCTAGTGAGCCTCTAGTTGACTAGCTCATTGATCAATAGATGGTTACGATTTTCGACCATGGACATTGGATGTCGTTGATAACGGGATCACATCATTAGGAGAATGATGTCTTTGGACAAGACCCAATCTGAGCATAGCACAAGATCGTGTAGTTAAATGCGCTAAAGCTTTTCTAATGTCAAGTATCATTTCCTTAGACCATGAGATTTTGCAACTCCGGATACCGTAGGAATGCTTTGGGTGTGCCAAAGCGTCATAACGTGGCGGGTGGCTATAAAGGTGCACTACGGTATCTCCGAAAGTGTCTGCATTGAGTTGGCACGAATCGAGGCGGGATTTGTCACTCCGTATGACGGAGAGGTATCTCTGGGCCCACTCGGTAATGCATCATCATAATGAGCTCAATGTGGCTAAGTAGTTATTCGCGGGATCATGCATTACGAAACGAGTAAAGTGACTTGCCGGTAACGAGATTGAACGAGGTATTGGGATACCGATGATCGAATCTCGGGCAAGTAACGTACCGATTGACAAAGGGAATTGTATACATGATTGATTGAATCCCCGACATCGTGGTTCATCCGATGAGATCATCGTGGAACATGTGGGAGCCAGCATGGGTATCCAGATCCCGCTATTGGTTATTGGCCAGAGAGCTATCTCGGTCATGTCTGCATGATTCCCGAACCCGTAGGGTCTACACACTTAAGGTTCGGTGACGCTAGAGTTGTTATGGGAATTAGTGTGCAGTTACCGAGTGTTGTTCGGAGTCCCGGATGAGATCCTGGACGTCACGAGGAGTTCCAGAATGGTCCGGAGGTAAAGATTTATATATGGGAAGTCCTATTTTGGCCACCGAAAAATGTTCGGGATTTTTTTGGTATTATACCGGGAAGGTTCTAGAAGGTTCCGGAGTGGGGCCCACCTGCATTGGGGGACCCACATGAATGTGGGTAGTGCGGGCAAGGCCCCACACCCCTGGTCAAGGTGCACCAAGATCCCCCCTTAGAAGGAATAAGATCATATCCCGAAGGGATAAGATCAAGATCCCTAAAAAGGGGATAACAATCGGTGGGGAAGGGAAATGATGGGATTTCTTCCCCCCACCTTTGCCAACGCCCCAATGGACTTGGAGGGCAAGAAACCAGCACCCTCCACCCCTATATATAGTGGGGAGGCGCATGGTAGCCGCAGCCCTTCCACTGGCGCAGCCCTCTCCCTCCCTGACACCTCCGTAGTAGTAGTAGTGCTTGGCGAAGCCCTGCCGGAGAACTGCAAGCTCCACCACCACGCCGTCGTGCTGCCGGAGCTCTCCCTCAACTTCTCCTCTCCCCTTGCTGGATCAAGAAGGAGGAGACGTCCCCGGGATGTACGTGTGTTGAACGCGGAGGCGCCGTTGTTCGGCGCTTAGATCGGAATCAACCGCGATCTGAATCGCTGCGAGTACGACTCCTTCATCCGCGTTCTTGTAACGCTTCCGCATCTCGATCTTCAAGGGTATGAAGATGCTCTCCCCTCTCTCTCGTTGCTAGTCTCTCCATAGATTGATCTTGGTGATGCGTAGAATTGTTTTTTAATTTCTGCAACGATCCCCAACAGTGGCATCATGAGCTAGGTCTATGCGTAGTTTCTATGCACGAGTAGAACACAAGTTGTTGTGGGCGTCAATTTTGTCAATTTACTTGCCGTTACTAGTCTTATCTTGATTCGGCAGCATCGTGGGATGAAGCGGCCCGGACCGACCTTACACGTACGCTTACGTGAGACACGTTCCACCGACTGACATGCACTAGTTGCATAAGGTGGCTAGAGGGTGTCTGTCTTTCCCACTTTAGTCGGATCGGATTCGATGAAAAGGGTCCTTATGAAGGGTAAATAGAAATTGGCATATCACGTTGTGGCTTTTGCGTAGGTAAGAAACGTTCTTGCTAGAAACCCATAGCAGCCACGTAAAACATGCAACAACAATTAGAGGACGTCGAACTTATTTTTGCGGGGTATGCTATGTGATGTGATATGGCCAAAAGGATGTGATGAATTATATATATGTGATGTATGAGATTGATCATGTTCTTGTAATAGGAATCACGACTTGCATGTCGATGAGTATGACAACCGGCAGGAGCCATAGGAGTTGTCTTAATTTGTTATATGACCTGCGTGTCAATGAAAACACCATGTAATTACTTTACTTTATTGCTAACCGTTAGCCATAGTAGTAGAAGTAACAGTTGGTGAGACAACTTCATGAAGACACGATGATGGAGATCATGATGATGGAGATCATGGTGTCATGCCGGTGACGATGATGATCATGGCGCCCCGAAGATGGAGATCAAAAGGAGCAAAATGATATTGGCCATATCATGTCACTATTTGATTGCATGTGATGTTTATCATGTTTTTACATCTTATTTACTTAGAACGGCGGTAGCATAAATAAGATGATCCCTCATAAAATTTCAAGAAAGTGTTCCCCCTAATTGTGCACCGTTGCGAAAGTTCGTTGTTTCGAAGCACCATGTGATGATCGGGTGTGATAGATTCTAACGTTCGCATACAACGGGTGTAAGCCAGATCTACACATGCAAAACACTTAGGTTGACTTGACGAGCCTAGCATGTACAGAAATGGCCTCGGAACACAAGAGACCAAAAGGTCGAACATGAGTCGTATAGTGGATACGATCAGCATGAAGATGTTCACCGGTGATGACTAGTCCGTCTCACGTGATGATCGGACACGGCCTAGTTGACTCGGATCATGTATCACTTAGATGACTAGAGGGATGTCTATCTGAGTGGGAGTTCATTAAATAATTTGATTAGAGGAACTTAATTATCATGAACATAGTCAAAAGGTCTTTGCAAATTATGTCGTAGCTCACACTTTGGTTCTACTGTTTTAGATATGTTCCTAGAGAAAATTTAGTTGGGAGTTGACAGTAGAAATTATGCGGACTAGGTCCAAATGGCGAGGATTGTCCTCATTCTTGCACGTAGGATTATGTCCTTAATGCACCGCTCAGTGTGCTGAACCTCGAGCGTCGGTTGTGGATGTTGCGAACATCTGGCATACACGTTTTGATGACTACATGATAGTTCAGTGCGTAATGCTAAATGGTTTAGAATTTAGGCACCAAAGACGTTTTTGAAACATCGCAGAACATATGAGATGTTCCAAGGACTGAAATTGGGATTTCAGGCTAGTGCCCACGTTAAGAGGTATGAGACCTCTGACAAGTTTCTTAAACCTGCAAATTAAGGAGAAAAGCTCAATCGTTGAGCATGTGCTCAGATTGTATGAGTACTACAATCGCTTGAATCGAGTGGGAGTTAATCTTCCAGATGAGATAGTGATGGTTCTCCAAAGTCACTGCCACCAAGATACTAGAGCTTCGTGATGAACTATAACGTATCAGGGATAGATATGATGATCCTTAAGCTATTCACGACACCGCGAAAGTAGAAATCAAATAGGAGCATCAATTGTTGATGGTTAGTAAAACCACTAGTTTCAAGAAGGGCAAGGGCAAGAAAGGGATACTTCATGAAACACCAAATCAGTTGCTGCTCTAGTGAAGAAACCCAAGGTTGAACCCAAACCCGAGACTAAGTGCTTCTGAAATAAGGGGAACGGTCACTGAAGCAGAACTACCCTAGATACTTGGTAGATGAGAAGGCTGGCAAGGCCGACAGAAGTAAGGTCGACAGAAGTATATTGGATATACATTATAATGTGTACTTTACTAGTACTCCTAGTACCACCAGGGTATTAAAATACCGGTTCAGTTGTTAAGTGTTAGTAACTCGAAATAAAAAGCTACGGAATAAACAGGAGACTAGCTGAAGGTGAGATGACGATATGTGTTGGAAGTGTTTCCAAGGTTGATGTGATCAAGCATCGCATGCTCCCTCTACCATCGAGATTGGTGTTAAACCTAAATAATTGTTATTTGGTGTTTGCATTGAGCTAGACATGATTGGATTATGTTTATCGCAATACGGTTATTCATTTAAGGAGAATAATGGTTACTATGTTTATTTGAATAATACCTTCAATGGTCTTGCACCTAAAATGAATGGTTTATTGAATCTCGAATGTAGTGATACACATGTTCATGCCAAAATATATAAGATAGTAATGATAGTACCACATACTTGTGGCACTGCCATTTGATTCATATTGGTATAAAACGCATGAAGAAGCTCCATGTTGATGGATCTTTGGACTCACTCGTTTTTTTGAAAAATTTGAGACATGCGAACCATGTCTATTGGTTTATACGCATGAAGAAACTCCATGCAGATGTATCGTTTGGACTCACTTGATTTTGAATCACTTGAGACATGCAAATCATACCACATGGGCAAGATGACTGAAAGGCCTCGTTTTCAGTGAGATGAAACAAGAGAGCAACTTGTTGGAAGTAATACATTTGATGTCGCAATCCAATGAGTCTTTGAGGCACTTGATGAATATCGTTATGCTCTTACTTCACAGATGATTTGAGTAGATTCTAAGTATATTTACTCGATGAAACACAAGTCTGAATTATTGAAAGGTTCAAGTAATTTCAGAGTGAAGTTGAAGATCGTCGTGACAAGAGGATAAAATATCTATGATATGATCATAGAGATGAATATCTGAGTTACGTGTTTGGTACACAATTAAGACATTGTGGAAATTGTTTCACAACTAATGCCGCTTGGAACACCATAGTGTGATGGTGTGTCTGAACATCATAGCTGCACCCTATTGGATGTGGTGCATACCATGATGTCTCTTATCGAATTACCACTATCGTTTATGGGTTAGGCATTAGAGACAACCACATTCACTTTAAATAGGGCACCACGTAATTCTGTTGAGATGACACCGTATGAACTATGGTTTAGAGAAACCTAAGCTGTCATTTCTTAAAATTTTGGGGCTGTGACGCTTATGTGAAAAGGTTTAGCCTGATATGCTCGAACCCAAAGCGGATAAATGCATCTTCATAGGACACCAAAAACAGTTGGGTATACCTCCTATTTCGGATCAGGAACCAAAAGTGATTATTTCTAGAAACGGGTCCTTTCTCAAGGAAAAGTTTCTCTCGAAAGAATTGGGTGGGAGGATGGTAGAGACTTGATGAGGTTATTGAACCGTCACTGTAGCAGGGCACAGGAAGTTGTTCCTGTAGCGCCTACACCAATTGAAGTGGAAGCTGATGATAGTGATCATGAAACTTCGGATCAAGTCACTACCAATTGAAGTGGATGCGTACTATTTCAGAGAGGTATGTAATCCTGTCTTGGAGGTCATGTTGCTAGACAACAATGAACCTACGAGCTATGGAGAAGCGATGGTGGGCCCGGATTCTGACAAATGGCTCGAGGCCATAAAATCCGATAGGATCCATATGTGAAAACAAAGTATAGACTTTGGAAGAACTACTTGATGGTCGTAAGGCTATTGGGTACAGATAGATTTTAAAAGGAAGACGGACAATGATGGTAAGTATCACCATTAAGAAAGCTTGACTAGTCGTTAAGATGTTTTCCGACAAGTTCAAGGAGTTGACTACGGTGAGACTTTCTCACTCGTAGCGATGCGAAGAGTCTGTTGGAATTGTATTAGCAGTTACTGCATTATTTATGAAATCTTGCAGATAGGATGTCAATACATTGTTTCCTCGACAATTTTCTTGAGGAAAGGTTGTATGTGATACAACCAGAAGGTTTTTGTCAATCCTAAAAGATGCTAACAAGTATGCAAAGCTCCAGCAATCCTTCTAAGGACTGGAGTAAGCATCTCGGAGTTGGAATATACGCTTTGATGGGATGATCAAAGATTTTGGGTTTATACAAAGTTTATGAGAAACTTGTATTTCCAAAGAAGTGAGTGGGAGCACTATAGAACTTCTGATGAGTATATGTTGTTGACATATTGTTGATCAAAAATGATGTAGAATTTCTAGAAAGCATATAGGGTTATTTAAAAAGTGTTTTTCAATGGAAAACCTGGATTAAGCTACTTGAACATTGAGCATCAAGATCTATAAGGATAGATAAAAAACGCTTAATAGTACTTTCAAATGAATACATACCGTGACAAGATTTTGAAGGAGTTCAAATAGATCAGCAAAGAAGGAGTTCTTGGTTGTGTTATAAGGTGTGAGCATTGAGTAAGACTCAAGATCTGACCATGGCATAAGAGAGAGAAAGGACGAAGGTCGTCCCCTATGCTTTAGACGTAGGCTCTACAGTATGCTATGTTGTGTACCGCACCTGAAGTGTGCCTTGCCATGAGTCAATCAAGGGGTACAAGAGTGATCCAGAATGGATCACATGACAGTGGTCAAACTTATCCTTAGTAACTAGTGGACTAAGGAATTTTCTCGATTATGGAGGTGGTAAAAGAGTTCGTCATAAAGGGTTACGTCGATGCAAACTTTGACACTAATCCGGATGACTCTGATTAGTAAACCGGATTCGTATAGTAGAGCAGTTATTTGGAATAGCTCCAAGTAGCGCATGGTAGCTGCATCTACAAGATGACATAGAGATTTGTAAAGCACACACGGATCTGAAAGGTTCAGACCCGTTGACTAATAACCTCTCTCACAAGCGAGATATGATCAAACCCCATGGGTGTTGGATTCATTACAATCACATAGTGATGTGAACTAGATTATTGACTGTAGTACAAGTGGGAGACTGTTGGAAATATGCCCTAGAGGCAATAATAAAATGGTTATTATTATATTTCCTTGTTCATGATAATTGTCTATTGTTCGTGCTATAATTGTGTTATCCGGAAATCATAATACATGTGTGAATACATAGACCACAACATGTCCCTAGTGAGCCTCTAGTTGACTAGCTCGTTGATCAATAGATGGTTACGGTTTCCTGACCATGGACATTGGATGTCGTTGATAACGGGATCACATCATTAGGAGAATGATGTGCTGGACAAAACCCAATCCTGAGCATAGCACAAGATCGTGTAGTTCGTCTGCTAAAGCTTTCCTAATGTCAAGTATCATTTCCTTAGACCATGAGATTGTGCAACTCCCAGATACCGTAGGAATGCTTTGGGTGTGCCAAACATCATAACGTAACTGGGTGGCTATAAAGGTGCACTACAGGTATCTCCGAAAGTGGCTATTGAGTTGGCACGAATCGAGACTGGGATTTGTCACTCCGTATGACGGAGAGGTATCTCTGGGCCCATTCGGTAATGCATCATCATAATGAGCTCAATGTGACTAAGTAGTTAGTCGCGGGATCATGCATTACGAAATGAGTAAAGTGACTTGCCGGTAACGAGATTGAACGAGGTATTGGGATACCGACGATCGAATCTCGGGCAAGTAGCGTACCGATTGACAAAGGGAATTGTATACAAGATTGATTGAATCCCCGACATCATGGTTCATCCGATGAGATCATCGTGGAAAATGTGGGAGCCAACATGGGTATCCAGATCCCGCTATTGGTTATTGGCCAGAGAGCTGTCTCGGTCATGTCTGCATGATTCCCGAACCCGTAGGGTCTACACACTTAAGGTTCGGTGACGCTAGAGTTGTTATGGGAATTAGTGTGCAGTTACCGAGTGTTGTTCGGAGTCCCGGATGAGATCCTGGACGTCACGAGGAGTTCCAGAATGGTCCGGAGGTAAAGATTTATATATGGGAAGTCCTATTTTGACCACCGGAAAATGTTCGGGATTTTTCGGTATTGTACCAGGAAGGTTCTAGAAGGTTCCGGAGTGGGGCCCACCTGCATGAGGGGACCCACATGAACATGGGTAGTGGGGGCAAGGCCCCACACCCCTGGTCAAGGCGCACCAAGACCCCCCCTTAGAAGGAATAAGATCATATCCCGAAGGGATAAGATCAAGATCCCTAAAAAAGGGGATAACAATCGGTGGGGAAGGGAAATGATGGGATTTCTTTCCCCCACCTTTGCCAATGCCCCAATGGACTTGGAGGGCAAGAAACCAGCCCCCTTCACCCCTATATATAGTGGGGAGGCGCATGGGAGCCGCAACCCTTCCGCTGGCGCAGCCTTCTCCCTCCCCAACACCTCCTCCTCCTCCGTAGTGCTTGGCGAAGCCCTGCCGGAGAACTGCAAGCTCCACCACCACGCCGTCGTGCTGCCGGAGCTCTCCCTCAACTTCTCCTCTCCCCCTGCTGGATCAAGAAGGAGGAGACGTCCCCGGGCTGTACGTGTGTTGAACGCGGAGGCGTCGTTGTTCGGCGCTTAGATCGGAATCAATCGCGATCTGAATCGCTGCGAGTACGACTCCTTCATCCGCGTTCTTGTAACGCTTCCGCATCGCGATCTTCAAGGGTATGAAGATGCTCTCCCCTCTCTCTCGTTGCTAGTCTCTCCATAGATTGATCTTGGTGATGCGTAGATTTTTTTTAATATCTGCAACGATCCCCAACAGTGACAAATTTCTGTCTCGATCCATGCAACACAACAAATACTTTCGGAGATACATGTAGAGTATGTTTATGATCACCCAGTTACAAAGTGACATTTGATAGCACAGAAAGTATTCCTCCAATATCCGAGAGTGGCATGATCTCATGGTCTAAGGAACAGATACTTGCCATGAAAAAAGTTGTAGCAAATAAACTACGTGATACGATCTGATGCTAAGCTTACGTTTGGGTCTGTCCATCACATCATTCTCCTAATGATGTGATCCCATTATCAAATGACAACTCATATCTATGGTTAGGAAACCTTAACCATCTTTGGTCAACGAGCTAGTCTAGTAGAGGCTCACTAAGGACACGGTGTTGTTTATATATCCACACATGTATTTAAGTTTCCTATCAATACAGTTCTAGCATGAATAATAAACATTTATCATGAACAAGGAAATATGATAATAACCAATTTATTATTGCCTCTAGGTCATATTTTCAACAAAGACATGAGTCGTATGACATACCTTCACGATTATAAATGTACACACTTCTCTTCCTTAAGATTGCATTCCTTGTTGTCTGACATAGATCAGTTCCTCTGAACTATAAACAAGAATGCAAACGAAATCCAAAGTCAAAAGAAAAGAGCAAAGCAAAAATTATTCTATTTGGGGGGGGGGGGGTTTGAAAGCTAACTTTGTAAACAAAAATCACAAACAGTGAAAAAGAAAAATGAAAAACGAAAGCAAACAAAAGCGAAGTGTTGTAACAAACCAACACGAGCGTTTGAAGCTCGGTGAGCTGGAGTACAACCTCATTACAACTTATTAAAAATAATACTGCCACATCTTGATGTAGACGTGGTAGTGACCTCCCCAAGCTTATGCTTTTGCAAGATATCATTTTGGCGCCGGCTGGCGAGGAGTCCATCCTTGGCTCTAGTTGAAGAAGTTGGTGTTCATGTACTTGGACGTGCTTCGAAGGGACTCGGCGAGGTTGCTCATGTCATTGATGGAGCCCTAAAGACTATAAATGTCCATGTAGGAGGTGTAGGCTTCTTCTTGTGGCTACTCATCTTGGGGCTGCTCCTCTTCTTCGTCGATGGCGAGTTATGCTTCATCAACTTGTTCCAGTTCAGGGGCCTCTTACTCAAAAGCTACATCTCCTTCCTGTGACACGTAATGCAAAATTTCATCTTGTATGGAGAAACAATTAGGCATAGGAGTAGGTAACAAGTACCTAACTCAAGGAATTCGAATACAATGACAACCATGGCGAACCAATACTATTGCAGCACCAGAAAGAACTCTAATATTAACAAGGTTGTTACCGACAATGGGCGGAGATGGTCAACATTCTTTCTGTACACATTGAACATTTTTCAAATATAAGTTTAACATGAGTGTGGTATGCATCGATGACATCAGGAAGATGGTGGACCGTGTGCTGGGTTCATGGTTCATGGATGAGAGGTATGGTTACGTCCTCCGACGTCTTAGTCGTGCGAGGTGCCAGATCTGGAGCTCGATGGCGTGTTCGTGGTGTTGCCTCGGTCTGATTTGTTCATTGATAATGATTTCACTTTTGGTGAACCACCTTGGAGGTCTGCAAAGCTGCATATCAACTATGGAGCCGCATCAGGCTCGGGTGAGGAGGTGATCCGTCATTTTTTTTCCTTGGTGGTTGCTGTGGTGGCGCCAGAGGCAAGTGACACGAGTTGGTGTCAAGTTCGGAGGATCCGTCGGTCTTGATTGTATTTTTTCTTCTTGGCTGATGTTTCTTTGTGCAAAGGCTAGTGTTATATTGTCTTTTCAGTTTTATCAGGTTGATATGTACGTGACTTATACTATGATCCTTATGATATAAATGAGACACGTATTACCATGCAAAAAATACAAGTTCAATATTTTTTTAATACATGGTCAACATTTTTTTATGCACATCCATCATTTTTCAAATACAAGTTTAACATTTTTATACACATTTAACATTTTTAAAAACAAGTTTAACATTTTTAAATAAATGGTCAATATTTTCCTATGCACATTTAACATTTTTCAAATACAAGTTTAACATTCTTTGAATACAATGTCAACATTATTTATATACACATGTTAACATTTTTCAAATACAATTTTAACATTCTTGAACACTTGTTCAACATTTTTAAATGCATGGATTAAGATAATTTAAATACATGGTCAATATTTTTATATGCACATTTCACGGTGTATATTCTTTTGTACATTTTTGTATGCATGATAAACATTTTCTCTATATACATTTAACGTTTTTCAAATGCTTGGCCAACATATTTAAAATGTTTATTGTAGAGTGTTATTTAATACTCCTTTGCTCCTAAATATAAGTCCTTTTAGAGATTGTAATATGGACTAGATACAAAGCAAAATGAGTAAATCTATACTCTAAACTACGTCTATATACATCCATATGTAGTCCATATTAAAATCTCTAAAAATACTTATATTTAGGAACAGAGAGAGTAGAATATTTTATACAACAAAAGTTAATAAATGAATAAATAAGAACACAGAAAACGTAAAAAAAAATGAGGCTGTGGCTTCTCGCGCACCTGGGCCGGCCAATGCGCCCTCCCCTTCAGCGAGGATTCCCTCGCTCTCACAGTGAAGTGACGAAGAGAAGAAGAAGGAGAAATTAAATGGGCCGAACCCATGGTTGGGTGGATTGGCAAAAACAACTAAAACTAGCGCCGAAAGCGTCACTCGCTGGGCCGATTCGCAGAGGCAGAAGAAGAATTCAGCCGCTGCAGGCCGGCAACAGGATGGATCCCCCGCGTTCTACACGCCCCCTGTGTCCAGCTTAACGAACAGATCGACCAACCGGATCCTCCATGTGGCGCGCTCGGAGCTGCCGCTGCTGCTGCTACGTCCTCCTCGTCCCAACCTTAAAGCTACGCATCATAATCTATCAGTTGCTGTTGCAGAGAGGTTTGTGTTAGCTGGTGCATCACGGGCTGGCAATCTTATCCTATTTCTACCTGCTAGGTTGCCGTGAATTCGAATTCGAGTACCTACTCATGGTGCCTAATTGCAGCGTTCCTCTAATATGAACCGGATGCCCATATCCGTTCTAAACATCCGGACGGTCTGCCCCAACTGGCCTCCTTAAACAAACGCAGATCAAATGTCTGATGTCCGATGGCCCACATACCCAACTCATATGAGGCGCATATTGAAGGTCTAACGCGTCCGGACACCATCGCCAAGTCAGACCGACCCATTATTGCCAATGCTGCCCCTCCTCCCCTTTGTGTCCCCACATATACCCCAGCTAGACGACCGAACCCTAGTCAATGCTCACTATCTCGACCTATCCGCTCCAGGTCTCCTTCCCTTCCTCTTCCCACCCTATCACATCCCCTACGCCATGGTCGGGAACGGATTCGACATCAATTCTGATGATATCGACTGGGGGTGCTCGCCGTGGACAACTTGGCTTGTCCTGGCCGGACAACGAAGAGCTAGCACTCCACCTTGCCCTACGCCGCTTGCGGGCGGACAAAGATGGGAGTTCCTCCTCGATGGCGTCACCGGCAGCCCGGATGGGCAGGTGTAGCTCCGCGCCACGGGCGCATGACACCTTTCGTGCCTTCCCCGGTCAGGCGACCAGTGGCACCCGGAACCGCCAGCAGCAGCTCCTCTCGAGCGGCACTAGGTGATAGTGCCTGCAAGGCAGCCGGAGTCCGAGGGTTGCGCGTATCGCCTCGTAAGGCAGAGGACGGCACATGCCGCCTCTGGTTGTGGGTCCTGCAAATTCGCGCCGGAGGCACTACCGCCCGCCAGCGACGATGTCATGACCCTCCGCGATGCCAACTGCCGCTCGTACACCTCGCCGGAGACAGATGCCCGCTGGTGGTGGTGCTCCACATCGGGCTTAAGGAGTCAGAGCGGTTTGTGAGGCAGAGGGTGGCGGCGGCGGAGAGAGCCCCACGACCCGTGAGGGAGCATGTCTATGTCGCTCGTCGCATGCCGGGGATCATCTCCTCCTCCTCCTCCTTAGACGGCTGCACGACCGACGACGATGCTCCACCCGCCCTCGAGGACAACCATCGCTCCCGAGACCCCAAGGGGAAGCCCCCCGACGAGAAAGTAGTGAACTCTGACAGCTCTCTCTATTAGTTAAATTTTAATTTAGCGTTAGTTAAGTGATGCACTCCGGCGTCCCTTTTGGATCGGATTGTACTAAACTTTTAATTCTCTATCTATGTCGGATTGATATCTTTATATGTTCTGTAATGATTTACATAATTTGCATGCTTTTATATGAATTTGAGGACGGACAAACAAGAATATGATCATGAACTGAGACAAATAGGGTATGCTCTCCGTGGATAGGGATGGCAATGGGGCCCCATACCCGCCAAATCCATGGGGATTTCATCTATTAGGGGGTGGGGATGGGCGAAAAACATCCCTATGGGGATATTTACAAAACTAATTTATTCCTCATAGGGTACAACGGGGATAGGGACGATATCCTATTTCCCAGACCCAGTACCCATCGGGGACCCGGTTAGTAACTATGACACAACGGTCAACCTTAAAATATTCACAAACAAACTTGCGAAAACAAAAAAAGCTCTAAAAAAACCTTAAACCTATCTCACGTCCTCACCTCAGCTGCCACCATGACCAAGAAGTCAGTACGACCTAGATAGGCATTATCAGGACAAGGACAACACCATTTATGTATGTTGATTATAGGGCGTCATATTATGTATATAAGTATTTGTTTATGAGGATGGGATCCTAATATGGCCTCGTTCCCCAGTGGGGCGTGGGAAAATTTCATCCCCAGTCATGTAAACGGGGATGAAAACGGGATGATAGGGAATAGGTGGAGATGGAGATGTTGTAGGTATCCCATAGGGGATTGTCCCCATTGCCATCTCTATCCGTGTATGCGTCCGGACGTATAGGCGCAAATTAGGCAACATAGTTGTAAGATGATCTGATTCCTCTCGCTGCTTGCTGCCTGGGACCACGTCCGGTCCTCTCTTCACCAAACCGGCAAACCGACGAGGTCAAACTTGGCCTGCCATGGCACGAGGGGAGCACGCGACACCATCACATAATTAAGTGCGCACTACGCGATCCTCCGCTTTTAATTTAATTTCAATCAAAGATACTCCTATATACACAGTCCAGTGTACTAGGGTGCGTGGTTCATTGGTTGGTGCTGAACCTGAATGATGGCGCGATTGATCAGCGGAGAAGCTTGTGTTGGACTACAGAAAAAGCCTCTCCTTTCCTCATTCACGAAATCTCCATCATTCAAAATCCGGGTCAAACCCAGCCGGATTTAATCATCCTGATCCCCTCCTCGTCCTCCCTCGCGGCGCGGGAGCTGCCTACAAGTCAAACTGAGAGACCACGACGACGAACCGCTGCGCCCCGACGACCGGCCACGGCGCGCGCCGCCGCCGCCACCATGGGCGCCACGCCCTTCGACTTCGATTTCGACCACAAGAGGTGAGTCAGTGCCGCCAGCAGCAAATCAACCAAGCAACGGAGCCATGCACCGTCCACCAACCAGAGGGAACCGATGGCGCCCGCCCGCCCGCCCGCTCCGCCGACATCGTCGTGCCGCGCGCCACGTGCTCCGGAGCTCCCGCCTCCACGCAAAACGAGTTTTTCCCCCCTTCAATTCCCACGATCTGCGCTGAATCCATCTTCTTCTATTCCCCTCTCTCTCTCTCTCTCTCTCTCTCTGCCTCGCGTCCGGGCATCGGGGGGCGCGGAGCGGGTGCAATTAACGGGTGGGCTCGCGCGCGGCTCCCCTCCCATCTCACCGCGATCCCTTCGCCGTTCGTGATTCTTCGCCCCCCACCCCGCCCACGACCCCCTCACCTCAATTTGATTTTTTCCTCGCATTTCTTCCCATGTGCGCGGATCTCGGGGCGCGGCCGGCCTAGGGTTTATGGCTTTGGTCAATCCATGGCGTGCGCTGCCCAGGTCGCCCTGTCGCTTCTTCTTTAATGCGCACTGATCCCCATGGACGCCGAGTACCGGTAAAGCCCATAAATGCTAGCCCTCATTTCCATTTCTTCGCCTCCTTGGTTTCTCTCGTCGTCTTTTCTAGATTTGTTCGGGTCAGGATTGGTGTTGGGGGAAATGCGGTGGCCGGAGTTGTCGTCTCTGGGCATTGTGTCTGATGTTGTTGAGGTTTGGCGCAGGGACGTTTATGGATTCGCGGTGCGGCCGCAGCATCTGCAGCGTTTCCGCGAGTATGCCAAGATTTACAAGGTACTTTGTCAGACTGCAAATGTTCTCTTCCTTTCTCTGTTTATTTACTGATGAAAACTTCTCATCTTTCCGTGGGTTGGTCGCTAGGAAGAGGAAGATGAGAGAACACATCGATGGAAGGACTTCTTGGACAGATTGGCTGATTCTGCGGATTTGCCCAGCACACCCAGCATTGATGCCCCTGCTGCGGGGGATGCTGAAAGTGCAGAAAAGAGCGTCAAAGAAGAGCACCATGAAGCCGAAAACACAGATACTGACACAAATTTGGAATATTTGAAGGAAGCTGACGGCAACGAGGAACTCGGAGAAGTAAACAGTGAGCCAGAAGATATTAAGGGTGTCACTAGCAACTTGGAAAAACCAAAAGAGGACAGCAGTAGCAGGGGAGCAGATTGCGATGAAGACGACGAAGAAGAAGGTGAAGCAGAAGAGAGGAACATCAAAATAGAATGCGTAGATCAAGTTGATGACAATGATGAATCCATAGAAGCAAAAGGCAAGCCAGAGGATTTTGACGATGTCACTGGCAACTCAGAAAAACTGAAAGAGGAGACCAGTGCAGACTATGTAACGCCGAACAAAGCCTCGGAAGAATTCAAGGAAATAAATGAGGGCTCTGAAGAAATAAAAGTTATAAATGGGGACTCGGAAGGATTTAAAGATCAAAATGGTGGGTCGAAGGAACTGGGAGAAGTGAATAATGACAACTTCAAAAGGTTTGAGGAGACCCCCTTCGATAAGGGGTTGTTGGATGAATTGGAGCCCATAAAAGTCGAGTCCTGGCGTCGGGTGAGGGCATCACTCAGCATCATTGAGAAAATGATGAGCTCTCGGGTCGTGAAAAGAAATGATACTGCAAATGCCATATCTGGAGAGGTTGCGGCACAGCTTGCGTCAATTGAAGAAGACAGGGCAGTAGAAGAAACTCATGAAGGGAATTCAGCAGAGGAGTCATATGATGCAGAGAAGGTGGATCAGTCACAGGATGGGGCACCTGGTGATTCAACGAGTGTTACATTGGAGGGAGACAATGGAGGGTCTTATTTTCCTTGGAGGGAGGAACTGGAGAGCTTGGTTCGTGGAGGTGTGCCAATCGCTCTTAGAGGAGAGGTGCAACTGCAACCAGAATCGCGCCTTGCTTATCTGTCGGCTATGAGATATACCTTTACAATTACATTTGGTTTGTTTTCTTGCAGATGTGGCAAGCATTTGTGGGTGTTGGTGCTCGGAAAATCACTGGGTATTACAACAAATTGCTAGATGAAAGGACGGATGTATTGGATGAAAAGGACCTTAAGGACCAAGTGGTGAATGAACAGAAAAGTTCACCAAAAAAGGATCCCAAGCCTGAGAAGTGGAAAGGACAGATAGAGAAGGTTGTTCACTAACAGTTCAAACTAAGTGGAAGTGTGCCCTTTGTTAACAAGTTCTAGTGTTTCTAAACAGTTGATTTTTTCTGTTATCATACAGGATTTGCCTCGAACATTTCCAGGACACCCTGCATTAGATGAGGACGGGAGAAATGCCTTGAGGCGGTTATTAACAGCATACGCAAGGCATAATCCATCTGTTGGATACTGCCAGGTAATTTGCTCATTGAAGTTTTTTGGATTTTGACCTTATTTTTTGTAACCATCCATGAGTTTGTACTCCTAGACATCTTAAAAAATCTAAAAAAAATCATGGTAGTGTAGAAAAATACTATCATGTGTGTAGTGCAAGGAAACAAAAGATATGAACATTGCTTTGTTATATAACTTCTTGTTATCTCTTGCTTTATTTGTACAGTATGCATATCATTACTTTGTCATGATTTTTCTACATGTGCCTAAATTAGTGTTATGATTTTTATTTATTTTTGCATAGTGTGCAGACCTGCGAAGGGGTTTGTATGAGCCTATGTTCCTAAAATCCTAAAATCTGCTTTGTACTTTTAAGTTGACATAATGATGGTAGTATTTCATCTTACATCTTTGTTTTTTCTTGTAGGCCATGAACTTTTTTGCCGGGCTATTTTTATTGTTCATGCCTGAAGAGAATGCATTCTGGTAGGACTGTGCCTTTTCTCTTGAAAGCTACATCTGATGAATGATAATTTTATGCTTCAAGATCGTAAGCTATCTCCAGTTCTACAATTTCTTTGCCTTTTTTGTATTTTAGGGCTCTGGTGGGGGTCATTGACGAGTACTTTGAGGGTTACTACACTGAGGAAATGATTGAATCACAGGTACTTCTGATTTTTTGACAATTTATTCATCCATGTTTTTTATGCCACGAACAGTTGTATAATGTTGCCGCTTCATTCACAGGTTGACCAACTTGTTCTTGAGGACGTTGTACGAGAAAGGTTCCCAAAATTGGGTCTGTATCCCAGTGATATTACTGATACCTATGTATTTTTACATTCACAGTATTACTAAAAAATGACGCATGTGGATATGACTCACATTCAGTTGAAATCAGGAGCTGACATAGCTTAGATTTGTCTGAAGGCACAATGATTTATTTCCTTGAGAGCGTTTGATGGTGGTTATCACTTTGCACTGACATCGGTCGCAACTCTCTTTCAGCCAAACATACGGATATCTTGGGAGTTCAGGTGACATGGGTGACTGGACCATGGTTTCTTTCAATTTTCATCAACATGCTTCCATGGGAAAGTGGTCAGGTTTTATACAATATCTTTGTGCTTTCATGAAGATATGACAATATACAATTACAAACATTTTTCTCTAGATTGCTGCTGTAATATTTGATTATTTAGAGCCCCTTAAATACTTAGCATCTCAGGAAAATTTGTTAGGATATTGAAAAAACCCACACTAGTTTTTTATGTGTTACATAATCCTTATATTTGTATATATGTTCGAACAGATTAATGATTTAACTATACCTGATTGGAACTTTTCCTGTCTTTTAGTTCTTCGTGTTTGGGATGTGATCCTCTTTGAAGGAAATCGTACAATGTTGTTCCGGACAACCCTTGCTTTGCTGGACTTATATGGTACTAGTTATCCGTTTTTGGATTAATCTGAAAATGTTACTATGTCCTATTTTTTGTTCATTTGACTAAACTTTGATGTCTACCCAACACTATATCTTTTATGTTAACTTTTAGGGCCTGCCTTGGTGACCACAAAGGATGCTGGAGATGCAATTACGTTACTGCAGTCTCTTGCTGGCTCTACCTTTGACAGCAGCCAACTTGTATTGACAGCTTGTATGGGTTTTCAGTCAGTCAAAGAAATGGGATTGCGAGAGCTAAGAGAAAAGCACAGGCCAGAGATTATAGCGGCTATGGAGGAAAGATCAAAAGACCGTAAATCCTGGAAAGATAAGAAGGGGTTAGCAACTAAATTATATAGCTTTAAACATGACCCCTCATCTGTGTGTCCACAAGTTGATTCCAAGGAAGGGGCAGATGGTTTGCAAGTGAATGGGGACTCTGGGTCAACAACCCTGGGGAGCTACCTTACTGGTTCAGCATTAGAAAATGAGTTGGATGAGGGCATTGATCTTCAAGATCAGGTAAAAAAGATCCTCTTCTACTGATTTCCATTTTTTCCTGTATGAGATGGTTGTTTCCCTAAAAGAATGTAACGAAGATGCGTGTATAATATGCATCCAAGTTTATTTGTTACTTTGATGGTTAAAACTTGGTTATTCGTAACAGTTCTCTGTGATGATCTTTTTGTACAATTTAATGGTTCTTTTTACAGCAACAACAACAACAACAACAAAGCCTTTAGTCCCAAACAAGTTGGGGTAGGTAGGTTAGAGCTGAAACCCATAAGATCTAGAAACCAACTTATGGTTCTGGCACGTGGATAGCTAACTTCCACGCACCCCTGTCCATGGCTAGTTCTTTGGTGATATTACAGTCCTTCAGATCTCTCTTTACGGACTCCTCCCATGTCAAGTTTGGTCTACCCCGACCTCTCTTGACATTATCAGCACGCTTTAGCCGTCCGCTATGCACTGGAGCTTCTGGAGTCTGCGCTGAATATGCCCAAACAATCTCAGACGATGTTGGACAAGTTGCTCTTCAATCGGTGCTACCCCAACTCTATCCCGTATATCATCATTCCAGACCCGATCCTTTCTTGTGTGGACACACATCCATCTCAACATGCGCATCTCCGTTACACCTAACTGTTGAACATATCGTCTTTTAGTTGGCTAACACTCAGCGTCATACAACATTGCGGGTCGAATCGCCGGCCTATAGAACCTGCCTTTTAGCTTTTGTAGCACTCTCTTGTCACATTGAACGCCAAAAGCTTCGCACCACTTCATCCATCCGGTTTTGATTCGATGGCTCACATCTTCATCGATATCACCATCCTTCTGCAGCATTGACCCCAAATATCGAAAGGTATCCTTCTGAGGTACCACCTGCCCATCAAGGCTAACCTCCTCCTCATGCTTAGTAGAACTGAAACCGCACCTCATGTACTCAGCTTTAGTTCTATTAAGCCTAAAACCTTTTGATTTCAAGGTTTGTCTCCATAGCTCTAGCTTCCTGTTAGCCCCCGTCCGACTATCATCGACTAGCACCACATCATCTGCAAAGAGCAATATCTCCTTATATCCCTTGTGACCTCATCCATCACCAAAGCAAAAAGATAAGGGCTCAAAGCTGACCCTTGGTGCAGTCATATTTTAATCGGGAAGTAATCAGTGTCGCCATCACTTGTTCGAACATTTGTCACAACATTATCATACATGTCCTTGCTGAGGGTAATGTACTTTGTTGGGACTTTGTGTTTGTCCAAGGCCCTCCACATGACATTCTGCGGTATCTTATCGTAAACCTTCTCCAAGTCAATGGACACCATATGCAAGTCTATCTTTTGCTCCCTCTATCTCTCCATAAGTTGTCGTACCAAGAAAATGGCTTCCATGGTCGACCTCCCAGGCATGAAACCAAACTGATTTTTGGTCACGCTTGATGGTTCTTTTTCTGTATAATTTAGTTTTTGCTGAGCTTAATAATCTGATTTCTTTTGCCAATCTGGAATTTTGAACACGTTGCATTGCTTTCACACAGGTAAAATGGCTAAAGGTTGAGCTGTGCAAACTGCTTGAGGAGAAAAGATCAGCTGAACTCAGGTTCATGTTACTTCTGTTCTGGTTCTGATTTCATTTGTTCCCTTAAGACTTGTAATATGTGCTCACTTTAAGGCAGCATCGGTATAAATTTCATTTTCCTGTTATGCTACGATGCTGGTATAGGTTCTTCAGTTAAATATAAGGAAAAATGCATGTCCTTTCAACGTTCTGAGTGATAGTTAAAACAAAAGTACCTTTTGGTATTCAACATATATTTAAAATAGCAAACAAAAAAAAACTTTTTGGTTTGAATAACAAAGTTGTCTACTGGCTCTGTTCATACATCTGAGTTTAGCTACAGTATTCAGGGGAAAAGGTATTATTCAAAGGGACACTGTGCTCCCTATCTCCTTCACGTCTAAATGATAAGTCAGAAGATATTTACTTTGTGTGACCAAATTTCTTGAAACCTGTTCATCGGTTTCACTATAAAAGTCTTATCTAAATCTGCATCTGGAATTGGTATTAATCCTTAAATTCATGTATATTCTCATCTTGTTTGTCATTATAAGTTGGGCCATATGGCTTAATTTTGCATTGTAACATTTTGCTTACTTGGCCTGTCAACACATGTCCATAAAGCTTGGCTTATATTTCTTGATAATCACAGGGCCGAGGAGTTAGAAACTGCTTTAATGGAGATGGTCACGCAGGACAATAGACGTACGCTGAGTGCTACGGTAATGATGTTATCTAGACTAACTTCTTTCCATAGGACAGCACAAATTTATGGCAGTACAAACTCCCCGTCCTTTTTTGGGTTAAAAGGTGATAGAAAGTATGCAACTTAGTATTATCAAAGGGCAAAAGCCATCATATATACATGTACAAGGGAGGCCAAAGGCCAGAATGTAAAAGGCCAAAGGCCACCATAAATATAACTCTAACACCCCCCTCAAACTCATGGTGGATCCACAATACTGAGTTTGGAGAGATAAAATCCATGTTGCGCTCTAGTCTGGGCCTTCGTGAAGGAGTCCGCTAGCTGTAACTCGGAAGGCACATACTGAAGAGCAATAACATGGTCCTGCACACCAGCGTGCACAAAGAAAGCATCAACACCAATATGCTTCGTGAGCTCTTGCTTCACTGAGTCCTGCGCAATACTGATAGCACCTGTACTGTCTGACAAGAGTGTAGTTGGTGTAGTAACAGTAACACCAAAATCCTCGAGTAACCAGTGTAACCAAGTCACCTCTGCCGTGAGAAGAGCCATAGCTCGCAATTCAGCCTCTGCACTCGAACGGGAAACTGCTGTCTGTTTCTTCATCTTCCAGGCAATGAGAGAACCACCAAGAAAGACACAGTAAGCAGAAAGTGAACGACGATCCGAAGGATCACTAGCCTAGGTAGCATCCGAATAGGCCTGGAGCTGTAACGAGGAAAGAAAAGACGGCGAGAGATCGTGCCACGAAGATATCGTAGAACACGAAGAAGGTGACTATAGTGAACCGAAGTGGGAGAAGAAACAAACTAACTCAAGATATGGACAGGATATGAGATATCCGGACGAGTGACAACGAGATAGACAAGACTCCCAACAAGATGACGATAACGAGTCGGATTAGACAAGGGCTCACCATCAGAAGCACGAAGGTGAACATTAAGCTCCATAGGAGTCTCGACAGTGTGCTCATCACTAAGAGCCGCACGAGAAAGAAGATCCTGGATATACTTTTCTTGGGAAATAAAAAAGCCATCAGAGGTGGAGGAAATCTCAATCCCAAGAAAGTAACGAAGTGGACCAAGATCGGACATAGAAAACTGCTCACTTAGACGGGCCTTGACAAAGGCAATGTACTCAAGATCATCGCCGGCGATGATCATGTCATCAACATATAGAAGAAGAAGAGTGCGACCACGAGCAGAAAGGTGGACAAACAACGCTGGATCATGAGCACTGGGTGAAAAACCAGCAGCAGTGACCACCGAGGCAAAACGCTCAAACCAAGCGCCGGGGGCTTGCTTAAGGCCATAGAGAGAGCGACGAAGACGGCAAACCATTCCATCAGGAACTGAATACCCAGGTGGTGGCTGCATATAAACTTCCTCACGCAACTCACCATTAAGAAAGGCATTCTTAACATCAAGCTGAGAAACGGACCAGTGGCGAACAGAGGCCACAGCGAGAAGTGTGCGAACAGTGGTCATATGGGCCACAGGAGCAAAGGTCTCATCATAATCACGACCATGCTCCTGCTGAAAGCCACAAGCCACAAGACGAGCTTTATAACGCTCAAGAGAACCATCAGAGCGCGTCTTAATCTTATAGACCCACTTACAAGTGATGGCGCAAACACGGGGAGGAAGAGAAACTAGATCCCACGTGCCGGTGCGCTCAAGGGCAGCAATTTCCTCTGCCATGGCAAAGTGCCATTCAGGATGAACAATAGCATCTCGATAAGAAGTCGGCTCAACAACGGTCGAAAGACCATAGTGAGAAGGAGAATATCGATCAGGGGGCGGACAAGGCCGAGAACGAAGACCATAAGTCGGCCGAGAGGAGGAAGACGACACATCAGAAGTAGATGGCACATCAGTAGACTCATCCACAACACGTCGACGACGAGTATAATGGAAAGGAAAGGAGGGGAGAGGTGGAATCACTGGAGGTGGAGACGGGGAATGCATCGATGATGAAGGTGGAGAAGAGGAAGGTATCGGTGATGAAGGTGAAGAAGAGGAAGGTATCGGTGATGAAGGTGGAGAGTCATGCGATGAGGGAGGAGAAGAAACCATAGGAGAGGACGGCGTCGGATCTGCAACATCGGGACGAGGAGTAGGAATACTGGGCACAAAGGGGGGTGCATCCGGAAATGTAAGAAAAGAGATTTCCTCCGTGGAAAAGGCCGAGGAGGATGGTCGCGGGTTGTAGGGACGAGACTCATCAAAGGTGACATCCCGGGAAATACGCATCCGGCGACGGGATTCCAACACCGATAGCCCTTATGCTCATCACTGTATCCGAGAAAAACACACTCAACAGACTGAGCGGTCAATTTGGTGCGTTCGCGAGGGGCAAGCAAAACATAGCAAACAAAACCAAATAAGCGAAGCGCCAAATAATCAGGAGAACGACCAGAAAGATGCTCAAGAGGAATACCACCCTGTAGAGCAGCAGATGGCTGAATATTGATGAGATAAGTGGAAGTGGTAACAGCCTCAGCCCAGAAGTGAGGCGGAAGAGACGCAGCGTTCATCATCGCACGCGTCGTCTCAAGAAGGTGACGATGCTTGCGCTCAGCCCCACCATTCTGAGCATGAGCACCAGGACAAGAGAGCTGGGCAAGAGTACCCTGCTCAGCAAGGAATCCTCGCAGCGCATGGGAGATATACTCACCAGCTGAATCTGCGCGAAAAACACGAACAAAAGTGGAGAACTGGGTATGAACCATGGCAGCAAATTTTATGTATATAGATAAGACCTCACTTCGAGAAGACATGAAATAGATCCAAGTGTACCGATAAAAATCGTCTATAAAGAAAATATAGTACCGATGACCCCCTTTCGAAGCGAAGGGAGCCGGACCCCAGACATCAGAGTGAATGAGATCAAAAGGGCGCTCAGACACCGACTCACTGTGAGGATAGGGTAGCTGAATCTGCTTGCCAAGCCTACAACCTAGACAATCCAATGAAGCGTTACTGGAGACAGACCCCAGAACACCGCTATGAACCAAAGACGAGAGACGAGAACCACATAAATGGCCAAGACGATGATGCCATTGTTAAAAAGAGCTGGTAGATGCAGCAACAGGGGTTGTCACTCTGGCGACGGTGGCAGCGGAGGGAAGACGAAGCCAGTCAAGCTCCCAACGACCATCAGAGCGTCGAGGGCCAACACCAAGCAGAGCGCCCGTGCGACGATCCTGAACAGAACATGGATCAAAGTCGAGAATGACCCTACAACTAGAGTCTACAATCTGACCACCAGATATGAGCTGCATGGTAAGTCGAGGAACATGAGCTACAGAGGGAACATGAAATGAAGAAGTGCTAAGAGTGCCTCGACTAGCTACAAGAAGGGGAGTGCCATCAGCCGTAAGAACACGAACAGGAGACTCGACTGGTCGAACAGAGGTCAAAGTGGAAGAATCATAAGTCATATGAAAAGACGCTCCAGTATCAAGAATCCATGGGGATGTACTTGAATGGGTAGAAGGTGGTTTCTCATTGCCAGAAGAGTCGGTCACGGATCCTGCAGAACCTGTTGGTGAAGATTCCCAAGCAGCAAGAAGGCATTGCAGCTGTGCAATCTCACGCGCAGACAAGGCCACGGCGGAAGAAGTTGAGGTAGAAACACCTACCGACAATGAGCAGTCGCTACCACCCGTGAAAGCCGTGTATGGAGGCGACCGAGAGTGGCGAGTCGATGTAGAGCCACATGTGGCAGCCATCGAGGGAGACGATGTGAAGCGGTCATCGCCACGCACGGAAGCCGCGAGAGCAGTTGGTGTAGGGCAGGCACCATCACCACGGGCAGAAGCCGCGAGAAGAATCGATGAATAGTGACCAGCACAGCCTGCTGAAGATGTGATGCCGTAGGGGACAACGTCGCAGATGGAGGAACACCAAGCACTGAATGACGACGCCTGTGCGAGACAGGATCAATATAGGGAACACCGTCGAAAAACTGCTGGCAGCGACAGAGATGCAGGCCCGAAGGAGACATCATATCAGATTTTTTTTTACTCTTTTTTTTACACTGAAAAACGACCAGCGAAATCAGCCAAAAGCAGCCGAAAGGTAGCGCACAGGCACGAGGCAGGAAGCCAGCGGGCCGAACCAGCCCGATCGCAGCCGCCCAGCCGAGCGCCTCGATGGAGGAAGCGGGCGGAAAGCGCCCGATGGGCAGCAGGCGGCGGCCTGATGAGTGCCCAATCTGGAGGCGGCCAGCTGCGGGAATCAGGTCCGATCGGCAGCAGGGACGGCCAGATGAGCGCCCGATCTGAAGGCGGCCGGAATCAGGTCGGTGGCGGGCGTCCCGATCGAGTGTGGCCGAATCGGGAGCGCGTCCCAATCTGAGCTGCAGCGGGTGGCAGAAAATCGACTAGGAACAGCGACTTGGGGCGGAACCCGCCGCCGGCAGCAGAGAAACGGCGAGCAACCGGCAGCAGAGATGGAATCCGGGCGGGGACAAAGATGGTGACCTCCGATAGCAGCTGCTCCGTTTTCCAGTTCGAGATCGATCTCGCACGGACGGGGACGAGAGTAGAGCAGCGGCAGCAGAGAAAACTGCACGCGCAAGAGGCAACGGCCAAGCAGAAGCAGGAGAAGGTTTGGAGCAGCGCAGCCGGAAAAGGATGATCGCCACGGCGTGATTGGATCGAGCACGAGTTGCAGCGTGCGAAAAAAGAACCTAAAGCTCTAATACCATGATAGAAAATATGCAACTTAGTATTATCAAAGGGCAAAAGCCATCATATATACATGTACAAGGGAGGCCAAAGGCCAGAATGTAAAAGGCCAAAGGCCACCATAAATATAACTCTAACAAAAGGATCCCTTGCATATTTATGTTTGGATTTTTTTCCTAAACATGCATCAAAATTCATGTCTTCCGTATTAGAAGAGGCACTGAGATGGCGTGGGTCTTACAGCCAAAACAGCAAAAAATGTGAAGAGCAATAAACTGAAAGGCTAAGGGCTAAAGCTAGAACAAAACAAGGCAAAAACACACCAAAAAGGGAAAGAACTGTACAGCTGCCCTAAATGATTAGGATCAAACGTCAGGCCGCCGTGTGTGCAGTGGCAGCCGACGCAGCTCTTTCCCTCCAGTGAGCATCTATAGCTTGGCTTCGACGATGATTTCCTCAACCAGCATGGCAACATTAGGATTAGCAGAGTCAAAGACGCAGTCATTTTGCAATTTCCTGAGTCGCCACATGGTCAGCAAAATCAGAGAGCACGCGCCTTGTACTTTATGTCTGTATTTGTTTCTAAATAAAGAGTCACTTTAAGATTATCACAGTAATGATGTACTTTAAGTCCTTTGGTCCCTTTTCCCTTCTTTCTTAAATTTAGATCTATATGTTCTTGACTTAGAGAAGATTCTCAGGTTGAGAAATTGGAGGCAGAGGTATCTGAATTCCGAGAAACTTTCGAAGATAAGCAAGAACAAGAAAAGGCAATGCTTGAGGTGCTGTCTTAGTGCCTTGGCTTTAGATTGCATAACACTCTCAACTTTGAAGTATTTTGTTCTGTCTTCTTGCTTAAAAAGTACACTTACTTGCCCATGCAGATTTTGTTAAGAATGGAGCAGGAGCAGAAAGTGACAGAAGATGCACGCATAGCTGCTGAGCGAGATGCTGCTGAACAAAAATACGCAGCTCATTTGATCCAGGTTAATCTTGGAGCTGCTTTTTAAAGCTGTTTTCTGGAAGTGCTGTTTTTCCTTCTACTTGTACAACTTATACTGTTGGGGAAGGTGAGATGCATAAGGTTTCATACCTTGTATATGCAGGAGAAGTATGAAGCAGTCTTGATAGCGCTTTCACAAATGGAGAAGAGAGCTGTGATGGCAGAAACTATGTTGGAAGCTACAAAGCAGTACCAGGCTGGGCAGGTTAAAGCCATCCAAACGTTCGCCCCAAAGTATGTTTTGGTTACTTAGCTGAAATCTTCCACCCTCCTAGTATTACCTACTATTATTGCTGTGCTCTTTTCAAAATACAGTTGTGAACTTTACACTGGGCAACGAGCAAGACTAATTTGCTTTTCAGCTCATTGTACATATCTTAATAGCTTGTGCTTTAGTTGATTTCTTTTGTTTTCTCATTGTCGTGTTCTCTGTCAGCAGATACCGTGGTTAGTGCTAGTTGTTATATATATTTCTAACTGATTTTTAATATTGCAAGTCTATGTTCAAATGGTATCATTTCATTTTACTGGATTCTTTTGTAGGTCACCGCATGCAGACCTTGGGAAGATAAATCAAGAACCAAATCAAGATACACCTAACAAGAAAGTGGGCTTACTTTCTAGGGGGCTTGGATGGCTAGAGAAGAGCAAGGTACGTCGTAAAATGTGCAGTGCCCTAGGATATAATAGTTTGTGTATCTATACAGAAGGACCAACCTCTCTATGCAATCCTTGGAGAAAAGGAGAAGAAAAAGTTAGAGCAATATATTCACATAGCATTTTGAAATCATGACAATCCCAATGGTTCTTCTAGCTAGAAAGATGATAAAAAACTAAGGTGCTGTTGGTTCATTAATTTTCGAATTACTTTTATCAGGGAAAGTCGAATCCCACTGAACCGAATGAAGGCTAAACTCCTGTGGAATCAGGTAGAAAATCGTCGGTGCCAGCAAGGATCTTGATATCCATGAGTGATTGGGTTGCCAAATCGCTAGAAGAATCCTTCGGAACCAGCTATTTTTTGTCGGCAGGAAGAATCAACTTATGTTTCTCATGAAGTTTTCCTGAAATTGTACTTTGTATCATATTGGGTTCAATGGTCAGATGGAGTTATGTTGGTAGGTCCAAATCTTTGCAAGGCATCCATGTAAATTTTTTTCTCCGATTAGTTTCATTAAGATTGTCAATATTTAGTGTTACGGTTAGGAGAAAGAAAAAATACACACGAAACCCCCTGTGTTGTTAGGTTAGTTTTTGAGGATGTCATAGGGTTATACTGGGGAAGAGCATGTTTTGTTCCTCTTGTGGAAAGAGTTTTGCAAAAGCACTGTAAAGGAAATGATATTCCAGTGTCTTATTTGTTCTTTCGATACCGTTGGCTTGCAACATATTATTGGCATATGTTGCTTAGTGTAAAATACAAAGTATCTGTTGATTATTGCCAGGAATGATCATTCACTATTTAGTAAACTATATGGCATCTATATTTGTGTTCGTCTACATTTTATGACCTGTCATGCCCATAGCATCCAGTCGCAGGACATGCAACTACCTGGCACAAGAGTCAGGAACAGTTGGATAATAATCACCTGAAAAATGGCAGATAAAATAGGAGTAAACACTACATAGTGAAAAATATGCATGGAAATATGAAAACACAAGTGACAACCTAGATTTTTTGTGTTAGAAAGGAAAAAAAAAAGGAAGAGATTGAACCAAAATTTGTGGGGCACAACCTCAACAAAACCAACACTTTAAGGTACAGGTTGAAGAGCACACGTACAGCAGCAACATGTCAACAAGAGGAGGAAGCGAAGATTAAGCGTCATGGAAGTATCCTCAACTACTATGAAGCTATGTCTCCAAGACCACATATGACAAGCCTCGGGTCCTCAGCAAAGGACACAGGGATATTTGCACCTACTCTACTATATCTATCTAGTTTTTACAAACAAAACTTCCCCCCTCCAGCAATTCAGCCATATCGGAATGGGGAGTAGAGCATGTTCTTGATCACAGTATCATCATCATCATCATCATAACAAAGCCAGAAACACTACATTGCTTTGCATTGGTGTCCCCATGACTATGATATACTACTAGTTCCTCCTATATATCTTCCCCGGGTTGGTGGGCTAGTCGCCGCGTTCTTCTAGACTTTGAGATGTGAGCGAGAGCGGCAGCTATGTCTGTAATCTGAGGTCTCTGGCTGGCTGTTTTATTCAGACACATTCGAGCAACGGAAAGGACCTGGTACAATGATGTCATGCTATACTGATTGCCAAGGGCTGGATCTGCCAACATTGCAAAATCCCTCCTGTTGATCAAAGGGGTGGCCTGAAATTATACACCAACAAAAGTCACAACAATTAATCTTCATCACAGAAAGAGAAACTCGTTTTACTTTTTTAGACAATGGTTCTTAAGATGTACATTAAAGGGCCAAACAAAAACTATATATGTTTCTATCTAGTGTAGGCCAAACCTATTGTGGCTTCCATATGAGGAATTATGGAGAAATGCCAAGAAGAATCTTATCTCAGCAATGGCAAGACCAAATGTAATAAAAGAAAATAACAAATCTATGCTAATCAGATGGTTAAAAACTACCGATAAACTTATGATGCTTCTGCCAGTTTTCAGAAGCAAATAGAAATCAGAACTCACCAATGATATACCAGGTAAACACAATGTTGTCCTTGGTATAGACATTATAGCATTGGGGAGAAGCAAGGAGTAGTTCTATAAAAGAAAAAGAAAACGCAGAAAGTGATGCTTACCCATTCAGCAAGGCTACGCTCAGCTTTGATTCGACTCTGATCTAAAGCCTTTCTTCCTGTGATTACCTCCAGTATGACAACACCAAAGCTGTAAACATCCGATTTGATGGTCAACTGACCGCTCTCAAGATACTCCGGTGCACAATACCCAGGTGTACCCATCACTCTAGTTGAAACATGAGTATCGTCGCCAGTCGGACCTAGCTTTGCCAAGCCAAAGTCGGCCAGCTTTGGATGATATTCCTCACCAAGCAAAATATTCGCACACTTCACGTCACGGTTTATGATAGGAGGGTTGCAGTTCACATGCAAATGCTTCAGGCCTTGAGCTGCGCCAACAAGTATCTTTATCCTTGTATTCCAGTCAATAGGCTTCTTATAAGGGGGGAGATCTAGGAGGATAAAAAACAAAACCGAATTCCGGTTAAACAAGCTTCTGATTATTCTAGGAGGATAAAAATATATATATATATATATATATATATATATATATATATATATATATATATATATATATATAGGACAAATTTTATTTATAGGCAGTGATAGTTACCACCACTTTCTTTGGCCTCCACGTGTCCTTGTTAATAGGAGCGAGGCAACTGGGTGCGCTAGGACCCTATAACCCACTAGCGGCCGTACCTAATTAGACCAATGAAAAAATAATATTTTTTAGGGATAATGGAATCCCTGATGGGACGCTACGTCCAAGTTTTCAACTAATCATGGGTGAAGCCAGCAATAAAAGGGTGCGCAGGATTAGCTAACAACCAGCTAATTTGTTGGCTGCATGCATGCACCGTATCTCACAAGATGGATAAGAATGTGTTAGTTTTTTTTTATGTGTTAGCTAGGTTGGCAAAACTACTGCATGGCCTCACAAAATATTCTATCTACCTCGATCCCATACGTGCGAACAAATTATAGTGTATGCTCTTGGGTATGTGCTGGAGCCATCAATTTTTTATAGTATATTTTGTAAAAAAATAGTATGTAGTATGGTAGTATATTCCAAAAAAATAGAGTGGTAGTATACTCCAAAGAATAGTATGGTAGTATGTAGTATGGACTGAGGAATACATGTTGTTGTTAAAAATAGTATGTAGTATGGTAGTATATTCCAAAAAATAGTATGATAGTATATACCAAAAATAGTATGGGAGAATGTAGTATGGACAGAGGAGTATATGGTTTGGAAAAAGTGTATTTTGGGGTATATGTATACTTCAGCAGTAGAAAGGAGTATCAATATAAAAGAAAAACCCAATGGTATATGTTCATTTTTCTTAGCATACAAATTATGTGCCGCGAAAAGGTTGTATATATTTAGTATATAGTACGTTTTCTGAAGAATGGAACGGCATACTACCTTTAGTTTAGTTGTAATATGTGTGTACGTTCAAGAAACGAGAGTACGTGATTTTTTTCTTCTTCTGAAATTAAGCAACCATATATACTTTTCTTTAAACCAAAAGGAATTATATACTCCTGAAGAGTATGTAGTGTCAAGTATCTACTCCCTCAGTCCCACAATGTAAGACGTTTTTGCAAGCTAGTTTAGCTTGCAAAAACATATTATATTATGGGACAGAGGGAGTACATGTTTCTGTGGGTAAGTATATGAAGTCTTTTAAAAGAGAATATGTAGTGTGAACTAGTATATACAGTTTAAGTACGTGCATGCATACGGGAGGCTAGATCTGGAAGGTAGCCAAGTAGTTGGAAACGTGTTGGCTAGCTATATTCCGGGCCATGTATGAAAATTGGAATTATCTGGCTGTTTTCTCCTATCGGGCATGGGGGAGATGAATCAACTAGTTTTACAACAGAACCCGTTAATCAAAGTCCACAACTAGAGAGATCGGATGGCTGCTAGGGTGGGGGTAACTACCACTAGGTGGTAGTATCTATTTTCCCTATATATATATAGGTAACGCTATTCTAAGCGTGAGTGTAGAATAGCTTATTCTACACCCCTTAATAATGCTATGTACAAAATCTAGTAAAACGGCGTATAAAATGTAGTAATTCAGAAAATATTTTTTATCATCTATGTTTGTAGTTTACTATATTTTTACGAAAATTACTATATTTTACTATATGTTTGTAGTTTATTATATTTTTACGAAAACACACTATGTAAAATATAGTAATTTTTGTAAAAATATAGTAAATTACGAACTTAGATGATAAAAAAATATTTTCTGAATTACTACATTTTATACACCGTTTTACTAAATTTTGTACATAGTGTTACTAGGGGGTTTAGTAACATACCAAAAATATGAGTTTCCAATGAACCCAGAGGCATGTATTCATAGACTAAAAGCCTCTGATCATCATCAGCGCAGAAGCCAACAAGCTTGACGAGATTCGGGTGATGCATCCTGCTCAACACCATAACTTCTGTGCAGAACTCTCTGTTCCCTTGCAATCCATTGGGGTTGAGAATCTTTATAGCAACCTGTTGCAGCAACATACAAGTGGATCATATAGTACACCATATCCTCACAAGCCTCACTTTTCATAACAAAACAACCTCAGTAAACCATAGCATAGATCGTCGACCACATTAAAATATACGAAACAAAATACTACCATGATCCATTATTGAACTCACATCGGTTTAACTTCCCATCACATTGCCGTTCATGTGACTAACAATTTAGCAAGAAAATATCTTCCGTGTTTAATACATCATCGAACATGACTGCAATTCCAATTATTGAACTGCCCATAAAACATAACACATGAACTCACCTCGTTGCCGTCCAGCACACCTTTATAAACCTTTCCGAACCCACCCTCTCCCAGAAAGTGATCTCGTGGGAAGCCCAATGTCGCCGCATTCAGCTCCTCGTAGGTGAATGATAGGCGATTGGTATGCGGACCAGGGCTTGAGATAAACTTAGTGCGCACGGCCCCCTGACTGGCCGCTAATCTATAAATCTCTGCAAAAACAAAGTAGATGCACCACCAATGTAGTTGTCAGCTATCACATGAAAAAGCCTAAACACTTTCATTATCCAGAACAACACCCGTTTGTGTGGAAAATTATGAATCAGCAAAAAGGAACCGAACAATTCCAATTAGTATGCAAGAACAAAAAGGTTTATTGTAAACAGAAAAGTCAAAATGACACAAATAACACAATTCTTTACTCAACAATATCCATGTTGAAGCAATCATGTAATCTAATTATTTGTTTTTGAGTAAAGTATAGATGCATGGGGTTACCCAGTAATTGGACATAGTAATTTTATAGGTAGACTCCCATTTTTTTTAAACCCCAGTAATTGGACACAGTAAATCAATAAATTTAGACAGACATGTACACCTAGTAATACACCAGGAACACATAGATGTATACAGTTGTACCTCATTAATAAGCACAATAAACAGGGGCAGCTATAAACAACATGTAACCTGTTTCATTTGGCATATCGTACTGCACATATTCAAAATTTTATTTTGGTGTCTCACTTAAGTTTTCATCTATATCACTGAAATCCGGGCTTTGCCAACACACTAATCCAACCATAGCAAGAAAAAGGGACTCGAATTTGAGCGGGAACATGTATTATGTATACATCACACATAGCATCGCGACTGGGACACAGTGGTCCCCCCTCGTAATAACATTAATTTACTTCCTAAATAAAAATTTCCAGAATCAAAGAACATTTACTCACTAGCTGGTAAAATAATGTGCAGTTTCAAGGCCCAGAACAGCACTTTCTGTTCTAGGAGATCATTTGGACATCTGCACTGTTTTGGTCGGCGCCACGCCGCCACCGCCACCGCCACGGTGGTTGTGTAGGTTTTGGGCCACTTTGGTTATCTTCTTCTAAATATAGAAGAAGACCTCAAGACTGTGCTCTTACGTGTGTTCTATAGAAAGAAGAAGAAGAAGAAGCCCTAGGACCACAAGTTCATGGCGAAATTAATTACCCAATGGTTGGAAATATACTGTATAGCGCCAGTATATCTTGTCCTGCACACAGACCAATGAGATACTAAATGACTAGTAGAACGCCCCTAATTATTATCATGATTTATTAAAATTAACTATATTCGATGTACATGTACTACATATTTTTCTACAGGAATAAGAAAAATGTCATGGTACATTAGCGAACAAGACCTCTCCATTGCCCTGCAAACTTGAAAGTTGAAACAGAGGGAGTAGCCGATTGGTAAAAAAGTGAATTGAAGTATCCAAAGATGCGGCAATTTCTTGGTAGTATATCCAAAGATGTGCACATGCAAAGCAGAAAGAGAGGAACGCGTGAATCTTGTGCGGTTTCAGGGCCGAGAATCACACTTTCTTGGCGGAGTCGATTACTTAATCGCGAAGAAATGGACTTGCAAGAAATCCTAATTCCCAAGAATGCAACGACTCAACGATTGCGCAAAAATCACGAGAAAGCATTGCGGCATCGCAAATTGTGGGAGCGAAGACGGGCACGGCCGCCCATGCCATGGTACTACTCCGTACACCTTTCACGAACCAAACATCAAGTGAAGTAGCGCCAAGAAACCACGGGATCAGCCGCGCAAGAACCCTCGCTCATAGACCACCGACGTCAGAAACGAACCGATAATCCGATCAACCGCACGATACCAAGAGACTACCTCGAGCGGCGGGGCCAAACTAGCAGGCCGCCGCACACGGCCAAGAACCGGCGGCGCACCGGCGTCGGGGAAGAAGAAGAAGAAGGAGAAGAATTCCCGCACCGCAAAGGAAGAGGAGGAAGAAGGAGAAGCCGCGCGCACGTACCAGCTGAGGGCGAGGGCGAGGGCGAGGCGGCCGGCGCGATCTGGGACGGCTTCTCGGCGGGCTCCTTCCTCCTGTCCCCCGCCGCGGCGCCCTTCTTCTGCGACGAGGTGCAGCACCCCATGGCGTCCCGAGGCGGAATGCAGTGGGGAGGGAGGGAGGGAGGGGTGGAAGGGAAATGCGCAGCACAGGGTTTGAGACCCGGAGGTTGGAACGGACGACAAGCGCAGGAAGAATGTGGGGAGAAACGGACGAGACGACACGACTCCGTCCTCCCTTTTGTCCACGACTCCGAGGAAGGACGGAACTGCTCCACTGTCCTCAGGTGCCGTCTGCTGCCTCCGCCACGGCACGCCCGCCCCGCGTGACCGTTTTGCTTCCGTGGACACGCACGCACACTCTCCGTTACGGTGGACGCGCCTTCGGTCCTACGTTACGTATTCTCTCCGAGTACGCCTTCCTTTGAACTCTCTCTCTTCCCTTCTCTCTCTCCCTTTCTTCTCTTTGGTCTCCGTGAATTCGCTCAGGCACCTCCTTCCTTGCGCCGCTGCCGCCGCAGTTTCCGGGGGCGCTGGGCGAGGCGGAGATGGAGGAGTACGGAGGGGGGGACCTGCTGGGCGAGGCCATGTGCGCCGGCGCGCGGGTGGTGGTGGTGGAGGACTGCGTGGAGGCGCCCGCCGCCTTCGTCCTCCACCTCCTCCTCAAGCGCGCGCTCGCCGCAGGTGGTGCCGCGGCGCTCCTCGCCCTCGCGCAGCCATTCTCGCACTACGACCGCGTCCTCCGGAAGATGGTAAGCGCCCCGGCCGCTCACCCGCATTTCCTCGAGCACTTCCCGTGCTTGCTACCACCCTTACCATAACCTAACCACGGTCTCTGCCTCGCACACACTTGTTACTTAGTGAGTACTGCAGAGTTGTACCATGTCTTAGTTGAGAAATTATGTAAGCATGCGCTTACTTGCATCGATTGATCGGCTCGATGGGGCCAAAATCAAAGTGTATTGAGCTGTAAATAAATGGGTGATAGCCCATCAGAAAATTTGACAAGGTGATCTGGGTATAGAATCTACTCCCTCCATCCCATAATGTAAGACGTTTTTGTAAGCTAGTTTAGCTTGTAAAAACGTCTTACATTGTGGGACGGAGGGAGTAGTAGATAAGTTCCTGCTCTAATCTGAATGTGGAACGGAAGTTGCTGTCGTAAATCAAACTCCGTTGCCGAGCATCATCCATCATAACAGTGAACCATTGGGTTTAAGCATAAAGCTTGATGTCAGATCTGTATACTTGTGTTACCAGGAAGCCAGTACTGAATGAACTGGCAGCAATAGCTCAAAAGTCTGTGACACTTCAGTATTTCAGCAACCAGCTCATCCAGAACCAGAAGGTCCAGCAAGTTTGGACAAGTTAAATCTAACTTTGTTTGCTGCACTGGAGGCTGGACTGACCATTCAGAGAGCGTATATTTTTCGATTTCTACCAGTATTGTGGCCTACTTTAAATGTTGGACGGCTCATGATTTCTTCTCCTGAAATTTTCCAGGGCTGTAACTTATCCATGCATAGGAAGAGCGAGAGGCTTCAGTTCTTTGACTTGCAGGCGTTCCCAGGCAAGCAAGCAATCTTTGAGTACCTTGTTTCTCCAAGTGCTGCATCATTGTTAACAAGTCACTGATTTGCATGCTTCTTTACTCAGGCGGAACACGGGGAGGCGCCATTGCTGATAGCTTAGCTCAGCTGTATAGTGGCGTTCAGAGAGTGGTGGAGGCATACAGGACTGGAGAAAATGCAGACCGCTTCACGGTTATGTTAGATGATGTTTCACTCTTGGAAGTTGCTGCCAATGGTTCTGCAGATGATGTCTTGGACTTCTTGCATTATTGTGTGACACTTACGTCTGAGATGGTAAAACTGAATCTGCCAATCACTGCCAGTACTCTTTCTTCACAGCATATTCACATTTTTTACACCTTGTTTATGTCTTGGCAGAATTGCTCGCTTGTGGTTCTTATTCATGAGGATATTTATTCAAGCGAGGATGGTGTGGGACTTCTCGCACATCTGCGCTATATTGCGGATCTTGTGATTAAAGCAGCACCTCTGAGCACTGGTTTAGCCGCTGATGTTCATGGACAGGTCAGGTTCCTTCTTGATCACCACTCTGCATACTTCAGGTTCTTGGCTTGATTTTTTGAGCCACTATAGATAGCTGTGAATTTACTCCGGCGAACGTTGGTCTTATTGTGGATGGTGGCGGCCGATGGTGGCACTTGGCACCGTCCGTTTTATTTACAGTTGACAAGCGTTTCATTCTTTTGTCAACAGCTGTCAGTGGTAAACAAAGGAATGCTCATCGAGCAAAGGCCGGCGAAAGGGCGGAAAGTTTGGAACTTCCATTTTAAGGTGAAGGAAAACGGCGCAGACTTCTTCTACCCAGGGAGCAGACATTAGAACTTTGGCCACAGTAAAGCTGCACAGCAGATATCGCTTCAGTGATGCCAGTTGATGCGTCTCTCGTTATGTTGAAGTTGCCCTGTTTTAAGGAATATCATGGAAAGGAAAGCAGCAGTGCCCGGTTCAGGACCTGCATGGTTGCATCTCTTTTTGCCTTTTTTTGGGAAGTTTGTGTTGCCTTTATTCATTGGAAAAGGGGATGTACACAACATTGTAAGCCTGTGATATGGAGTATTCGAGCAGACGCTAGGGGAACTGCAATGCCAAAACATAATTACTCCCTCTGTAAAGTAGTGATCTAAAAGGTCTTATATTACTCCCTCTGTAAAGAAATATATGATTGTTTAGACCATTATATTAGTGATCTAAACAAGCTTATATTTCTCTACAGAGTAGAAGTGAAGTGCAACCTTTTGACTTTAGAACACCACCTTGTCAGTTATATCAGCTTGGTCAAGGTGGAATGATTTAACATGCATTATATATGGATACGATGTGAAAACATCACTGTAATTCACGAACATGAGTGTTAGATGTGGCCTATGACCATGTTGGTACAAACACCTACATAAAGATTGTGCATACTGGGATATAGGTTGGCGGCTCATACATTTTTCTAAAACATTTTAGGTTATTCTAGCTTGTGGAGGTCTGGTCATCTAAATTGTCTTCACCACAGGTACACATGAATATCAAGTGAAGGTGAAAGCTAGAGAAAACAGACTTTGAAAAAAAAATTGCCAAGTGAAGGCTTCAAATAATTGATGCACCTTTTATCAAATGCCTTTGTTTCATATATGTTTGCATGAGTTTGATCAATCTACTGCATTATATTTATTTATTTAGCAAAACCTGAACATTTTCAGATTAAACAAACACGACTATTCATTTAAGCTCGCGAAACAGGACATATGATTCCCTAGCAAATTCATTAGCCATTTCATACTACAAAATGAAGAATTCCCAAATGACAAACAATATAAAAAAAACTACAGTAAAGATCACCTCTTGAACAACAAGCACTCATTGGCTCATATCCCCTGGCAGATAGAAGACCATGTAATGGATTCATCATATGATAATTTTAAGATTTAACAATCGGGTATTTCCATAGCTCACTGGTTAACCAACCAAGGCAAGTCAAGCAAATACAGCAGAGGTTGTACAATTACCAATCCTCATGATCAAATCAAGAAAAGGCAGTAAAGATACATGTTCCATGACTTCAGGTTCAGGACTATACAATAAAACTGCATGACTTGGAGCTGCGGACACTACCAATGGCAGAACAATCTGTCAGAAGCCATTACATGAATAAAGCACCTTGTTTCTCAAAATAATAAAGCATCTATTTAGGACCATGTACGCCATCAGGATCAACTCCCCAATGTCCACCCTCCTCATTGTTAAACATTGATAGTTAACAATCTGCAGTGACAATTCTGACACTTAACGGTCGGTAACCACTTGGAAATTTTCTTTTGGTTGAGAACATATAAAATGACAAGATATCGAGGTAGAAAAGCTGCAAGTGGCCTGTTCTCTTTTTCATAAAATGACATCTAATTTCGTAGCAGGTAAATCTGTTATTCATACTGAACAACACATTCAATCTTTCCATGTGCAGGTAAATCCTAGCTAGGATTGCATATTCAATACACATAATCGACTCTTCGGCTTGCATAATTTCAGAATTGCACCAAGAAGTGTGTGTCTACCTAGTACTCCCTCCGTTCGGAATTACTTGTCGCGAAAATGGATGTATCTAGACGTATTTTAGTTCTAGATACATCCATTTCCAAGACAAGTAATTCCGAACGGAGGGAGTATATGATAAGGAATAGAATTGTTGGTACAGGGTCGATGCAGCGTCAACTTGCCAAGTGCTTTCTAGCTCAACTGCTCAAGGAGATGATCAATTGGATCCTTCCGGCAAGACACGCACATACAGAACGCTGGCTGCCCCAACCTTTATTGATTCCTACGCTGGCAAGGTTCCACATGTATAGGAAGACTTGATGGAACAGAGTCTCCAAGTTCAGCGTAAACTAAACATCCATTATCCATTATTGAATAAAGAGTGCAATCAGGTAAAAATAGTAAAGTTCCATAGTTTTCCCATTCTCTAGCTTACAAGGAAGACAGCCTAAAAAAAGGAACACAGCCTCAAAGGCCAGCAAAACACAGTCGTCGGAGGTCAATCTAAGTACAAAAAGTTGTACCGCAACATAAATGCGGATGAGATTAGAGCCGTACCAGACATTGAATAAAGTTCGCAATCATGTAATCAGGTCACATTTCTTAATTTTCCCATTAGCAAGATAAGAAGGAAGACGACCTTAAAGATCACTAACAAACAACTGGGTAATTATCATGAAAATCAACATACCAAGTTGAAATTATGTTCGAATATTCCAACCAGTTGAGCAAAAGATAGCAGGACAGCAAATAAAATAAAATAAATGATGTTAGGAGATAAGCTCACCATCCCAACCATGTGGTGCGGCCCCCCTTCTCCCACTTCTTCTATTTTAGTTCTGTCATCTACTGTCTATCAAGCATGTAAGCTCTTGACACACCCAGGCCATTCAAGTCAAGTAGTCTCACGACCTTCATTTTCCTGTATTCTCTGTTCTTAGCACGGGGCTCCATCCTCTTGTTCCCTGCAACCATCGTCTGCTAGTTCGCCTTCCTAGCTTCGTTCTGGCCGGCGGCAGCACGTCAAAAACCAAGAAAATAAAGATATCCAAAACTGCCCAACGCCGGCTGAATTGATTTACGCTCTGACGCTAACAGGAAGTCAACTAAACTGACAATAAGGACACAGACATCTCTGATTGTTCTCCAAAGTACAAATGAAGAGGCTAGGTGACAGGGGCGGGCCCACCTCAATTCAAGGGTATTCAGTTGAATACCCATGATTTTTGCCAAAAGAAACTATGTATATGTTGTATACATACTGTGTACGTGTAAGGAAAAAGGAAACTGATACACAACACATGGTAGATGGCATTTCAGCCCAAAAACAGAGGCTAACCCACCCTCTATTTTCCCTAAACACCACGACTTGGCCCATTGGCCCAAATGGCTGTAGCTCACAGCCCACACACGTCCATCATCGCCCAAAAAACCTGTCCATCGATCAGAGGCAGCAGGATAACCGGCACCCTTCGCACGCGAGCCGCCAGGTGGTTGACATCGCCTGATCGGCGATCGCGCCTGCGTGCGGCGGCGCGAACGGCTCAACAAATCCATCCCTTGCCCCATTGATTCTGATCCCTGCAGTCCGCAACAGACATCAGGCATCGATGCAATTTCCACTCCACAACCCACATATTTAGGTACAATTGCTAATTAGATATATTAATCCTTCGCCTTCTGAAATTGGGATTTCTCTTCTCATGCCGATTCTTATTTCTTAGTTGAACTGAATTCATTTATCGTTGCTGGCAGGGGCAATGTTTTCTTCTCGTACTGTCCAGCAGGCTGCAGTACAGACGTACAAGACTAAGTAAGTTAGTTTGACCACTTGTCTTTCTATTTAATTATAGTGATACTGGAGAGTTGTTTGCAGTCAATTATGAGTTGTTTAGACATGAGAATTTGCAACTTTCCATTTGAATTCGTAACATAAGAATATTTATAAATTTTGAATTCGTCAAAATGAGCATTATCTAAATATTAGTCACTGAAAGAGAATTCTTGTTGCAAGTTAAGGATGAGGACATCATCAATCATCTTCTAAGGATCAGGGGTCGCAAATTTATCATGCAATTTGTAAGCTTTTTTATTATTTGCTATTTCTATCCTCTATATATCTTAGATTTTGGCACGCTATGTTGAACAATTATTACATCTATATGTTGGAAAAATTCCAAGTTATTGTCAATTTTTATGAATATAATATATTATGCAATATTCTTTATATATTTTACGACCATTGCAATATGCTGCTATAATCGGTTATACGCGTCAAAAGGAAAACCATAGGCTTTCAAAAAAACTTTTCAAATTTTGAATACACAAGCTTCAATTTCTGGGCCCACCCCTGCTAGGTGATACCTGCTTTGGCCTTGGAAATCTTCAGAGCAGTCATCGATGGGTTGGACACGTTGATACAGTGATGGACCATAGTGTGCTCCTTCGTCCGTTTCCATGAGCTGGGAATTCCAACGAGCACCCTCCCCTCCTCCTCGACCTCCGCCACCGCCTCCACCGATCTAGCTCGTGTACCTCTCCTTCTCCTCCTTTTCTTTGTCGCCGCCTCTACAGCCGCAGCTCGCGCACCTGTCCTCCTCCTAGACATTCGTCGCCACCTCCACCCCCGTGGCTCGGAGCCTCGGACCACCATGACCCCCCACCCCGCCGTCGCATTGGTCTGTGGTCTTACCACCCCATCCAGGTGCGGTATCGATGGCACAAGGTCAAGGGTGGGGCGGCACAAAATTGATGGGGATAGTGGGAGGCGGCCGTGGTCGCCGGAGAGAGGGACGTCCGATGGAGAGGGACGGGGAGAGGGCGTCCGTCGATGGAGAGGCGTCGGGGTGGTCGCGTGGAGTGGGTGGGGAGGCTTTCGTTCGGGAGAGAGATCTGGGGATGGAGACAGGAGGGGGAAGAAGTGGAGACGTGCGGGACGTTTCGGTTTTTCCCTGGCCTCGAACGTGGGATTTTTTTCTGCGATTTTTTTTGCTCGGAGAGGATGCATACGAGGGCTGGTTGAACCATCACGACAACGACAGATTCCCCTTTAATAATACTCCCTCCGTCCGGGTGTATTAGGCTCGCTTTCTTTTAAGCCAAAGTTTGACCATGAATTTAACTAATAAAATGTAAACTATATGTCACGAAAACTATATCATAGAAAACCTCTTTCAAATACAAATCCAACAATATACTTTGTGTAGCATATACTTTATATATTTTTAGTTAAATGCATGGTCAAAGTTGGAACCAAAATACAAGGGGGCCTAATAAACCCGGACGGAGGTAGTAGTAGAGATAGAGATAGAGATATAGATAGATACAGATAGATATGAGTGACAACTTGGCTACTGGCTTGCTCCTTCTTAAGACTCTTCTTGAGTAAGACTAAGCATATCTATCTCTCCAAGAGAACTGAAGATCGCAAACCACAACGAGGGGTAACATGCATGGTACTTACTACGACGGATGGCCACATAGATTAGATATTAGAAATGTTCATCTGGAGTCGGCCGGCCAGGGACAATAATCATAAGGGTGGGTCTTTATTTGTTGAGCACTCTAATGTGAGAGTCAATAACCTATGTACGTATGTAGTAACAGACGCTACAGTGGACCAGAAGGGAAGGTCGTGTCATCTGTCTTCTGCTTGGTCTGCCTCATCTTCTTGTCCAGACTGTCGAACGAATTGCCCACGGACACGTGGCCGCTGCTCGGCCAGTCTCTTCCTGCTTTGGTACCGCACCTGAAAATAGCCAAGCCGACGAGGCCGTCAATACAGACCATCAGAAACGTCAAATGCTTCAGCAGATAAAATCGCACTCCCCAAGGCACTATCAATTACTCCCTCCGTCCCAAAATAAGTGTCTCAAGCTTGTACTAGCTTTGAGACACTTATTTTAGGACGGAGGGAGTACATTTTCTACGCCTATGCTGCTATGCTATTCCGTTTAATGGCCTGCCATTACATTTTTGGAAGCTACATAAAAGCTCATGTTTCTCTCTCGCTCTTTCTCTTTTTGTTTTGTTTTGACGAAATTAAGCGTTTCTCTCTTTCAGAAGTAAGAAGTTAATATTCATCATCATCATGACTTGCGTCCAACTACTTGGAAAACATTCCTGGTCATTCATACTATACTAAATCGAACTGAAAGGGGCCTAATTTTGGAAGTCCCTGCTTTAGAAAGCATGTAGCTGAAAATAGATTTACCTTTTTCCCGAAGTTCCTCTCTTTCCGCTTCTGCCTGAATTTGTTCACTGCAGCTTCTCGTTGGCTGAGCTGATTCTGACAAACCATGTCATTGCCACTACCGCTCGGCCTGCTCCCGCTGCCATTGCCACCGTCAGCCTCAATTTTGTCCATGGTACCACTCTCCATGTTTGGCCTTGCAATATTGGGAGCGGAGCTACTTCCATTCTGCGTATTGCTTCCATTATTGCTGCCTGAGACGCTCACGTTCACACCATAGTTAGCAGCATGACCTTCCATGGGTGAATCAGAAGCATTGGATGAGCCACACCGAGCGTTTGATGCACCGTCAATTAATGTCTGTTGCTGTGCCATAACATGGCGGTAATAGTGTGCATGATGGTGATGCTGCACAGAGCTTTGCTGTGCCTCGCTTGAGTGGCCCACTTTCACTGCATTGGCAATTTCTTCAGCAGCTTTGTCCTTGCGTGCCACATGAGCTGGTGACACTTGGTGCTGCACCGGATGGAATGCTGAAGTCTGCTGGTTCGATTTAACAAGTGATGGTAACATAACTCTCTCCCTGTCTGTACAAGGCTTTGCGATGGCATTCTTTGTACTGGAGCCCATGTCATTGTTGTTGCTACTGCCATTTGAGCCCTGCTTTATTTGAGCAGCATCTGGATTTGACTCCATCTTGCAGGTGGAGTTCGTTTTCACAGCCTCTGAGCTGTTATCTTGAGGTGAACAGCTTCCCCAAAATGTTGCCCCACCTTGATCGGAAGCCATGGGAGTATGGTACCTTGCAAAATAAAGGACAGTTAGTACGCAACTTATTGCTGTGTTCATAACTTAGTAACTATAGTGATGTTATGCTTTGCACCTGGTGAATGCTGAGAGATTTGATCTTTTCGGAATACTTCGTTCATCATGGATTTCAGTTTCACATCTAGTTGTTTCCGATATCTTCAGGCCCAGCTCTTGGGATGGCATGTTGATGGGAGAATCGTTTTTCATTTCATTCCCGTTTGGCATCTTGGAGGAGCAGTCAGGTGCATCAGTGATTCTAGCAGCCTGTTTCGATTCTGTGTTTCTGGCTATTGAACTAATCAAATCAGCAGTTTGACAAGTTGGTTTGTCGATGACTATTTTGTTTACTGACATGTTTTGGGATGTGAGATTCTCATGCTGTTTTTCTGTTGGATTAACAGACATCTCATTTGGAGAAGATTGATACCCAAGACTTGAATTTCTAGGAGCGCCTATTTCTAAGTATTTCCCCATGGAGTCATCTGCATAAGAAGTGGCAGTTGGTTGACAGACAGTAAAAGGTATATTTACTTTGTACAAAGGATACTGTTAGCATAAGATACCATTATTTTCTTTTTGATTATTGATGTTCCTTTTATTTGCAGTCGGCAACCACCTATTGCTGCCTATCTCTGATCTGGGGTGAATTACTTGCGCACAAGTACTATCAGGTGATTCTGCTAGATGATCAGAAGACACAAGTTGAGGGCTATCAATCTCCACAGCACGCTTCGTCCATGAACTCTGCATTTTAATATAGATCGGCGGCATGAGAATAGATTTTCAAAAGAGATTTCTTAAAAAACATTGGCACAAACGCTATCATTTTGTTACTCAGTTCTAAGGGTGGACTCAGGGTGAGACGTTAAAAGGTCTAAAATGCCCACGGTGAATCGGTCTAGGATCTGATCTGGGGTGAATTAGTGAATTGCTAGGAAGTACAAAGTATGTGCACGAAAAAATTGTACTTAACACATAGCTTTTCAACCAGCAGAGGTATTAATCCTATTAATTTTGGAAGAGTCAAACATTTGTTCCGAGTAGTATTCAACTAATACCCTTTATATTACATCTATCGCAATCTTCTGATGAGTAAGAAGTACCTTCCAATTTTAAGTAACCGATGTACCTGAGTGCCACTGCCATTATCACTGCCATCCCTAGCATTGGGCCCAACACTAAAGTCGTCATCGGCATCATCATCGTCATCGTCATCGTCATCATGACTGCCGCCACTGTTGTTCTCATATTCATCACCAGCCTTCGTTTTGGAACATTTTTGTGTATGGATGCCACTTTCACTTCCACTGGACTAGATTCAGAAAAAGGCAAATTCCAGAGTAATAATCAGAGAAGATAAATAGGTAGGTCAAAGAAACTATGCCCCCGTGACTTTTGGGCTTGGTTTTCCGACATGAAATAAGCTAGACCAACAACAAGCAACTTACACTGTGGCATCGCCTCCATATGTGCTGCCAAAGGGTCTTAAGTTCATTCTTCCGTATCGGCTTCACTAAGAAGTCAACTGCTCCCTTTGATAGACACCTAAAGACTGTACTCATCGAGTCATTCTTAGACATCACTGCACAGAAACAACATAAGCTTTAGAAGCTAAGAATATTTAAACTAACAAATTAGCAAGGACCAAAATAAGTGTATTAATCTGTTGGAGCAATATGGTTGAGCAGGAAAGCTGCTTACTGATCACAGGAATGCCCTTGCAAATACTGTGACTCGTGATCTTACTGAGCAGACCAATGCCAGATAGACAAGGCATGGCGACCTCGGTTAATACCAGGTCAATACGGTTTTGCACATCTTCAAGATATTGCCATGCATGCAATCCATTCTCAGCAGAGATAACTACAAAGGAAAGATATGCATTTTGCAGTCAATGGATTGACGTAATTGAAACAGTTTCAAAGAAAAGCAATATTGATTTAGCTTTCACCTTTGAATATAAAAGGAAAGGCATAATTCTAATAGGAAATAACATAATGTACCGACCGAATTAACAAAAACATCAAACGTGCAATTTACATCAGGAAGATCCATGACACTTGAATAGAGTTTGTATTTACCCAATTTAGTGCAAGAAACTACTCAAAGATAACTAGACTCAAGTTTGCAAAGTTCCTAGGTTCAGTTAGCTTGTGAGAGTGGGGATAAGTTAAAGCCTTGTCAAATCACTTCAGTTGCACTGATTTCAATTAGCAGCAAGACCAAATGTCAGTTGGCTATTTGATTTTTCTTTCTCGGTGTTGGTGCTCACCTTGGCATCTTTCTAACAAAAGTTCCTGGCCATTTATGCATTCATCCATGTTAACAGTTAACAAAACTATGCTGATTGATCAAGATTGACCATGCCCATCAACTGACGGGAGCATTCACCATCAGGCACCTTCTTCCACTTAAGTAAAACTAATAGATCAACTAATTGCTGACTGAGGAATTGAATGAAGATCTCATGTTCTAAATACAGGTCGGCATCATGGTGTCTTTAGCTATGATCAATTAGGATGTGCCATCAAAATCATTGCCCTTATTTTAGCATGCGCGATGCACTCTTTTTCACAACAAGCAATTTCAGTTCCCCCTTTTCCACAATAAGCAATTCCAGTATCCCCTTGTTCTTTTTTTTTTTTTTTGGAAAAGGAGGATAACCTCCAGCCTCAGTATCCCCCTGTAAAAATGTTGTGATAGATGTATGGTCGCACTATCAGTTCAAAATCAACTCGAAGTTAAATCTAAAACTGAAAGAGAGAGAACAAAATACAATAACATGAACACTCTGGCCTCTAACAGACCTACAAACAACAAAAGATCAAAATCCAATTTAATAATTTACTTGAAACTAGAGTTTAAATTTGCAGGGCATTACCTTCGTAGCCACACTTACGGAGCAGAGCACGGACAACATGTCGGGTACAATCATCGTTCTCCACCAGCAAGACCCTTAGTGTCTTCACCGGCAGGAACTTCTCCCACCGGATAACCCGGCCTTGCTGCTGCTTCTGCTCGTCCAAGCCCGGCGGCGCACTGTGCGTGCTGGGCCAGTCCTCTTCCTTGCTGCCGCCCCTCCAGTCCTTGTCCTCGTTTGCCTTGAGGGCATGGCCATTCTCTACGGCGCCGTTTCCGGTTCCCCTAATATCACTGGTGGAAGGTCCGTCCGCGCCAGCTTGACCGGCGCTCACCATCAGCAGGATCCGTGGCGTTTGCAACTAGAGACGGTTCACAGACGACGGCGCATGCCCTGCCCTGGCTTCAGAAATGGGCATGCTGCATCCAACGACTGGAATCTGCAACGAGCACGCATGGATCAAGGTCGAATCTATCACGAGCATGAGAAATGCTTCGAATTATGGGCAGTTCGTCGGCAATTGACACGCACACCGTACGAAATTGTTAAGGATCGGCGCGAGAACGGATTTACCGTACAAAATTGGTACTAGTTACTAGAGCAAAGATGAGCGTAATTCAGAGATTATAGGAGCTTAAAAGACTGAGGAAATAGTCTTGGTGATGAGATGAAATTAGACTGCATCAGCAGTACTCGAGCTTTCAACAGAATCAGACAGGTAAACCAAGCGTCAAACTCCCACCGCGACTCAACCCCGACGAGCAGAGCGCCTCACGGCGGTCCACCCGTGCCGGATTCCGGCGGCGGGCGGCCGAGATCCACCGAATTTCGAGGCCCCGGCCCCAAAATCAGCTAAAGCGAACCCAAAAAAGGTGGACAGAGACGAGCGCTTGCGTTGCCAGGGGGAAGGGCGCGCACCGTGGTGGGTCGAGGGGCGGGCGGTGGCGGCATGGGCGTGGGCGCGCGAGCTTTGACCCGCGCGTGGAAGTAGCCGTGGATGTTTCCACAACGCGGCGGGGTGTCACGAGGACCAGGCGAGAGGTAAAACTGAGCCTGGGCTCTGTGGGGAGAAGGGAGGAGAGAAGTGGTGGTGCTGAAGGAAGGAAGGAAGGAGGCGAGGGGACGAGAGGGAGGAAATAGATAACGGGGCGACCATGACGTGGAGCAAGTGGAGGCGGGGATGGCCGGAGGGAGCGGGTGGGCCCTGCGACCCGCCGGGATCCGACGAAATCTAAAGCCGCGCGCTCCATCGGCCCGTCAGATCCGCCCGGGGAGCCCCGACACGTGGAGCGCGGCCGGGCGACGCACTTCGGTAGGTGCGGGTTGGCGGCTACTGTAGTTGACAGTGGGCCAGCGAGGCGCGCCGCAGGAAAGATCGTCACGGCGTAGCTTCATCATGCCTTCACGGCGTTTAGGCATGGCTGGGTGTTTCTTTTTGTGGTAACGAAAGGGATGGGGGTTGGATATTGGAGAGCGATCTGTGGAGTAGAGTAGTACAGTTTTACCTTTTCTGGCATCGGTTTTTCTGGTTCAACAGGAACGCTTCGTCTCATCCACACGTTTTGAGACCTCATGCAATCGCCTTTTTTTCTACGAGAACACAAGTTTGCCTTGTTTCTAAAATAAGCTACTAATTCTAAATCAATCTGAGCCGCACACTTGTAAGCTTGCTTTTCTATTACTCCCTCCGTTTCAAAATAAGTATCGTGATTTTTGTTTTGATTTTGAAGTAAAACCAGGAGACTTGTTTTGGAAAGGAGGCTTAGGCCTCTTTTGGTTAACTTAAGAGTGCAATTTTCAAAAATGCATATTTTTCTAATTCAAATAAAATAGCAATACAATCCAAATAAAATTATTTATTTGATTTTAATATTTTCCTCCAATATTTCATTTATTTTGGAGAAGTCATATTATCTCCTCTCATATTTTTTTAATATTAAATATTTTCGGAGGGAAAAGTAATTAAAACCAAAATGATCCTTGTTTCGATATTTGAGAAAATTCAAATATAAAAAGGTGAAATCCCCAACTCTCTCCGCGGGTCCTTGAGTTGCTTAGAATTTCGAGGATCACGAAACGAAATGCAATAAAATATGATATGCATGAATGACCTATGTATAACATTCCAAATTGAAAATTTGGGATGTTACAAACCTACCCCCCTTAAGATGAATCTCGGCCTCGAGATTCAGGTTGGCTAGAAAATAGGTGTGGGTGGTCTTCGCGTAGATCATCCTCTCGTTCCCAGGTGGCTTCATCCTCGGTATGGTGGCTCCACTGAACTTTGCAAAACTTGATAACTTTGCTACGAGTAACTCGGCTAGCAAACTCGAGAATCTTGACTGGTTTCTCCTCATAGGTCAGATCACTGTCCAACTGAATAGCTTTCAGGGGCACTGTATCTCTCAGAGGTATATCGGCCATCTCTGCATGGCACTTCTTCAACTGAGAAACATGAAACACATCATGAACTCCTGGCAATCCTTCGGGTAACTCCAACTTGTAGGCAACCTCTCCCATACATTCCAAAACTCGATGTGGTCCTACAAATCTTGGGGCTAACTTTCCCTTAACTCCAAATCGTTTAACTCCTCGCAGAGGTGATACTCTAAGATAGGGTCTGTCTCTGACTTCATAGACTACCTCCTTGCATTTCGAGTCTGCATAACTCTTCTGCCTGGACTGTGCTACCTTCAGTCTATCTCGAATCAGCTTAACCTTCTCTTCTGACTCTTTGATCAAATCCGGTCCAAACAACTGACGGTCTCCAACTTCTTCCCACATCAACGGTGTTCTGCACCTTCGTCCATACAAGGCTTCGAAAGGGGCCATCTTCAAACTGGATTGGTAGCTATTGTTTTATGAGAACTCTGCGTAAGGCAAATTGTCATCCCAACTAGATCCATAATCTAGCGCACAAGCTCTCAACATGTCCTCCAGAATCTGATTGACTCTCTCGGTCTGTCCATCTGTCTATGGATGAAAGGCTGTACTAAACTCTAGTCTGGTACCCAAAGTCTGGTGCAGCTGATGCCAAAACTTTGAAGTGAACTGTGTTCCTCTATCTGATACGATGGTCCTCGGAACTCCATGCAGACATACGATCCTGGTCATATATATCTTGGCTAACTTCACACTTGTATAAGTGGTTTTCACTGGGATAAAGTGAGCTACTTTGGTCAAGCGATCAACTACTACCCAGACAGAATCATATCCCGATCGGGTCCTGGGTAATCCGGTGATAAAATCCATGCCAAGCTTGTCCCACTTCCATTCGGGTATCGGCATAGGTTGCAGTAGTCCTGCTGACTTCTGATGTTCTGCCTTCACTCTCTGACATACATCACACACTGCTACATACTCGGCAATATCCTTCTTCATACCAGTCCACCAGAAACGCTCCTTCAACCAAAACTCACATTTGCTGAACTTGGCATACAACTGGTGTCCTCTGAGCTTCTCGAGAACTAAACGCAAGTGTTCCTTGTGCTCCTCTTCATTCTTCGAGTATACCAAAATATCATCAATGAACACCACAAAAAACTTATCCAAGAACTCCATAAACACCTCATTCATCATACTCATGAAATAGATAGGGGCATTAGTCAATCCAAATGACATAACCGTGTACTCATATAACCCATATCTTGTGGTGAAAGCTGTCTTTGGTATATCCTTTTCTTGTATCTTCAGCTGGTGATATCTTGATCGCAGATCGATCTTCGAAAACACTTTAGCTCCTTGCAACTGGTCAAACAAATCATTGATCATCGGCAGTGGGTACTTGTTCTTGATCGTCACTTCATTCAACGCACGATAATCAACAATCATTCTCAATGATCCATCCTTCTTCTCAAGCAAGAGCACTGAGGCTCCCCATGGTGAGGAACTTCGTCGGATGTAACCTTTCTCCAGTATCTCCTTAATCTGTTTCTTGATCTCTTCCAGATCATTTGCGAGCATCCGGTATGGTCTCTTCGATATCGGTCCGGTGCCTGGCAACATCTCTATCAAAAACTCGATGTCTCGATCTGGCGGCATGCCTGGTAATTCCTCTAGAAACACATCGGGGTAATCCTTCACAACAGGCACTTCCTCCTGAACAACTCCTGAGAGGGAATTTACTTGAGTCCTCCTTGGCGCATGCCTAGATACATACTTGATCCTTTTTCCCTCCGGGGTGGTGAGCAGAATTGACTTACTGGCGCAATCGATGTTTCCTCCATACAGCGACAGCCAATCCATGCCTAGAATCACATCCAATCCTTGGGATTCTAGAATTATAAAGTCTGAGGGGAAGGTATGGCTACCTATGGTTAATGGCATCTGAAAACATCCACTGCTTGCCATATACTCAGCTCCGGGTGAGGTTACTAACATAGGTGTTCTAAGAACTTTAGTGGGCAACTTATACTTATCCACAAATCCCCTTGAAATGTATGAATGCGATGCACCAGTATAAAAAAGAACGAGAGCGGTAAATGACTTAACCAAAAACTTACCGATAACTGCGTCTGGCTGCTCTTCAACCTCCTCCACGTTAACGTGGTTCACTTGTCCCCTGTTGAAAGGGTTGGGCTTCTTCCCAGAGCTTCCATTGCCGTTGCCATTCTTTGCTTCAGAACACTCGGCGGCGTAGTGTCCAGTCTTCCTGCACTTGAAACAAGTAATGTGACTTAAGTCCTTCTTGGCGGGTGTGGCTGGGTTGGAGCGGTTCTGATTGCGGCTTGCTCCATTCCCATTCCCATTCTTGGGGCCATTGTGATCATGAGAACTTCCTCCATTGTGAGTGTGGCCTCCATGGTTATGGGTATATCCTCCCGAGTTCGGGGTAAAGCGCGGCTTCTGCTGAGCTCCTGAATTGTACTTCCCTTGTCCATACTTCCTCTTGCGGCTCTCAATTTGCTGCTGCTTCCCTTCAATCATAAGGGCCTTGTCTACCAACTCCTGGTAGTTGTTAAATGTTGCCACCATTAACTGCATGCTCATCTCATCATTCAGCCCTTCCATAAACTTCTCATGCTTCGCGACATCTGTGGCCACATCCTCAGGGGCATAGAGAGATAACTTGCTAAACCCGTCTACATACTGCCCCACAGTACGATTCCCCTAGCGTAAGTTGCGAAACTCACGCTTCTTCACGCTCATAGCTCCAGTTGAGACATGGGCTGTGCGGAAAGCTTGTTGAAACTGCTCCCAAGTGATATTGGCTATAGGGAAAGTGGCTGTGTAATTCTCGCACCATGAGGCTGCGGGTCCATCCAATTTATGTGCGGCAAAACGCACCTTCTCAGCATCTGTGCAACCTGCGGTGGTCAACTCCCTTCCGATCCTGCGTAGCCAATCATCAACAACTATCGGCTCGGTGCTACTGGAAAACAACGACGGCCGCAACCTCAGAAAACGGGCTAAATTGTCAACTGGAGGTGGTGGCGGTGGGTTGTTGTTGTTGTTGCCTTGGTTCTGAACTAACAACTCCATCAAGGCATTCTGCTGCTGGATCAACTGAGTGAGCTCCGGTGGGAAAACAAATCCGTGTCACGTCTCGGAGGCATCTGATGGGTTTAGAGAGAAGAGATTAGAATAGAGTGAGGTCTAAGGGGAAATCACTACCCATATACACATGAGACAAACACAATCATATCACACCAAATCAATTCAAACAAGGGCATACAATCGATCTAACTATCGTTACAGTGCTCGGACTACTACAATATACATGGGGGAAATACTACTGATCATATGGTGGTCTACTAGAAATTTTGATTGGTGGAAGACTCCATGATATCCGCTCCAGCTTCGTCTTCATAATCATCATCACTACTGTCGGGGTCGGAGTCGGTGTCGTCGATGATGATGTAGTCTTCAGAATGGATGTCGTTGGATTGGTCGTCACCTCCTCCTGTCGCGGGGTCTCCCATGAATACTCTGAGCTTCCTTGTTAGGTCGTCATTCTTCTCCACTAGTATTGCGATTTCTTCCTCGCATCTGTCGCATGTAGACTTGAGTTCCTCTTCTAGCTCCATGTTCCTGGTCATCGCCTTCTTCAGATCTATCATGCTTGCACACATCTGGTTCTCCTATCGACGAATGTGCTGGTTTAGCTCCTTGATAAAAGCTGCAATGGACATGTCCCTCCTGGTACTGATCATCTCCCATTGCTCATCCCGGCGCCCACATATATGATAGATGGTGTCCTTAAGATCATGTTTGTAGACTTCTCCGATGCGTCCCATAGCAAGGCGGGTTGTCATGCTCTTTCCTAGACTCCAGGTTGGTGCATCAAAAGAAAACTCTATGGGCTCAGTGACTGGCGTGAGCGTCCTTCCTGGAACTTGAACTCGAATCATCCATCGCTCCTCTTCTGGTAAAGTGGCGGTGTAAGTCCCGGTGAAGCTTGGTATTCCGATGTTCAGGTACGTAGTGACTTCCTTCAAGTGTCTCCCAAAAGGTGTGTCTTCATCCGGTTGTGTAAACTTGTTCCTTGAGTCCGCCATCCTAAAGGGTAGAAAATGGAGAGGAGTCAAAAATGAGTAGAGAAGAGTGACCTATGGCTCATCTTAGTGGTCGTGTCCTACATTCAGCGTGTGCTCTGATACCATCTTGTAGCGACCCGACCTCAGACGGTCAAGTCTCTGTGCTTAAGTGTCATCCCTGGATCGGTAATGCTGACACACACAATACTCGAAGGATTTATAACAGAGTAGAAATCACATACTTGTTACATCGATAGTCTCAAAAGAGAATTTATTACAATAAATATGGCTTAAGGCCATCTAAATAAATAACAGCGGAAGGCTTGGAAAATAAAGTGAGTCCATCAACTCCAACGGCATAGCTGAGTGCACGACAACGACCTAGCGCACCTTACTCTTCATCTGAAAAGTCTGCAACATGATACGTTGCAGCCCGAAAAACGGGTCAGCACATGGAATATGCTGGCAATATAACACAGTAGAGCAATGAACAAGATAGAGGCTATCACTACATGCATATATGGCTGGTGGAGGCTCTATGGTTAATATGTTTTGTGAAAAGCTATTTTTTCCCTACAACAAAGGAATATATTTTATTTAACTATCATGGTAGTTGAACAACACTGAGAAGGTTCCTCCAACTCAAACCCAATTAAAAGTAGTTATCAACCCAACAAATTAAATTAGAGTGATGAGATCCATATGATAATCCAAGAACCAGATACTCAAGATGTCCATAACTGGGGACACGGCTAACCATGATTAGTTCGTACACTCTGCAGAGGTTTGCGCACTTTTCCCCACAAGACTCGATCTCCTCCGTTGGATTTATCGCACTACATGGTGTTTGAGAAACAGATGAATTAGACATAGTCTTTCAGAAACATTAACTCTTTACTCTGGGTGGACAGTTACACCTACTTTCCCCTACATCTGCTAGCCCACCACTGAAAGAGGTCATGCAACATACTCAACTATGCTAGAGCCCATGATAGCTTGTGGCTGCACACGGAAGTTTCTAGCATGAATAATCTTATGATCCCTTTGAGCCTGGGTGACGGACCGTAGGATGATCACACGGGTACTCCGGGATATCCTAGGACAACACTGGATTCTCCAGGTGCCCACAAGCAATCCACCCAGATGTCTATTAAAGTTGCCACCTTAAGTTAACCATTAATTAAAAACTCACAACTGTCATGGATCTCTCAAACCAAACCACGTCTACGAGCATAGCATAGCAACATAAGCATAACGCAGAAGTAACCCCCAGGGTTTGATAATAAACAGTGCAATAGGTTCTACCTCATCATCTACTTCCCAATACCCACATGTTAATCACATCCTAATCATGCAATGTTTGAGGATTGGAACTAATGCATAAAAACTGGGTATGAAAAGAGTATGATCAATGTGTTACTTGCCTTGCTGACGATCCGCAAAACCTAGTGACTCGTAGTAGCACGCTTCGCACTCCGGGAATTCTATCACAAACAAACAATAGCATACATAAGCACTCAAGCAAAGATGCACGAGTAAAACTCAAATAAGAAGATCAAATATGAAAACTCAACTGAAGAGATTCGATCTGCAAAAAGAATCAATCAAATCGGAGCTACGGAACTGAAACTACGGTCAAAAGAACTTCGAACATAAATCTGCTTGAAACCACATTTTAAATTGTCAAAACCTTGTTCAAGTTGATTAAATAGAAAGAGGGACTCGAGAGGAAGATTTAGGCGTTGGTTTCACTGGATTTGGACAAACGGTTAAGAAACGGCGAGCGTTTGAAGATCAGGGGCTAATCTGCGATAAAAGTAATCGCGGATAGGTCCCTGGGCGAAAATAAAATAAAAAGAAAAGTCTAACGAACGAACGTTCGCTGTCTGAACCTAACCGGCGAATATCGTTCGTAAAAAGAACGAACGGACGAACGTCCGCTAAATAAGTAAACCGACGAAAACCGAACCAAAAAACGCATATTGGTTTTTTTTAAACCGGAATTTTTACCTAAAACCAAAAAAACCGGGACGACGAGATCCGGCGGCGGCGACTCGGATTTCGGTGAGGCGCGGGCGGGGCGGCGGCTCCGCGGCTAAGCGATGGTGGGCGGCAATGGGCGCGGCCTTGGCGGCGGTGGGCGGCGTGAGGCGTCTTGCAACGTGAGGCGGCGAGGCGGTGGTGCGGCTCGGGAGGCAGGCTGCGGTGCGACAACGGTGTGGGGCAAGGGGACGACGACAGATTTATTAGGGGGAGGGGAAGAGGTGGCGTGGGGGAGGGGCGACGGCGGCGTGGCCGACTCGGCCACGACAGGGCTAAGCGTCTTGTGATCTGGACTCCATGAGGAGGAATGGCGCAAGGTGGGCCGGCTCGGGTTGGGTCACCAGCCTAGTCAAGGTTGACCTTACTATTATTATTATTATTATTATTATTATTATTATTATTATTATTATTATAAACAGATTCCGTCGGAAAAAATCCAAAAAGAAATAAAATAAAAATCTAAAAATGCCAAAGCAATTTTTCACCATCTAAATAGAATATTTAGAACAAAGTGAACATTTTCTTGGCCTAAGAGTGCAATTTTGAAAAGTGCATATTTTTCTAATTCAAATAAAATAGTAATAAATTCCAAATAAAATTATTTATTTGATTTTATTATTTTTCCTCCAATATTTCATTTATTTTGGAGAAGTCATATTATCTCCTCTCATATATTTTTTTAATATGAAATATTTTCGGAGGAAAAAGTAGTTAAAACCAAAATGATCCTTGTTTCGGTATTTGAGAAAATTCAAATATAAAAAGGTGAAATCCCCAACTCTCTCCGTGGGTCCGTGAGTTGCTTAGAATTTCGAGGATCACGAAACGAAATGCAATAAAATATGATATGCATGAATGACCTATGTATAACATTCCAAATTGTAAATTTGGGATGTTACAAGGCCCCTCCCCACCTTCGCCCCCTCCTCGCCACTTGCTGTGCGTCGCATCCCTCACTCCAAGGTCCACCTCGTAGAGCACGGGCACGAGGCCGAGCAGGATGGAGGCTGGAGAGTCGCCACGGGCGGAAAAAAGCCGTGTTCACCGCGTAATCCCCGGTTAAGTCTAACGGGGAGTGTGTCGTCCGAGATAAGTAGACCGACTCCCGCCTGCATCTACTATTATCACTCCACCAATCGACCGCTATCCAGCATGCATTTATGGTATTGAGTTCATAAAAACGGAGTAACGCCTTAAGCAAGATGACATGATGTAGACAAAGTAAACCCAATCAATATGAATAAACCCCATCGTTCTACCCTTAATGGCAACAATACAAATACGTGCCTTGTCCCCTTCTGTTACTCGGATATAGAGCACCGCAAGATTGAACCCATCACAAAGCACCTCTCCCACTGAAGATAAATCAATCTAGTTGACCAAACCAAATAGATAGATTGAAGAGCAATACAAAGCTATAACAATCAAGCATAATAAATTTCAGAAAAGACTCGATTACTTCTCATGAATATTCAGATCATAAACTCACAATTCACCGGATCCCAACAAACACACTACAAAATAAAATTACATCAAATATAACTCCAAGAACATCGAGGAGAACATTGTATTGAAGATCAAAGAGAGAGAAAAAGCCTTCTAGCTACTAGCTATGGGCACGTAGGTCTATGGTGAATTACTCACGCATCAGCGGAAGGCAGCAAGGATGATATAGAAGCCCTCCGTGATCGATTCCCCCTCTGACAGAGTACCGAAAAAGGCCTCCAGATGGGATCGCGGAGGAATAGAAACTTGTGGCAGCGAAAAAAGGTTTCGGGTGGCTCTCCATTGGTTTCCCGATATTTGAGAATTTATATAGGTGGAATTAGGTCAGACGGAGCCTCGTGGGGCCCACAAGGCAACAGCCTCCCAGGATGCGCCTTGTTGCCTTGTCGTCTCCTCGATTGCCGTCTGGTCTCTTCCCGAAGTTTCTAGGGTCTCTCTTGTCTAGAAAAAATCACGGAAAGATTCATAGTGTTAGGACTCCGTTTGGTACCGGTTTTCTGGAAACCAAAAACAAGCAGAAACAACAACTAGCACTAGGCACTGGGTTAATAGGTTAGTCCCAACAAATTATATAAATAGCACAAAAATTTATATAGAGTATCCAAGATTGATAATATAATACCATGAAACAATAAAAAATTATAGATACGTTGGAGACGTATCAGCATCCCCAAGCTTAATTCCTGCTCGTCCTAGAGTAGGTAAATGATAAAAACAAAAATTTTGATGTGAAATGCTACCTAACGTGTGTATCGTGTAATCTCTTTTACGGTATGAATATTTAGGTCTGAATTATTCAAAGCAATAGTCTATGATATAAAGACATCAATACTCAAGCATATGAATAAACAATCATGCCTTTCAAAATAAAAATGCTAAAGAACGATATCCCTACAAAAGCATATAATCTTGTCATGCTTGTTCTTCCTAACACAAAGTATTAATCATGAACTACCCCGATGACAAGCCGAGCAATTGGTTCATACTTCTTAACTGCTTCAAATTTTTCAACCTCAGATAGTACATGAGCATGAGCCATGGATATAGTACTATGGATGGAATAGAATGCGGTGATAGATATCAATAAGGTGATAGCTAGGTGTTTCTTTTTGTGGTAACAGAACGGATGGGGTTTGGAGGCTGGAGAGTGATTTGTGAACTAGAGTAGTACAATTTTACCTTTTCTGGCATCGGTTTTTCTGGTTCAACAGGAACGCTTCGTCTCATCCACACGTTTTGAGGCCTCATGCAATCGCCTTTTTTGCATGAGAAAACAAATTTTCCTTCTTTCTAAAATAAACTAATTCTAAATCAATTTGAGCTGCACACTTGTAAGCTTTGCTTTTCTATTACTCCCTCTGTTTCAAAATAAGTATCGTGATTTTGATTTTGAAGTAAAACCAGGAGACTTGTTTTGGAAAGGAGGCTTAGTTTATGGTTCTTCAGCTGTGCTGTGCTAAGTTTCATTTATAGTAAACTGTTAATCTACAAGTAGTGAACTAGGAGTAGAAATTTTAGCATTCTAGTTGGCCAACTCTCAAATGTGTCATAATGCAACCTCTTTGTATCTTTAGCTACAACAAGAACTAAAATACAATGAGCATTAAAATAGTTTTATACCAAAAATAGCAACCATGACAGTAAGTAAAGTAAGGGACAATTTGACAAAATTTAATATTATGCACCACTATAGCAAACAAGGTTCTATCATTTACGATTGTCGCATGTGTTTTCACAGATTTTTGATCTTTCATTTTCGTTGCTACCCCTCACTGAGGTAGCAATAATTAATTATTTGTTTAGCTTATCTTACTTATGTTTACGAACTTGAAAATGGCGATGGCAAACATAGGATAGCCACATGAATTGAGCCTTAGGAGTATGTTGAGAAATTGATTTGATTACTAAGTAAGCCACTCCATGCTTGGGCACGTGTAAAGCCCCGACCACAATCATCGATTTCCATTCATTATCACTGATTATCCCGTGGAATATAGCTTGGTAAAATATACCTAATCTACCCACTTTGTGCTTACTTGCACGAACCCGAGAACCATTTTTCTAGAGGTTCTTTGATGAACTTTCGAAAAATAAAGTGCTTCATGTTGATATGAGTAGTCTATAAATTCTATTAACCATGATGTCACGTACACCTCACTCAAAGAAACCGATATCTTCATCGGCCTAACAAGAACGCTCACTCTTGGCACACATCTGTGCATCTAGTGTCGACACATGTGTCATGTCGTGTGCCATGAAGGGTTACATGCTCCATGCGCCATATGCCCACGCCCCTGACCCTCACACTCCTGTGTAACCGTGAGGGTCAGCTACCCGGGAACAACATCTAAGCCGTTCACCCATCTTCAAATTTCTCCAGTCCAAGCACAGTTAACGTGGAGATTATTTGGAGATGGGTTTCTAAAATAGAAGGTACGGCTTGTTGATACGAGTAGTCGATTGACTCTATTAATCAGGATGCCAGCATACAATAGTCATTGTGCATTCTTATGCTCATAAACACTAGAGTACAATGCATGTGTCGTGTGTCCTAACACAACACTAGGGAGAAAGGGATGCCCCCTTCTTTGGTTCGATGAGGGACGAGGAGAAGCACGAATCCTGATTCTATGACATGGTGATTTTACTCAGGTTTAGGCCGCTGTGAAGCGTGATACCCTATGTCCTGCTATGATTTCTCACTAGATGTGATGAACAATGTTTAAAAGAGGCGGTTTCCATTGCTGGGGCTTGTCGGGACTAGAAAACATGCTCGGCATTGTGGGTATAGACTCGTTGAGAGTCCAATCTATCAAGTGTCTAGCACCGATCTAGGTAGATTGGGTCCCCTTTTATAGTTGCAAGGGGTTGTCACAGTAGCTACGAAGCAGCAAATATGGTGGTTGTATAGTGGAGAATCTACCACATTAATTGTGTGTGACATGTGGCGCCAAAATGCGTTGCCGGGAGCAGACGCACGTCCCATCGAGGCAGCCTTGTTGACTTAGCGCCAGTCACTGTAGCACACATCGGCAAGTGACACACATGAACTAGAAAGCGCAGGGCGCGAGCGTGACTTACCCTCCAAGAGAGACAATGCATGCTTTCCACCTCTCCCCGCGCTACATCTGGTCACTTCAGGCCTAGACCACTGTAGCCTTCGACCTGTCCCATCACCACGGGCCTGGGTCTTCCGCGGGAGGCAAACCACGGAGAATGAGGTTCCCGGGAAGAAACCCATTCCCTGGAGTTCTTGGCCTTGACATTGTCGATAGTGTTGAAGAGATTTCCATCAAGTGTGATGGTCTTTCCAGTGAGTGTCTTCACAAAGATCTGCATACCACCACGCTTAACAAGTTGAATGCTCACAATTGGAGAAATCTAGGCCATTGGGTTGACATGGTTCGATGTCTGAGATTAATTGGATCTACCTTTTGGGTCTTTTATATTGGTATAGATATAGATGGGTTTTAGATGACGTCAAACCGATAGTTTAGAAAGACATACTGAAAGGATTGAGACGAGCCTATAGAGGGCTAAATAGGTACAATTACATATTTTAATTGATTTTTAGCAAGTCTAGGTAATCCGGACTATAAATGTGAGCCTAAACAATTCCTGCAATGAGATAAGTAATGTAATATAGTGTCTTCAACAAGGTATAGTAATGCAAGGACAATGGACCAAAGTAAATCGCAAGTAGGGAGCTAGGGATAGGGATAATTGACAACTGAGACGAGGATCCATCCCGATGTTCACTTCCTTAGAGGAAAGCTAGTCATCGTTGAATGGATGGGTGTTACCACAAAGGCACATCAACACCACGAAGGCTCACCCTATTCTCCTTAAGACATCAAGACAAAGGTGTTTCTCAACCACTAGTGGTAGATCTTGAGGCGGCCTCCAAGCCTTCACAAACTTTCCGAGGGTAAATCACAAAGTTGATTCCTCACCAAAGAACTTCTACCACCTAGGGGCATCCAACCCCGAGGAGTAACAAGATTGAAGGGGAAAACTTGGAACATGCTCAAATTAATAAATGCTTAGGTCAAAAGAGAGAGGATGAATAACTCTATGCTTGTGTGGAATCGCTCTCATAAACTCCCAGGAGACCCTCACAAAGTCTTTAATTTTGTGTGGAGTAAAAGAAAGAGGGCTTCAAATGGATCTTATTAAAAAAAAATCTGAACAGTGGAAGCCACCTACTGGACTGGTAGGTGGTTTATATAGTGTGGGTAGAAAAAGCGTTGTTGGCGACAGAAATAAGTGCCCGGTTATATTGGGCAAATTTACCCAATATAACTAGGTACTAATTTTACTGCAACCTCAACACATACTAGCAAGAACCAGCTCAAGGGCCTGGCTATACTGGCTGAAGGGGATGATATAACTGGGTCTTGTAGAATTGCCAACTAGGTAGAGGAGGCCTGGTGGTTACCCCGGTTATACCGGCGAGACCCTATGCCTATCATCAGATATCCATTGCAATGGTCTCTGGTGCACAGTGCTGCATGGGACCATCAGAGGGCCGGTTATACCGGGGCAAAATACCTAGCATAACCGGGATCCTGGCAATGCCAGCTTTCCTATGCATGTCACATAGGATTTTGGCTTTATGCCTTTGGACTGAGAATTGTTTAGGGTTAGTGTAGAGAATATTATCATGACTTGAGCTATTCCTAGTGACCCAACGATTTACTCTTAATAGTGCGGGATCCATGTTACTCACAAAATAAAAGATCTACACTAGATATCATCCGAAAATCCATTTTAAGACTTACACATGTGTAAACACTAAGCGACCATAGTTAGTTCCACTAATTTTTCATCACCAACACCAAAAAATGGATTAAGTACAATTGCACTTTCACATGCAACTACCTATCTGAACATGTTCTAAACATTATGCAGTTGACCTAAAAATGGTCAAATTAATTGTATATGTTCTCATACATGATTGTTGGACATGTTATTGTTATGAGTTAGACGCGACATCGAACCAAGAGTTTCGAGGACTTACCATTTATATTTTATTGATCGAAGATCATGTTGATGTTGGTAAACATAGTAGAAAACAAAAAAATGCACCAACGCACACCCAAGATCAATATGAAGATGCATAACGGGTTGTGATCACGATTGTTACCGTCACCGAGTTGCAGCGGAAGAAGAACGTGCCGATGTAGATCATACTTGGAGTCCCTCGAATAGTTGATGAACGATCCCACGAATCGCCCATGAACAGTCCCTTGAAGTGAAGAGCTAAAGCATGTACTCTCTACTTGGTTGCAAGCGTGCAACCTTGATGATCTGGTAGCGCTTCGCCGTCCAGAGCTAACCATCGCCGTAGAATTAGAGGGAGGAGATTAGAACCACACTGGGCTTCTAATTATGAGTATTAGAGGAACTAGACCAAGCTCTTATTAGTCAACTTGGACTAACTAGAAATAGGGCTAGATGAACTAGAGGAGGCTCCAAAACTCGTGTGTCGAATAGAGCAAAAAACCCTAGTATGAGGAGAGGGAGAGGGCAGCCACCAAGGAGGGAAAGTCCCTCCTTGGGGCGCCAGCCAAGGGAGGGGAGGGTGAGTCCTCCCCCTCTCCAATTCGGCCTCCTTCCACGGCAAAGGGAGTGCCTCCCCCACTTGGGCCTTGGTGGCACAAGTTGCATTCCACCACTTGGCCTTTTTAGGCCCTTTGATATTAAATTAAATATAGAAGTGTTCTAAATATTTTCAGACCCTTTTATATATAATTTAACATCCTCGGGACGTTTGCCACCTATATATATTAATTATCAGTAATACCCGGTATTACCCGATACTCTCTGAAACCCTTCCGGTGACCCCGAAACGCTTCTGGATCCTCTCGAAACTATTTCGAATATTAATGAAACAATTCCTAATATTAATGAAACAATTCCACAAATATGTTCTCATCACTCTCATCCTACTAACACTCAACAAATCATGATTGCCTTAAGCTTGTGACCCCGTAGGTTGGGTAACTCATAGACATGGACGAAAAACCCTTCCGTTCAATGACCGATAGCGGAACCGTGGACGTCCATATCAATCTCTATGAGCACACAAATGATATTCGAGTGAACCTTTGGTTATCATGTGATGTTACCTTTTCTTCGTGATACTTCACAAAACCCGGGATGCATTGGATCCCCCCGAGTCATCACATGCTCACTATACTGATATCCTCGTTACCGGTCTTGTTCTTCTTTCTCGTTGTCATGTTCCGGCATCCCCGTGACGTAGTCACCTGTGTCTAGATAGACGATGATGGATGTTGTCACACCAAGAGGGCCATAAGAATATCTCTCCATCGTCGAAGGAGCAAATCCCACTCCTGAGCTATCTTGTCCCTTGTCAAACTTTCCGATGAGCCTGTAAGCTGTCGTTATGATCACCGTGTTACAGGTGACTGAAGGAAATATGCCCTAGAGGCAATAATAAAGTTGTTATTTATATTTTCTTATATCATGATAAATGTTTATTATTCATGCTAGAATTGTATTAATCGGAAACTTAGTACATGTGTGAATACATAGACAAACAGAGTGTCACTAGTATGCCTCTACTTGACTAGCTCGTTAATCAAAGATGGTTAAGTTTCCTAGCCATGGACACGAGTTGTCATTTGATGAACGGGATCACATCATTAGAGAATGATGTGATTGACTTGACCCATCCGTTAGCTTAGCACTATGATCGTTTAGTTTATTGCTATTGCTTTCTTCATAACTTATACATGTTCCTATGACTATGAGATTATGCAACCCCTGAATACGGAGGAACACTTAGTGTGCTATCAAACATCACAACATAACTGGGTGATTATAAAGATGCTCTACAGGTGTCTCCGATGGTGTTTGTTGAGTTGGCAAGCAATGTGACTAATGAGTTAGTTACGGAATGATGCATTACAGAACGAGTAAAGAGACTTGCCGGTAACCGGATTGAACTAGGTATGATGATATCGATGATCGAATCTCGGGCAAGTAACATACCGATGACAAAGGGAAGAACGTATATCGTTATGCGGTTTGACCGATAAAGATCTTCATAGAATATGTAGGAACCAATATGAGCATCCAGGTTCCGCTATTGGTTATTGACCAGAAGTGAGTCTCGGTCATGTCTACATAGTTCTCGAACCCGTAGGCTCCGCACGCTTAACGTTCGACGACGATCGGTATTATGAGTTTATGTGTTTTGATGTACCGAAGGTAGTTCGGAGTCCCGAATATGTGATCACGGACATGACAAGGAGTCTCGAAATGGCCGAGACATAAAGATTGATATATTGGAAGGCTATGTTTGGACACCGGAAAGGTTTCAGATGAGTTCGGGCATTTTCCGAAGTACCGGGGGGTTACCGGAACCCCCCGGGGAGTTAATGGGCCTTAATGGGCCATAGTGGGAGAGAGGAGGAGGCGGCCAAGTGGGAGGCACGCCCCCCAATCCCAATCTGAATTGGGGAGGGGGCCGACCCCCTTTCCTTCTCTCCTTCTCCCTCTTCCTTCTTCTCCTACTCCAACTAGGGAAAAGGGGGAAACCTACTCCTACTAGGAGTAGGAATCCCCCTTGGGGCGCGCCATAGAGAGGGCCGGCCCTCCCCTCCTCCACTCCTTTATATATGGGGGAAAGGGGCACCCCATAGACACACAAGTTGATTGTTTATCTGTGTGCGGTGCCCCTCTCCACATATTTCCACCTCGGTCATATCGCTGTAGTGCTTAGGCGAAGCCCTGCGTCGGTAACTTCATCATCACCGTCATCACGCCGTCGTGCTGACGAAACTCTCCCTCGGCCTCAGCTGGATCAAGAGTACGAGGGACGTCACTGAGCTGAACGTGTGCAGATTGTGGAGGTGCCGTGCGTTCGGTACTTGATCGGTTGGATCGCGAAGACGTTCGACTACATCAACCGCGTTACTTAATGCTTTCCGCTTTCGGTCTATGAGGGTACGTGGACACACTCTCCCGCTTGTTGCTATGCATCACATAGATAGATCTTGCGTGATCGTAGGTAATTTTTTTGAAATACTGCGTTCCCAACAGTGGCATCCGAGCCAGGTCTATGCGTAGATGTTATATGCACGAGTAGAACACAAAGAGTTGTGGGCGATAATAGTCATACTGCTTACCAGCATGTCATACTTTGATTCGGCGGTATTGTTGGATGAAGTGGCTCAGACCAACATTACGCGTACGCTTACGCGAGACTAGTTCTACCGACGTGCTTCGCACACAGGTGGCCAGTGAGTGTCTGTTTCTCCAACTTTACTTGAATCGAGTGTGACTACGCCCAGTCCTTGTTGAAGGTTAAAACATCAAACTTGATGAAAAATCATTGTGGTTTTGATGCGTAGGTAAGAACGGTTCTTGCTAAGCCTGTAGCAGCCACATAAAACTTGCAACAACAAAGTAGAGGACGTCTAACTGGTTTTTGCAGGGCATGTTGTGATGTGATATGGTCAAGACATGATTATATAAATTGTTGTATGAGATGATCATGCTTTGTAACACAGTTATTGGCAACTGGCAGGAGCCATATGGTTGTCGCTTTATTGTATGAAATGCAATCGCCATGTAATTTCTTTACTTTATCACTAAGCGGTAGCAATAGTCGTAGAAGCAATAGTTGGTGAGACAACAACAATGCTTCGATGAAGATCAAGGTGTCAAGCCGGTGATGATGGTGATCATGATGGTGCTTTGGAGATGGAGATCAAAGGCACAATATGATGATGACCATATCATATCACTTATATTGATTGCATATGATGTTTATCCTTTATGCATCTTATTTTGCTTAGTTCGACGGTAGCACTATAAGATGATCTCTCACTAAATTTCAAGATATAAGTGTTCTCCCTGAGTATGCACCGTTGCGACAGTTCGTCGTGCTGAGACACCACGTGATGATCGGGTGTGATAAGCTCTACGTTCACATACAACGGGTGCAAGCCAGTTTTGCACACGCAGAATACTCGGGTTAAACTTGACGAGCCTAGCATATGCAGATATGGCCTCGAACACCGAGACCGAAAGGTCGGCGTGAATCATATAGTAGATATGATCAACATAGTGATGTTCACCGTTGAAAACTACTCCATCTCACGTGATGATCGGACATGGTTTAGTTGATTTGGATCACGTGATCACTTAGATGATTAGAGGGATGTCTATCTAAGTGGGAGTTCTTAAGTAATATGATTAATTGAACTTTAATTTATCATGAACTTAGTACCTGGTAGTATTTTGCATGTCTATGTTGTTGTAGATAAATGGCCCATGCTGTTGTTCCGTTGAATTTTAATGCGTTCCTAGAGAAAGCTAAGTTGAAAGATGATGATAGCAATTACACGGACTTGGTCCGTAACTTGAGGATTATCCTCATTGCTGCACAGAGGAATTACGTCCTGGAAGCACCGCTAGGTGCCAAACCCGCTACAGGAGCAACGCCAGATGTTATGAACGTCTGGCAGAGCAAAGCTGATGACTACTCGATAGTTCAGTGTGCCATGCTTTACGGCTTAGAACCAAGACTTCAATGACGTTTTGAACGTCATGAAGCATATGAGATGTTCCAGGAGTTGAATTTAATATTTCAAGCAAATGCCCGGATTGAGAGATATGAAGTCTCCAATAAGTTCTATAGCTGCAAAATGGAGGAGACTAGTTCTGTCAGTGAACATATACTCAGCATGTCTGTGTACCACAATCACTTGACATAGCTGGGAGTTAATCATCCAGTTGATAGTGTCATTGACAGAGTTCTTCAATCACTGCCACCAAGCTACAAGAGCTTCGTGATGAACTATAATATGCAAGGGATGGATAAGACGATTCCCGAGCTCTTTGCAATGCTAAAGGTGCGGAGGTAGAAATCAAGAAGGAGCATCAAGTGTTGAGGGTCAACAAGACCACTAGTTTCAAAGAAAAAGGGTAAAGGGAAGAAGGGGAACTTCAAGAAGAACGGCAAACAAGTTGCTGCTCAAGTGAAGAAGCCCAAGTTTGGACCTAAGCCTGAGAGTGAGTGCTTCTACTGCAAAGGGACTGGTCACTGGAAGCGGAGCTGCCCTAAGTATTTGGCGGAGAAGAAGGATGGCAAAATGAAAGGTATATTTGATATACATGTTACTGATGTGTACCTTACTAATGCTCGCAGTAGCGCTTGGGTATTTGATAGTGGTTTTGTTGCTAATATTTGCAAATCGAAACAGGGGCTACAGATTAAGCGAAGATTGGCTAAGGACGAGGTGACGATGCGCGTGGGAAATGGTTCCAAAGTCGATGTGATCGCCATCGGTACGCTACATCTACATCTACCTTTGGGATTAGTTTTAGACCTGAATAATTGTTATTCGGTGCCAGCGTTAAGCATGAACATTATATCTGGATCTTGTTTATGCGAGACGGTTATTCATTTAAATCAGAGAATAATGGTTGTTTTATTTATATGAGTAATATCTTTTATGGTCATGCACCCTTGATGAGTGGTCTATTTTTACTAAATCTTGATAGTAGTGATACACATATTCATAGTATTGAAGCCAAAAGATATAAGTTTAATAATGATAGTGCAACTTATTTGTGGCACTGCCGTTTAGGTCATATTGGTGTAAAGCGCATGAAGAAACTCCATGCTAATGGGCTTTTGGAATCACTTGATTATGAATCACTTGATGCTTGCGAACCATGCCTCATGGGCAAGATGACTAAGACTCCGTTCTCCGTAACAATGGAGCGAGCAACATACTTGTTGGAAATAATACATACTGATGTATGCGGTCCGATGAGTGTTGATGCTCGCGGCGAGTATTGTTATTTTCTGACCTTCACAGATGATTTGAGCAGATATGGGTATATCTACTTGATGAAACATATGTCTGAAACATTTGAAAAGTTCAAAGAATTTCAGAGTGAAGTGGAAAATCATCGTAACAAGAAAATAAAGTTTCTACGATCTGATCGTGGAGGATAGTATTTGAGTTATGAGTTTGGTCTTCATTTGAAACAATGCGGAATAGTTTCGCAACTCACGCCACCCGGAACAGCACGGCGTAATAGTGTCCAAACGTCATAATCGTACTTTATTAGATATGGTGCGATCTATGATGTATCTTACTGATTTACCGCTATCGTTTTGGGGTTATGCTTTAGAGACGACTGCATTCACGTTAAATAGGGCACCATCTAAATCCATTGAGACGACACCATATGAACTTTGGTTTGGCAAGAAACCCAAGTTGTCGTTTCTTAAAGATTGGGCTGTGATGCTTATGTGAAAAAGCTTCAACCTGATAAGCTCGAACCCAAATCGGAGAAATGTGTCTTCATAGGATACCTAAAGGAGAATGTTGGGTACACCTTCTATCACGGATCCAAAGGCAAGATATTCGTTGCTAAGAATGGATCCATTCTAGAGAAGGAGTTTCTCTCGAAAGAAGTGAGTGAGAGGAAAGTACAACTTGATGAGGTAACTATACCTGCTCCCTTATTGAAAAGTAGTTCATCACAGAAATCAGTTCCAATGATTCCTACACCACTAAGTGAGGAAGCTAATAATGATGATCATGAAACTTCTGATCAAGTTACTAACGAACCTCATAGGTCAACCAGAGTAAGATCCGCACCAGAGTGGTACGGTGATGTCTACTACACAACCTTCTTCTTGTAGACGTTGTTGGGCCTCCAAGTGCAGAGGTATGTAGGACAGTAGCAAATTTCCCTCAAGTGGATGACCTAAGGTTTATCAATCCGTGGGAGGCGTAGGATGAAGATGGTCTCTCTCAAACAACCCTGTAACCAAATAACAAAGAGTCTCTTGTGTCCCCAACACACCCAATACAATGGTAAATTGTATAGGTGCACTAGTTCGGCGAAGAGATGGTGATACAAGTGCAATATGGATGATAGATATAGGTTTTTGTAATCTGAAAATATAAAAACAACAAGGTAGCAAGTGATAAAAGTGAGCGTAAACGGTATTGCAATGCGTTGAAACAAGGCCTAGGGTTCATACTTTCACTAGTGCAAGTTCTCTCAACAATAATAACATAATTGGATCATATAACTATCCCTCAACATGCAACAAAAGTCAGTCCAAAGTCATTAATAGTGGAGAACAAACGAAGAGATTATTTAGGGTACGAAACCACCTCAAAGTTATCCTTTCTGATCAATCTATTCAAGTAAAATAACACGAAGCTATTCTTTCCGTTCGATCTATCACAGAGTTCGTAGTAGAATAACACCTTAAGACACAAATCAACCAAAACCCTAATGTCACCTAGATACTCCAATGTCACCTCAAGTATCAGTGGGTATGATTATACGATATGGATCACACAATCTCAGATTCATCTATTCAACCAACACAAAGTACTTCAAAGAGTGCCCCAAAGTTTCTACCGGAGAGTCACGACGAAAACGTGTACCAACCCCTATGCATAGATTCCCAAGGTCACGGAACCCGCAAGTTGATCACCAAAACATACATCAAGTGGATCACGTGAATATCGCATTTTCACCACAGATATGCACATGCAAGACATACATCCAGTGTTCTCAAATCCTTAAAGACTCAATCCGATAAGATAACTTCAAAGGGAAAACTCAATCCATTACAAGAGAGTAGAGGGGGAGAAACATCATAAGATCCAACTATAATAGCAAAGCTCGCGGTACATCAAGATCATGCCGAATCAAGAACACGAGAGAGAGAGAGAGAGAGAGAGAGAGAGAGATCAAACACATAGCTACTGGTACATACCCTCAGCCCCGAGGGTGAACTACTCCCTCCTCGTCATGGAGAGCGCCGGGATGATGAAGATGGCCACCGGTGAGGGATCCCCCCTCTGGTAGGGTGCCGGAACAGGGTCCCTATTGGTTTTTGGTGTCTACAGAGGCTTGCGGTGGTGGAACTGCCGATCTAGGTTATGTTCTGGGGGTTTCTATATATATAAGAGGTTTTGGCGTTGGGAATAAGTCAGGGGGGGTCTCCAAGGCGGCCATGAGGTAGGGGGGCACGCCCAGGGGGGTAGGGCACGGCCCCCACCCTCGTGGGTGCCAGGACTCCTCCGTCCATGTCCATGTCCGTGCTCGTTCTCTTCTCGGTCCAAAATAATCTCCGTAAAATTTCAGGTCAATTGGACTCCGTTTGGTTTTCCTTTTACGCAAAACTCAAAAACAAGGAAAAAAACAAAGCGCTTTGGGCTCTAGGTTAATAGGTTAGTCCCAAAAATCATATAAAATAGCATATAAATGCATATAAAACATCCTAGATGGATAATATAATAGCATGGAACAATCAAAAATTATAGATACATTGGAGACGTATCAAGCATCCCCAAGCTTAATTCCTGCTCGTCCTCGAGTAGGTAAATGATAAAAACAGAATTTCTGATGTGGAATGCTACCTAACATATTTATCAATGTAATCTTCTTTATTGTGGCAAGAATATTCAGATCCATAAGATTCAAAACAAAAGTTTAATATTGACATGAAAGCAATAATACTTCAAGCATACTAACAAAGAAATCATGTCTTCTCAAAATAACATGGCCAAAGAAAGTTATCCCTACAAAATCATATAGTCTGGCTATGCTCTATCTTCATCACACAAAATATTTAAATCATGCACAACCCTGATGACAAGCCAAGCAATTGTTTCATACTTTTGATGTTCTCAAACTTTTTCAACTTTCACGCAATACATGAGCGTGAGCCATGGACATAGCACTATAGGTGGAATAGAAAGGTGGTTGTGGAGAAGACAAAAAGAGGAGAAGATAGTCTCACATGAACTAGGCGTATCAACGGGATATGGAGATGCCCATCAATCGATATCAATGTGAGTGAGTAGGGACTACCATGCAACAGATGCATTAGAGCTATAAGTGTATGAAAGCTCAACAAAAGAAACTAAGTGGGTGTGCATCCAACTCGCTTGCTCACGAAGACCTAGGGCATTTTGAGGAAGCCCATCATTGGAATATACAAGCCAAGTTCTATAATGTAAAATTCCCACTAGTATATGAAACTGACAACATAGGAGACTCTCTATCATGAAGATCATAGTGCTACTTTGAAGCACAAGTGTGGTAAAAGGATAGTAGCATTGTCCCTTCTCTCTTTTTCTCTCATCATTTTTTGGGCCTTCTCTTTTTTTATGGCCTCTTTTTTCTCCTTTTTTTATTTGGGCTTCTTTGGCCTCTTTTATTTATTTATTTTCGTCCGGAGGCTCATCCCGACTTGTGGGGTAATCATAGTCTCCATCATCCTTTCCTCATTGGGACAATGCTCTAATAATGGTGATCCTCACACTTTTATTTACTTACAACTCAAGAATTACAACTCAATACTTAGAACAAAATATGACTCTATGTGAATGCCTCCGGCGGTGTACCGGGATGTGCAATGAATCAAGAGTGACATGTATGAAAATCATGAACGGTGGCTTTGCCACAAATACGATGTCAACTACATTATCATGCAAAGCAATATGACAATGATGGAGCGTGTCATAATAAACGGAACGGTGGAAAGTTACATGGCAATATATCTCAGGATGGCTATGGAAATGCCATGATAGGTAGGTATGGTGGCTGTTTTGAGGAAGATATATGGTGGGTGTATAACACCGGCAAAAGGTGCGCGGTATTAGAGAGGCTAGCAATGGTGGAAGGGTGAGAGTGTGTACAATCCATGGACTCAACATTAGTCATAAAGAACTCACATACTTATTGCAAAAATATATTAATTATCGAAACGAAGTACTACGCGCATGCTCCTAGGGGTATAGATTGGTAGGAAAAGACCATCGCTCGTCCCCGACCGCCACTCATAAGGAGGACAATCAATAAATAAATCATGCTCCGACTTCATCACATAACGGTTCACCATACGTGCATGCTACGGGAATCACAAACTTTAACACAAGTATTTATCAAATTCACAACTACTCAACTAGCATAACTCTAATATCACCATCTTCATATCTCAAAACAATCATAAAGAATCAAACTTCTCATAGTATTCAATGCACTTTATATGATAGTTTTTATTATATCCCTCTTGGATGCCCATCATATTAGGAATAAATTCATAACCAAAGAAAATTACCATGCTGTTTAAGACTCTCAAAATAATATAAGTGAAGCATGAGAGTTCATCTAATTCTTCAAAATAAAACTACCGCCGTGCTCTAAAAGGATATAAGTGAAGCACTAGAGCAAATGAAAAACTACTCCGAAAGATATAAGTGAAGATCAATGAGTAGTTGAATAATTATGTAACTATGTGAAGACTCTCTAACATTTAATAATTTCAGATCTTGGTATTTTATTCAAGCAGCAAGAAAAACAAAATAAAATAAAATGACGCTCCAAGCAAAACACATATCATGTGGTGAATAAAAATATAGCTCCAAGTAAAGTTACCGATGAACGAAGACGAAAGAGGGGATGCCTTTGGGGGCATACCCAAGCTTAGGCTCTTGGTTGTACTTGAATATTACCTTGGGGTGCCTTGGGCATCCCCAAGCTTAGGCTCTTGCCACTCCTTATTCCATAGTCCATCGAATCTTTACCCCAAACTTGAAAACTTCACAACACAAAACTTAACAGAAAACTCGTAAGCTCCGTTAGTATAAGAAAATAAATCACTACTTAGGTACTGTTGTGAACGCATTCTAAATTCATATTGGTGTAATATCTACTTTATTCCAACTTCTCTATGGTTCATACCCTCCGATACTACTCATAGATTCATCAAAATAAACAAACAACACATAGAAAACAGAATCTGTCAAAAACAGAACAGTCTGTAGTAATCTGTATCAAACGTATACTTCTGAAACTCCAAAAATTCTGAAATAAATTGGTGGACCTGAGGAATTTGTCTATTAATCATCTTAAAAATGAATTGACCTAAAATCACTCTCCAGTAAAAAATTACAGCTAATCTCGTGAGCGCAAAGTTTCTGTTTTTTACAGCAATATCGCATAGACTTCACCCAAGTCTTCCCAAAGGTTCTACTTGGCACAAACACTAATTAAAACATAAAACCAAATCTAACCAGAGTCTAGATATATTATTTATTACTAAACAGGAGCAAAAAGCAAAGAACAAAAATAAAATTGGGTTGCCTCCCAACAAGCGCTAACGTTTAACGCCCCTAGCTAGGCATGGTGATTTCAATGATGCTCACATAAAAGATAAGAATTGAAACATAAAGAGAGCATCATGAAGAATATGACTAGCACATTTAAGTCTAACCCACTTACTATGCATAAGGATTTTGTGAGCAAACAACTTATGGGAACAATAATCAACTAGCATAGGAAGGCAAAACAAGCATAACTTCAAAACTTTAAGCACATAGAGAGGAAACTTGATATTATTGCAATTCCTACAAGTATATGTTCCTCCCTCATAATAATTTTCAGTAGCATCATGAATGAATTCAACAATATAACCATCACATAAATCATTCTTTTCATGATCTACAAGCATAGAATTTTATTACTCTCTACATAAGCAAATTTCTTCTCATGAATAATAGTGGGAGTGTCATAAGAAACTCGAATACTATAAAATGTTTCCACATTGAAAGAATAAAGTTCAAAAGGGTAATCATAATCATGACAAGTTTTATAAATATAATCATAACTACTTTTTATAGCATACGTATCATCACAATAATTATCATAAGTAGCAACTTTGTTCTCATCATAATCGATTGAAACCTCTTCCAAGATAGTGGAATCATCACTAAATAAAGTCATGACCTCTCCAAATCCACTTTCATATTTATCACAATAAGATTCAACATCCTCCAAAATATTGGGATCATTACTTCCTAAAGTTGACACTCTTCCAAACCCACTTTCATCAATATAATCATCATAAGTAGGAGGCATGCTATCATCATAACAAATTTGCTCATCAAAACTTGGGAGGCTAAAAATATCATCTTCATTAAACATAGCATCCCCAAGCTTGTGACAAACATTAATTGCAGAAAATATATTCTCAAACATGTCATTCTCGTCAAACATAGCATCCCCAAGCTTGGGCCTTTTCCAATCATAAGCATAATCACTCTCATCATTAATAGTATGGATAGCACCAATAGTATAACAATTATCATCATCACAATGAGTAATAGGAGCAACATCATTTGGGAGGGATACCTTTCTACCTTTGCTTCCCCGTCTTTTCTTTTTCTTCTTCACATCATGTGTGGGTTTAACCCTCTTTTTTGAGCTCCTTATTAATGAGATTGGTTGAATAGAAAGCTCCTCCTCGTTACTTGATTCATCATAAGAAATAATAGGAGGATATTGGGAAGTATCTTCCCTTTCATTAGTATTCACTTCATCTTCTCTTTATTTTCTTTTCTTTATGTAATTGGCAATATAAGGATTTTCAATGCAATTCACCGCACAATACATAAAAATTTCTTCTAGATGAAAATCAAGAAATCTATCAAGATTAAATTTTGGAATACCCTCAGTTATACGTTTCATTTCTTCATACCCCAAAAGAAGACTAAGCTCTTTATGATGATCAAGGGTAATCAAGTTATCACAATTTTTGGACAGAATTTGATCATGAAACAAATAGCATTGGAGCTTTAAATGACCATGTTCATTGCAAAGTTCACAAGGATGGCGATAAATATTGAATTTTTCAGCACAACCATCTAGCCTTTCTTGCAACCATTTAGTTTCCAAATACTTATGCCTCTTGCAAAATCTATCTTCACTATTTGGTGTGTACTTGCAAGCTCTATGTATTCCACAAAAGTTGACATGCTTATAAGAGACATTTTCATCATGACTAGTGCAATCATTGTTAGTACTATGGACATTCAAAGAATTCATACTAACAACATTGCAATCATGCTCATCATTCAAATATTTAGTGCCAAACATTCTAATGGAATTATCGGAACCCTTATTTTCATGAAAGATATTAAAAAGATGAAGCATATGAGGTACCCTCAATTCCATTTTTTTGTAGTTTTCTTTTATAGACTAAACTAGTGATAAAACAAGAAACTAAAAGATTCGTTTGCAAGATCTAAAGATATACCTTCAAGCACTCACCTCCCCGGCAATGGCGCCAGAAACTGCTTGATGTCTACTACACAACCTTCTTCTTGTAGACGTTGTTGGGCCTCCAAGTGCAGAGGTTTGTAGGACAGTAGCAAATTTCCCTCAAGTGGATGACCTAAGGTTTATCAATCCGTGGGAGGCGTAGGATGAAGATGGTCTCTCTCAAACAACCCTGCAACCAAATAACAAAGAGTCTCTTGTGTCCCCAACACACCCAATACTATGGTAAATTGTATAGGTGCACTAGTTCGGTGAATAGATGGCGATACAAGTGCAATATGGATGATAGATATAGGTTTTTGTAATCTGAAAATATAAAAACAGCAAGGTAGCAAGTGATAAAAGTGAGCGTAAACGGTATTGCAATGCGTTGAAACAAGGCCTAGGGTTCATACTTTCACTAGTGCAAGTTCTGTCAACAATAATAACATAATTGGATCATATAACTATCCCTCAACATGCAACAAAGAGTCACTCCAAAGTCACTAATAGTGGAGAACAAACGAAGAGATTATTGTAGGGTACGAAACCACCTCAAAGTTATCATTTCTGATCGATCTATTCAAGAGTCCGTAGTAAAATAACACGAAGCTATTCTTTGCGTTCGATCTATCATAGAGTTCATACTAGAATAACACCTTAAGACACAAATCAACCAAAACCCTAATGTCACCTAGATACTCCAATGTCACCTCAAGTATCCGTGGGTATGATTATACGATATGCATCACACAATCTCAGATTCATCTATTCAACCAACACAAAGTACTTCAAAGAGTGCCCCAAAGTTCCTATCGGAGAGTCAAGACGAAAACGTGTGCCAACCCCTATGCATAGATTCCCAAGGTCACGAAACCCACAAGTTGATCACCAAAACATACATCAAGTGGATCACGTGAATATCCCATTGTCACCACAGATAAGCACATGCAAGACATACATCAAGTGTTCTCAAATCCTTAAAGACTCAATCCGATAAGATAACTTCAAAGGGAAAACTCAATCCATTACAAGAGAGTAGAGGGCGAGAATCATCATAAGATCCAACTATAATAGCAAAGCTGGCGGTACATCAAGATCGTGCCGAATCAAGAACACGAGAGAGAGAGAGATCAAACACATAGCTACTGGTACATACCCTCAGTCCCGAGGGTGAAGTACTCCCTCCTCGTCATGGAGAGCGCCGGGATGATGAAGATGGCCACCGGTGAGGGATCCCCCCTCGGCAGGTGGTTGGGAACAGGTCTCGATTGGTTTTTGGTGTCTACAGAGGCTTGCGGCGGTGGAACTCCCAATCAAGGTTATGTTCTGGGGGTTTCTGTATATATAAGAGGTTTTGGCGTCAGGAACAAGTCAGGGGGGTCTCCGAGGTGGCCACGAGGTAGGGGGCGCGCCCCCCATCGTCGTGGGTTCCTCGGGACTCCTCTGGTCCATCTCCGATGCTCTGTGGGTTCTTCTGGTCCAAAAATAATCTCTGTCAAATTTCAGGTCAATTGGACTCCGTTTGGTTTTCCTTTTCTGCGAAAAAACAAAAACTGGCACTGGGCTCTAGGTTAATAGGTTAGTCCCAAAAATCATATAAAATAGCATATAAATTCATATAAAACATCCTAGATGGATAATATAATAGCATGGAACAATCAAAAAATATAGATACATTGGAGACGTATCATACGGTAATCCTGTTCTGGAGGTCATGTTACTTGACCATGACGAACCTACGAACTATGAGGAAGCGATGATGAGCCCGGATTCCGCGAAATGGCTTGAGGCCATGAAATCTAAGATGGGATCCATGTATGAGAACAAAGTATGGACTTTGGTTGACTTGCTCGATGATCGGCAAGCCATAGAGAATAAACGGATCTTCAAGAAGAAGACTGACGCTGATGGTAATATTACTGTCTACAAAGCTCGACTTGTTGCGAAAGGTTTTCGACAAGTTCAAGGAGTTGACTATGATGAGACCTTCTCACCCGTAGTGATGCTTAAGTCCGTCCGAATCATGTTAGCAAATGCCGCATTTTATGATTATGCAATTTGGCAAATGGATGTCAAAACTGCATTCCTTAGTGGATATCTTAAAGAAGAGTTGTATATGTTGCAACCGGAAGGTTTTGTCGATCCGAAAGGTGCTAACAAAGTGTGCAAGCTCCAGCGATCCATTTATGGACTGGTGCAAGCCTCTCGGAGTTGGAATATACACTTTGATAGTGTGATCAAAGCATATGGTTTAATACAGACTTTTGGAGAAGCCTGTATTTACAAGAAAGTGAGTGGGAGCTCTGTAGCATTTCTAATATTATATGTAGATGACATATTGTTGATCGGAAATGATACTGAATTCCTGAATAGCATAAAAGGACTTGAATAAGAATTTTTCAATGGAAGACCTCGGTGAAGCTGCTTACATATTAGGCATCAAGATCTGTAGAGATAGATCAAGACGCTTAATTTGGACTTTCACAAAGCACATACCTTGATAAAGTTTTGAAGAAGTTCAAAATGGATCAAGCAAAGAAAGGGTTCTTGCGTGTGTTACAGGCTGTGAAGTTGAGTCAGACTCAATGCCCGACGACTACAGAAGATAGAGAGAAAATGAAAGTCATTCCCTATGCTTCAGCCATAGGTTCTATCATGTATGCAATGTTGTGTACCATACCTGATGTGTGCCTTGCTATTAGTTTAGCAGGGAGGTACCAAAGTAATCCAGAGTGGATCATCGGACAGCGGTCAAGAACATCTGAAATACGAAAAGGACTAAGGATATGTTTTCGTTTATGGAGGTGACAAAGAGCTCGTAAATGGCAGTTACGTCCATGCAAGCTTTGACACTGATCCGGGTGACTCTAAGTCACAAACCAGATACGTATTTTTATTGAATGGTGGAGCTGTCAGTTGGTGCAGTTCCAAGTAGAGCGTCGTGACGGGATCTACATGTGAAGGGGAGTACATAGTTGCTTCGGAAGCAACAAATGAAGGAGTCTGGATGAAGGAGTTCATATCCAATCTAGGTGTAATACCTAGTGCATCGGGTCCAATGAATTTTTTTGTGACAATACTGGTGCAATTGCCTTGGCAAAGGAATCCAGATTTCACAAGAGAACCAAGCACATCAAGAGACGCTTCAATTCCATCCGTGATCAAGTCAAGGAGGGAGACATAGAGATTTGCAAGATACATACGGATTTGAATGTTGCAGACCCGTTGACTAAGCCTCTCTCACGAGAAAAACATCATTAGCACCAAGACTCCATGGGTGTTATAATCATTACTATGTAATCTAGATTATTGACTCTAGTGCAAGTGGGAGACTGAAGGAAATATGCCCTGGAGGCAATAATAAAGTTGTTATTTATATTTCGTTATATCATGATCAATGTTTATTATTCATGCTAGAATTGTATTAACTGGAAACTTAGTACATGTGTGAATACATTGACAAATAGAGTGTCACTAGTACACCTCTACTTGGACTAGCTCGTTAATCAAAGATGGTTAAGTTTCTTAGCCATAGACATGAGTTGTCATTTGATGAACGGATCACATCATTAGAGAATGATGTGATTGACTTGACCCATCCGTTAGCTTAGCACTATGATCATTTAGTTTATTGCTATTGCTTTCTTCATAACTTATACATGTTCCTATGACTATGAAATTATGCAACTCCCGATACCGGAGGAACACTTAGTGTGCTATCAAACATCACAACGTAACTGGGTGATTACAAAGATGCTCTATAGGTGTCTCCGATGGTTTTTGTTGAGTTGGCATAGATCGAGATTAGGATTTGTCACTCCGATTGTCGGAGAGGTATCTCTGGGCCCTCTCGGTAATGCACATCATTATAAGCCTTGCAAGCAATGTGACTAATGAGTTAGCTACGGGATGATGCATTACGGAACGAGTAAAGAGACTTGCCTGTAATGAGATTGAACTAGGTATGATGATACCGATGATCAAATCTTGGGCAAGTAACGTACCGATGACAAAGGGAACAACGTATCTCGTTATGCGATTTGACCGATAAAGATCTTCGTAGAATATGTAGGAAACAATACGAGCATCCAGGTTCCGCTATTGGTTATTGACCGGAAGTGAGTCTAGGTCATGTCTACATAGTTCTAGAACCTGTAGGATCCGCACGCTTAACATTCGATGACGATCGGTATTATGAGTTTATGTGTTTTGATGTACCGAAGGTAGTTTGGAGTCCCAGATGTGATCACGTACATGACGAGGAGTCTCAAAATGGCCGAGACATAAAGATTGATATATTGGAAGGCTATGTTTGGACACCGGAAAGGTTTCGGATGAGTTCGGGCATTTTCCGGAGTAACGTGGGGTTACAGGAACCCCCCGGGGAGTTAATGGGCCTTAATGGGCCATTGTGGGAGAGAGGAGGAGGCGGCCAAGTGGGAGGCATGCCCCCAAGCCCAATCCGAATTGGGGAGGGGGCCGGCCCCCCTTTCCTTCTCTCCTTCTCCCTCTTCCTTCTTCTCCTACTCCAACTAGGGAAAAAGGGGAAACCTACTCCTACTAGGAGTAGGAATCCCCCTTGGGGTGTGCCATAGAGAGGGTCGGCCCTCCCCTCCTCAACTCCTCTATATACGCGGGAAGGGGGCACCCCATAGACACACAAGTTGATTGTTTAGCCGTGTGCGGTGCCCCCCTCCACAGATTTCCACCTCATTCATATCCTTGTAGTGCTTAGGCAAAGCCCTGCGTCAGTAACTTCATCATCACCATCATCACGCCGTCGTGCTGATGAAATTCTCCCTCGGCCTCAGCTAGATCAAGAGTACGAGGGACATCACCGAGCTGAACGTGTGCAGATCGCGGAGGTGTCGTGCGTTCGGTACTTGATCGGTTGGATCGCGAAGACGTCCGGCTACATCAACCGCGTTACTTTACGCTTCCGCTTTTGGTCTACGAGGGTACATGGACACACTCTCCCGCTTGTTGCTATGCATCACATAGATTGTAGCGACCCGGCCTCAGACGGTCAAGTCTCTGTGCTTAAGTGTCATCCCTGGATCGGTATGCTGACACACACAATACTCGAGGATTTATAATAGAGGTAAATCACATGTATAAAGTAACATAAATACTATTACCTCAATCCAAAATAGCGGAAGTAACAAGGTTGTGGATTCCCATCAACACCAATGGCAATGTTGAGTGTAGAAATCGTAACCCTAACGTATCACTTACTCGTCGTAAGATTCCTGCAACATTAGACGTTGCAGCCACAAAGGGTCAGTACATTGAATGTATTGGCAAACTCACACCATAGAACAATGATGAATAATAACTATCACTACATGCATATATGGCTGGTGGAGGCTCTATTGTTATAATGTTATTGCGAAAAGCCAAATTTTCCCTACTGCAAAGGAATATATTTTATTTAACTATCATGATGGTTGTTAAACATTGAGAATGGTTGACAGCATTCTCAATCCCAATTAAGCATCATCATTAAAACCCAACAATATTAATTAAAGTAACATGATGAGATTCACATGATAATCCAAGTACTAGATACTCAAGATGTCCATAACCGGGGACACGACTAACCATGATTAGTTTTATACACTCTGCAGAGGTTTGCGCACTTTTCCCCACAAGACTCGATCTCTTCCGTTGGGATTCTCGCACTGCATGGTGTTTGAGAAACGGATGACCAAGACATAGTCTTTCAGAAGCGCTAGCACCTTACGAGCAGGTGACCGTTACACCTACATCCCACTACATCGCTAGTCTACCACCGTAAGAGTTCACACGACTTAATCAACTATGCTAGAGCCCATAGTAGCTTGTGGCTGCACACGGAAGTTTCTAGCATGAATAATCTCATGATCCCTTTGAGCACTGGGTGGCGGTCCAAAAAAGCAGACAATCTGGAATACCCGGTACCTCAATCCACCAGGATGTGTGTTTAAGTTGCCACCTTAAATAAACCATTAAATAACAATCTCACATCATCATGGATACACTCACCCAATCCACGTCTACTAGCATAGCATGGCATAATAAACAAACGTAGAAGTAACTCCCAAGGGTTTGATAATAAAACAGGTAATAGGTACTACCTCATCTACTTCCCAAAACCCACAATTTAATTAGATCCTAATCATGTAATGTTTGAGGATTGATCTAATGCAATAAAAGTGGGTAGTAAAGAGGTATGATCAAAGTGTGAACTTGCCTGCAATGTTGATGAAGATGATTCACACTCAAAACTCTTGATAGTTCTACTCGTCACACTCCGGTCAATCTATCATGAGCAAGCAATAGTAACCACACATAAGCAATCACTCAAAAGATCGGAGAGAACGAAGAAAACTTCGGAAAACATCAAAACCAAATCAAATAAATCCTGCAGCATAAATCAATTTCTAACAGTACCAAAACTATGTGTATTTGGCCTTATCAGAAAGTTTAGGTCAAGAGCTTCGATTTGCAAAAAGAATCAACTAAATCGGAGTTACGAAACTCAAGTTACGATCAAACGAAGTTCAAATACTAAACTGTTTAAAATTCAAATTTTAAACTTTTAAAAACATGTTTAAGTTGGCTATCTGGATAGAGGGGGTCACAACGAAAAAGTGGGCGTTGGTTTTGTTGGATTTGGACAAACGAGTAAACAGTTGTGAGCGTTTGAAGTCCAGGGGCTAATCTGTAAATAAAATATTCACAGATGGGTCCTTGGCCGAAATTAAAAAGAAAACGAAAAAAATCTAAATAACGGACGTTCGCTACCGAACGCTAATGAACGAACTTGTTCACTGCAGAAGCTAACATAGCGAACGTTTACTAATTAAAGAAAATGTTCATATTTTTTTTTATAAAAAAACAGAATCGATCTGGTCCATTGGATCCAGATCGGCGAGGAGGAGCGGGAGTTACTGCGGCGGGCAGGCAGTCAACGGCGAGGTGGACGGCGGCGACGGCTCGGGTCCGGCGGGCGCGGCTCGATCGTCGAGGCGGCGAGGCGAGGGCGGGCGGCGAGGCGAGGAGGATGGCGGCGTCGGCGGTGGTCCATGAGGGACGGGACCGAGTGGGGCGGCGGTGGATCTCGCCCGGCGGCGGTTCCAGCGGATCTGGCGATCGGTGAGGAGAGAGAGGCCGGGGTCTCGCCTTTTAAAGGCGGAGGGGAGGGGGTGGCGTGGAGGAGGGGGCAGGAGAGGCCGGGCGGAGCACGGCGGCGGCGCTGGCGTGCTTGCTCGGGACTTCGTCCCTAGCTCGAGGATGAGTGGCGTGGGCCGGCTGGGCCGGGCCGGTCTGGTCGGTCCAGAAGTTTTTTTTAAAACATTTTACCAGGCAAACTAAAAATAATAAAGACCAAATAAATAATAAAAAATTATATAGGCATATAATATATCAAAATTTTCAGAAAATTATTTTCTACAACATGGACATTTTTCCAAAGTCAAGTAAAATCAAGAAAAATTCAAATAATTCAAAGAGTGCTACTGCCCTACTAAAATCCAAAAAAAAAATTCATTTTAAAAATACCAAAATGATGTCAAATTTATTTATCTCCAATTTTCTATTGTAGGGTATCATGTTACCCTATTTTCCATATATTTTATTTCGGAGAAAAATAATTTGAATAAAACCCAAATAACTCCAAATTTGAAAATAAATTCAAAGGGACTTTGAATTTAATTCTTTAAACTTCAACTCATATTTCATATGTTTTGAAGAAGTCATTTTATCTTCTCTCATGAAAATCATTGAGTTGCTTAAAGTTTCAGAATTTGAAAATAGTTCAAATGAAATTCAAATATTTTCAAATACCCTTTTCATTTAATTAAATGGAAGAAGTCATGTCATCTTCTCTCTAGGGTTTTGTATTTGAAAAGAATTTGAATTCACGAAGATCATAAATGCAAAATGAAAGTTTGGGAAAGTCCTTTTATTCCTCTCATTTAACTTTCAAAAAGTTTCGAATTTCACTCAATTTCACTCAATCCATCAAACAATCAATCAAATCTATCTATTTATTATAACATTCCAAAATTTAGAATTTTGGGATGTTACAAACCTACCACCCTTAAAATGAATCTCTTCCTCGAGATTCGGAGAGGCTAGCAAGAAATAGGTTAGGGTTGGGGTCTTCTCAAAATCCATTCATCGTCTCCGGAGGTCTGGGGTGCTACCACCCTTAGAAACATGGTTACGGTTCCATCAAAACTTATATACTCCATCCTTTTTGTTGACAGGGTCGGTCTTCTCAGATTCTTGGGAAAATTCCTTCTCTGGGCTCTTCCGGTGGTGGCATAACCTTTTCCTCAATTCCTATGTCCTTTCATCTTGATAAGGTTATTCCATGACTGGGTCTTCTTAGCTGACAGGTCTGGTGCCAATACTAAACAACTATCGATATCTCATGGGGTCAAGAATTTATGGTTTCTCCTGCAGGAAATGGGTCTGGGTTAATCCTCACCGTATAACCTACGGTTGGCACAGCTACCCTGTACAAGGGAAAAAATGTCTATACCATTCTAAGGTTTAAACAAGGTTTAATATCGCCGTCTCTCTACTATAGGTAAGTCACTCAGATTTACCATCCCATATAGCAAGGCGAATAATAAGAGTAAGTCGGTATAGTGATCAATCCATCCCGCACCCAAATTGTCGGATTTCGGATTCTGGCAGACCCTTGAGGTTCGAACTCTGGGGTGCGCGTGGAGATCTTTCCCCTACCAGCTCACGCGTTGATGGTTTGCAAGGGATCTAAGCTAGGAACGATGAACAACACAAGAGACACAAGATTTATACTGGTTCGGGCCACCGTTGTGGTGTAATACCCTACTCTAGTGTGTGGTGTGGTGGATTGCCTCTGGGGCTGATGAAGAACAGTACAAAGGAAGAACAGCCTCGCGAGGGGCTGTTCTTGAGCTGGTGCGATGGACTTCTTGGGTGAGTCCAGTCGCTTCTCTCTCTCTCTCTCTCTCTCTCTCTAGTAGGTTCGACCCGTTCTGGTCGGTTCCCTCCCTCTCTGTGGTGGCTAGTCCTATTTATAGAGGGAGGCCCTGGGCCTCTTCCCAAATAATGAGCGGGAAGGGCGCCAACAATTGGCCATTTTGAAGGGGGACATCTAGTACACTTATCCTGACTAAAGTTGGTCTTCGGCTGCCAAAGGCTCTGACGGTGACGCCGTCCTGGTCTCCACGATGACCTCCGTCCTGTCGCTCAGCTGGTCTTGGTCTTGTTGCACCGAAGCGGTAACCTTTGCCCGATGCCTTGGCCTGTGCTTGCCTCCTTTGCACCAAAGGGGAAACGAGGACACTACGCAGGCTGGCGCCCGCCTGATCTCGATCGTCATGGCTTGCGTCACGGGGCACCATCGTGAGGTACCCTGCCTTGATCTCTCCGCCTCCTTGTGAGCCTGCCTGACGAGGCTGCTCCCGAGGAAGGTTCCTGTCGTCCGCCCCGCGAGGCTTGGCCCCTCGCGAGGCTCTTGAGCTTGAGCTGATGAAGCTGGGCCGCGCTGGGCCCCCACTTGAGCCACGTTGCAGGCCGCAGGCAGGCAAGTCTGGGGACCCCCATTCCCAGAACACCGACAGTAGCCCCCGGGCCCAAGGCGCGCCCGGACTTGGCTTAGCAGAGAAGCGAAGGGGCAAGTGCAAAGCGCCGCGGGCCCCAACAGCCTGTGGCCTCAGGCGCCGCGTGGTGATTGATTGGACCTGGGCGTCTCCGCTTCCCCGCGATCCCTCGGCAACCGCATGACTTGACAAGTCCCTGCACGCAGAAATGGGTCATGATTACCTGTGATTGTGGAGGCCGACGGTTGGCCTCCTCCAGCTATAAGTACGGAACGGTGCAAGCCCTTCCAGTCCATCCCCTCTTGCTACTCCTTTCTCTCCATGGCTCCGTCAAAGAGGTTCTTGGCCGCGAAGAAGGGAAAGGCCTGCCAGGTAGGGCCTGACTCTCCCCCGGCCAAGCGCGGTCGAGGCCGTCCTCGCAAGCATCCTGTGGCTCCCGTAGCGGCTTCCCACGGTCGTGGAGGCGATCCCCTGCGCGGTGATGGGCGCTAGGTTGTCAATGGGGGGGCGCGCCGTGACTGTGCGCCCCCCTAGGCCACGCTTCCACTCGGCGGAGGTGCTGCCGGAGTTCGTCGTGTGGTCGGTGGAGCCGACCAGCACCTGGCTCCAGCTTCCCCGCTTCTTTGTAGGTGAACTTCGGGCCGGTGCTCCGGGCGGCCTCTGGCTTCAGGCGGACGGTTGTTGCAGCCGGGCCTCCTGGGCTTCGTTGGAGGTCTCCGTCGCCGGGAATGTGGCCCTGACCCACGGCTGGCAAACGTTTGCCCGCGCGCGTGGTCTGAGCCGGCGGTGCACCCTGCACTTCAAGTTCGACGGCGACGCCACCCTCTACGTGAGGGTGTTCGGAGAAGACGGTCGCCGTGCCGGGTGCTGCCCCGAAGACTGTCGGATTTCGGGTTCCGGCAGACCCTCTAGGTTCGAACTCTGGGGTGCACGCAGAGATCACACCTCCAACCTACCTACGTCTCGTCGCCTCGCAAGGATCTAAACTACACAAAGAGCAACACAAGGAACACGAGGTTTATACTGGTTCGGGCCACCATTGTGGTGTAATACCCTACTCCAGTTTATGATGTGGTGGATTGCCTCTGGGGCTGATGATGAATAGTACAAGGGAAGAACAGCCTCGCGAGGGTCTGTTCTTGAGCTGGTGCGATGAACTGCTAGGGGATTTCAGTCGCCTCTCTTTCTCTCTCTCTAGATGCCGATTCAGATCGATCCCCTTGCCTTGGTGGTGGCTAGTCCTATTAATAGGCGGAGGCCCTGGGCCTCTCCCCAAATATTGAGCGGGAAGGGCGCCAACAATTGGCCATTTTGAAGGGGAACATCTAGTACACTTATCCTGACCAAAGTTGGTCCTCGCCTGCCAAAGACTCTGACGGTGACGCCGGCTTGGGCTCCACGATGACATCCTTCCTACCGTTCAGCTGGTCTTGGTCTTGTTGCACCAAAATGGTTGCCTTTGCTTGATACTCTTGCCTGCACTTGCCCCCTTTGCACCAAAGAGGAAACAAGGACTCTGCGCAGGCTGGCGCCTGCCTGGCGCCCTCGGTCGTCATGGCTTGCGTCATGGGCACCTCGTGTGGTACCCCGCCTTGATCTCTCTGCCACCTCGCGAGCCAGCCTGACGAGGCCGTGCCTGAGGAAGCTTTGTGTCGTCTGCCCCACGAGGCTTGGCCCCTCGCGAGGGTCTTGAGCTTGTGTTGATGAAGATGGGCCGTACTGTGCCAGTCCTTGAGCCACGCCGCAGGCCGCAGGCAGGCAAGTCTGGGTACCCCCGTTCCCAGAACACCGACAGTAGCCCCCGGGCCCAAGGCGCGCCTGGACCTGGCTTAGCAGAGAAGCGAAAGGGCAAGTGCGAAGCGCCACAGGCCCCAACAGCCTGCTGCCTTGGGCGCCGCGTGGCGGTCGATTGGACGTGGGCGTCCCTGCTCCCCACGCCTCCTTATTTTGCGCCCAGCTAGGCGGACCCGCAGTTGCACACAGTCATGCCTCTTCTCGCCGCTCGCGCATCTCCCGCTCTTCCTCCTCTAGACCTCCAGCTTCTGCTTCCAATCCAATCTCTAATCCTCCCCCTTCCTGTCGCCATGGCGCCGACGAAGAAGGGGAAAGGGCGGAGGCCTGTGCCTTCGCCCCGCTCGACGTCGCCGACGGCCTCTGCCGTCGATCGGTCGATCATACTCAACCTAGAAGGCTTGGGCAAGGTCAGTTCTGCCCTTGCCACCATCTTCAACGAGTGTGGGTGGACGACGGTCTGGCCCACGTCCCACTTCTCCATCGACAGAATAGTCACCGAGGTCCGGTACTTCGCGGCGCCCGTGTGGGCGGGACTGGTTCCCCCCTTTTCTGATTTCTTCAACGTCGTACTTTCCCATTACCAGATCCACATGATGCATTTGGGTCCCGAATCCATTACTCTCCTTGCCGTTTTCGCCTTTGTTTGCGAGGCGATGGTCGGCATTCCTCCTTCAGTTGCCTTGCTGCGCCACTTCTTCTCTTTGCGCCTCGGCAACCCACCCAATGCTCAAAGTGCGTGAGTTTCCTTGCAGCGCCCGAAGCGGCGGCCTCGGGATTGATTTCAGCCTTCCCTACGCTGCGTTTGGGTTCGAGGCGGTGGCTGTACGTGGATGTTGGAGTGCCCAACCCCCTGCTCTCGGAGCCAACCTCGCCCGCCATCCCCAATTCAGGCTGGGGCCAGGGGACGCTCACGAGCCCCCGGCTCGTCTTTGTCTGGCGTCGCTTTGCGAACCTGAGGGTGCTCGGTGTGACGGCACCCAAGGTGGTGAAGGAGTTCCTCCTGTGTCGCATTACCCCTCTCCGGCGCCATTCCGCGGATGTGGGCCTTGAGGCGTGAAGACCGCATGAGGCTCGGGAGGAAGATCGACACTGAAGTCTTGAGAAGGTTCTCATGATCTGTTGGGGACCCTTCCCGGCAGCCTCCGGCAGCCTCCGGCAAGAGGGTGCCCTGCTGTACCTTTGCTTGAGCAGGGCTGATTTTGTGAAGCAGATGCCCAGCTTCGACGAATGGGGGCTGCACCCCGCGGGCCTCATGGGACCTCATGAGAACCCAGTTGTGGTAGTTGCCCTTCTGGTTGCCCGCGGCGGTCCTTCCTCGAGTGGTGGAGCAGGGAGGCAAGGGCCGCCGGTGGCTGAGGAGGCCGTCGTCGAGATGATGGCGCCATGTGGAACTCCTGAGGCGGCAGCCCGTGAGGCCCCGCCCTGCGGCGGCTGGAGGTGTTGAGCCGCGGCCCGGGGCTCCTGAGGCCCCGCCACCCTTCACGGGGCAGCACCTGGCGGTGTGGGCGAGGCGGCGCCCGGCCGGTCACATTGGTGCTTCTTCCTCGTCATGAGGCTGACCCTTGCACGAGCTCCTAGGCGCTTCCACGTGGACTTGAGGCTCTCGAAGAGAAAGGAGGCCTTGGGTGATGATTACCCTTGCCACCTATTGAAGCGTAGGAAGTAATTCGCCATTGATGAGTAAGCTTTCCCCTTTCTTAGTTCCTTACTTTCCCGTTGCTTCAGCTGATCATTGCCCTGCAGGGCCCTTCCTACCGAGTTCACGGAGATGGCTAAGGAGCCATCCTTCCAGGCCTCGCCCTTTCCACCGTCCCCAAGCGCCCCGAGCTCAAGCACTGCCCTCACGGTGAGGCCGGTTGGAGAGGTGAGCCATCCTGTGATGCATCATGATTATGCGCACCTCGCGACTCTCCTTCGCGAGCCCTCCCGGGGCATTGCAAGTTTACCTTGGGCTCTTGATTGAATTCTGACTGACGGCGGCTGAGTCGGCCTTGCGTTCTTCCTTTGAGGATGAGCGGCTCGGGGCGGGCTTCTAACAAGCGCGTCGGCCATCACAGGCGCCAGCCCCAGCCCCTGCCCGGAGGAGTGCTGGCTCGTGGCCCCAGCACGCTTTGGGGCGGAGGGCAGCGGAAGACCTGCTTGAGCGCTTTCGGGGCGCGCGCGCCTTCGCCAAGGTTTCTCGGGCGGTGGCCTTGATGAGCCAGCTCGGTCAGAGCTTCTGGCGAGATCGCGCCTTGAGGCCGAGGCCTCGCCTACACGAGGAGGCGCAAGCTGAAGGTGGCCGTCGCCCTTGCGCGCCACCAGCGTGACCTCAACAATGAGGAAGCCGAGGTGTCGTTGGCGGCTTCTCGGGAGGCCCGCTCCCGGCCGTCCGGGAGGCCGGGAGGCTGACCCGGGCGCGAGGCTGCGGAGGCGGGCGTGGGAGCTCGGGCTGGAGTAACTCCTGGGCAGCAGGTGGGCTGCGTGAGGCGGCCCTGCATCGATGAAGGGGCTTGATTGACCAGGCTGAGCTCGGAGGCGTGAGGAGGCAGCCGACGCCGAAGCCGCCCGGCCGTAACCTTGAGCAGCTGGAGGCGAGGCGCTTGGTGGCGCGGTGGAGGATGATGTCACTGCGCGGGAGGCCGAGTCTGGAAGAGGTTGATCGCGGGTGGCGGCAGTCCTCGAACCTCGGCCTTGAGTTCAAGAGAGGCTGGAGTTGATTAAGGTGAGCGAGGCAGGACCGCCGCCCTTAAGGCCAAGCTGGATGAAGTGGCGAGCAGCGGGCGCTGTCCAGGCCGCCCTGGCTGGCATGTGGGGGGCTGACTTCCTCCCACGCCGAGGTGCTTCTTCTTCGTCAAAGGGTGGGCCTTGGTGAGGCCGTCAGCTGTGGCGGGCGAGGGCGAGACTGCGCCAGCAGACCACAGAGCATGAGCACGGCCCTATACTCCTTGCGCTCGGGAAAAAACTAACACGGCCTTGGGCAACATCTGCGAGGCGGGCGTTGGGGAGCCTCATGTGGTTAACTATCTTTGGTAACCTCCGGTTCTTCACTAATGTGGTGGCAGCGGTTGGAGGCTCGGTCGGGCGAGCCAACAGGTTGAGTGGAGGAGGAGCCGTGCCTGCTCAGGCGTGCTTTCTCGCGTCTTGATCATCTACGAACATGGATCCTCACCGACTTCGATGCTACCATCGCCCGGCACCTGGCCATCAAGGCGATCTAAGCCTGGTGGAAAACAACGTAGATGCCCTCGTCAGGGCCTTCACCACTGATGACGACGGCGTGGTCATGGTTGCTGATGAAGGCGGCGTGGAGGGTGATGGCGAGGCCAGCGACACCAGTGACGATTCAGGAGGTGCCCTTGAGGATGCATTGGGGGATTTATCCGATTGACCGTGTGCTGTTCCTGCTTTCTACCCTGCGCAGAGAGAGTTCGGGCTTGGCCCTGAAGGTTGTAAGAGCATTTTGGGAGGGGGAGCCCCTCGTGTAAAAACTTGCAGTTAGCGCATTAGTAGACACGATTTCACTCGTACGCCTACGCCAAGTGGCTGGTCTTGCGACGAGCAAACTGGCTTGTTTACCTTCGACCTGCGTGGGCCTCGAGATAGCCTATGGAGGGCTGTGGTGTCCTGAGTGCCTCCTGAACGAGCCCATTGAACCTGTAATGAGAACCTCCTGAGAGGGCGTGGTGACGGCAGTCCGGGCTGCACGCATGCTAGGCCTGGCCCGGCTCGTGAGGGGCTCACGAGGGAGGCGGTTGAGGCGGGATGGGCGCCAGCGGTAACGAGCGAGATTGCTCGAGCGAGACTAAACACCCCTTCCCCAAACACACACAAGTATCAAGCTCAAATCCAACTTAAATCCAAACGGGGGAAAAAGACAACCAAAGGAAAGGCAAATAGAAGCAGAAAGGCCACGTCCGGCACCTAGTCTAGTCTTCGACGTCTTCTTACCAGCGCGGAGCTAAGTGCTGCCCTTTGGGCATGGGCGGAGCCCACGAGGCCGAGGCGGCTCTCCGGAGACTCAGGCGTATACAGCCCCACTCATTATTACGTGAGAGTGTCGCAGGCGGCGAGCTTCACGAGCCTTGGGCCTTCTTCACAGTACCGGCCTTGCTTCATATCGCCCGACGAGGCCCGCCTTGCGCCACACTCTATTGCCATCGACGACGGCCGGAGACAAGGAACACGAGGTTTATACTAGTTCGGGCCACCATTGTGGTGTAATACCCTACTCAGGTTTATGGTGTGGTGGATTGCCTCAGGGCTGATGATGAGCAGTACAAGGGAAGAACAGCCTCGCGAGTGCATTCTTGAGCTGGTGCGATGAACTGCTAGGGAGTTGATCGCCTCTCTTCTCTCTCTCTAGATGCCGATTCAGATCGATCCCTTGCCTTGGTGGTGGCTAGTCCTATTTATAGGCGGAGGCCTGGGCCTCTCCCAAATATTGGCGGGAAGGCGCCAACAATTGGCCATTTGAAGGGAACATCTAGTACACTTATCTGACCAAAGTTGGTCCTTGCACCTTAAAGACTCGCGGTGGCGCCGGCTTGGGCTCCACGATGACCTCCTTCCTGCCGTTCAGCTGGTCTTGGTCTTGTTGCACCAAAATGGTTGCCTTTGCTTGATACTCTTGCCTGCACTTGCCCCCTTTGCACCAAAGAGGAAACAAGGACTCTGCGTAGGCTGGCGCCTGCCTGGCGCCCTCGGTCGTCATGGCTTGCGTCATGGGCACCTCGTGAGTACCCGCCTTGATCTCTCTGCCACCTCGCGAGCCCGGCTGGCGAGGCCGTGCACGAGAAGCTTTATTTAAGTCTACCCATGAGGCAGCCTCTCGAGGTCTTGAGCTTGTGTTGATGAAGATGGGCGTCTTGGGCGGTCCTTGAAACCCTTGCTGCAGGCTGCAGGCGAGCAAGTCTGGTACCCCGTTCCTAGAACACCGGCAGTAGCCCGGGCCCAAAGCGCGCTGGACACTGGCTTAGCGAGAAAGCAGCAGCAAGTCGAGCGCGGGCCCCAACAGCCTGCTGCCTTGGGCGCCGTGTGGCGGTTGATTGGACGTGGGCGTCCCTGCTCCCCACGCCTCCTTATTTTGCGCCCAGCTAGGCGGACCCGCAGTTGCACACAGTCATGCCTCTTCTCGCGCTTCATGCGTCTCCCGCTCTTCCTCCTCTAGAGCTCGACTTACTGCTTCAATCAATCTCTAATCCTCCCCCTTCCTGTCGCCATGGCGCCGACGAAGAAGGGGAAAGGGCGGAGGCCTGTGCCTTCGCCCCGCTCGCCGTCACCGACGGCCTCTGCCGTCGATCGGTCGATCATACTCAACCTAGAAGGCTTGGGCAAGGTCAGTTCTGCCCTTGCCACCATCTTCAACGAGTGTGGGTGGACGACAGTCTGGCCCGCGTCCCACTTCTCCATCGGCAGAATAGTCACGAGGTCGGTACTTGGCGGCCTGTGGCGGGACTGGTTCCCCTTTTACGATTTCTTCAGCGTCGTACTTTCCCATTACCAGATCCACATGATGCATTTGGGTCCCGAATCCATTACTCTCCTTGTCGTTTTCGCCTTTGTTTGCGAGGCGATGGTCGGCATTCCTCCTTCAGTTGCCTTGCTGCGCCACTTCTTCTCTTTGCGCCTCAGCGACCCCACCAAATGCTCGGGGTCCGTGAGTTTCCTTGCCGCGCCAGAAACGGCGGCCTCGGGGATTGATTTCAGCCTTCCCTCGCCTGCGACTGGGTTCCGAGAGCAGTGGCTGTACATGGATGTTGGAGTGCCCAACCCCCTGCTCTCGGAGCCAACCTCGCCCGCCATCCCCAATTCGGGCTGGGGCCAGGGGACGCTCACGAGCCCCCGGCTCGTCTTTGTCTGGCGTCGCTTTGCGAACCTGAGGGCGCTCGGTGTGACGGCACCCAAGGTGGTGCAGGAGTTCCTCCTGTGTCGCATTACCCCTCTCCAGCGCCATTCACGCCGGATGTGGGCCTTCGGGGGGCGTGAAGACCGCATGAGGCTCCAGGAGGAAGATCTGACACCTGAAGTGCCGAGGAAGGTTCTCATGATCCTGACTGGGGACCCTTCCCCCGGCAGCCTCCGTCAAGAGGGTGCCCTGCTGTACCTTTTCTTGAGCAGGGCTGATTTTGTGAAGCAGATGCCCAGCTTCGAAGAATGGGGGCTGCGCCCCGCGGGCCTCATGGGACCTCATGAGAACCCAGTTGTGGTAGTTGCCCTTTTGGTTGCCCGCGGCGTTCCTTCCTCGAGTGGTGGAGCAGGGAGGATAGGGCCGCCGAGGGCTGAGGAGGCCGTCGTCGAGATGATGGCGCCATGCGGAACTCTTGAGGCGGCAGCCTGAGGCCCGCCTGCGGTGGTGAAGGTGTTGATCCATGCCAGCGGCTCGTGCAGCGAGAGGCTCTGAGGCGAGAGGCCCCGAGGCCCGGCCACCCTTCACGGGGCAGCACCTGGCGGTGTGGGCGAGGCGGCGCCCGACGCCCGGTCACGTGGTGCTTCTTCCTCGTCGCGAGCTGACCCTTGCGCCGAGCTCCTAGGCCGCTTCCACGTGGACTTCGAGGCTCTCCGAAAGAGAAAGGAGGCCTTGGGTGATGATTACCCTTGCCGCCTATTGAAGCGCAAGAAGTAATTCGCCATTGATGAGTAAGCTTTCCCCTTTCTTAGTTCCTTACTTTCCCGTTGCTTCAGCTTATCATTGCCCTGCAGGGCCCTTCCTACCGAGTTCACAGAGATGGCTAAGGAGCCATCCTTCCAGGCCTCGCCCTTTCCACCGTCCCCAAGCGCCCCGAGCTCAAGCACTGCCCTCACGGTGAGGCCGGTTGGAGAGGTGAGCCAACCTGTGATGCATCATGATTATGCGCACCTCGCGACTCTCCTTCGCGAGCCCTCCCGGGGCATTGCCAGCCTACCTTGGGATCTTCGATTGGTTGCGGACGATGACTGGCTGAGGTCGGCCTTGCGTTCTTCCTTTGTGGATGAGCCGGCTCGTGGCCGGGCTTCTAACAAGGCGTGTCCGGCCATCGCGAAGGCGCCAGCCCCCAGCCCCCTGCCCAGAGGGGGAGTGCTGGCTCGTGGCCCCAAGCGCCTAGGGCGGAAGGGCAGCGGAAGGCGTGCTTGGCCTTCGGGGCGCGCGCGCCCGCCAAGGGTTTCTCCGGGGCGGTGGCGTGATGAGCCAGCTCGGTGCAGAGCTTCTTGGCGAGGATGCGCGCCTTGAGGCCGAGGCCCTCGCCTAGATGAGGAGGCGCAAGCTGAAGGTGGCCGTCGACCTTGCAGCGCCACCGTGACCTCAACAATGAGAAGCCGAGGTGTCGTGGCGGCTTCTCGGAGGCCCGCTCCCGGCCGCGTCGGGGAGCCCGGGAGGCTGACCGGGCGGCGAGGCTGCGGAGGAGGCGGCGCGTGAGCTCGAGCTGGAAGTAACTCCTGGAGCAGCGGTGGAGCTGCGTGGCGGCCTTGCGCCGATGAAGGGGCTTGATTGACCAGGCTGAGCTCGAGGCGTGAGGAGGCACGCTGGCTGAAAGCTTGGCCGCCCGTAACCTTGAGCAGCTGGAGGCGAGAGGCGCTTGGTGGCGCAGGTGGAGGGCGATTTCGCTCTTGTGGAGGCCGAGTCTGGAAGAGGTTGATCGCCGGGTGGCGGCAGCCCGCTTCGAACCTCGGCCTTGAGTTTGAGAGAGGCTGGAGTTGATTAAGGTCGGCGAGAGGCAGGACCGCCGCCTGAAGGCCAAGCTGGATGAAGTGATGCAAGCGGACGCTGTCCGGCCCATATGGCAACGGCATGTGGGGGCTGACTTCCTCCGCTGAGGTGCTTCTTCTTCGTCAAAGGGTGGGCCTTGGTGAGGCCGTCAGCCTGGCGGGGCGAGGGCAGACACGCCAAGCAGCAGAGACCTGGAGCATGAGCATGGCCCTATGCTCCATACGCTCGAGGAAAGAGCTAGCACGGCCTTGGGCAACATCTGCGGCGAGGCGTTGGGGAGCTGATGTGGTTAACTATCTTTGGTAACCTCGGTTCTTCTTGATGTGGTGGCGGTTGGAGGCTCGGTGAGGCGAGCCAACAGGTTGGTGGAGGAGAGGCCGTGCCCTGCTCGGCGTGCTTTTCTCGCGTCTTGATCATCTCTGAACATGGATCCTCACTTGACTTGATGCTACCATCGCCCGGCACCCCTGGCCATCAAAGGCGATCTAAGCGCTTGGGTGGAAAACAACGTAGATGCCCTCGTCAGGGCCTTCACCACTGATGACGACGGCGTGGTCATGGTTGCTGATGAAGGCGGCGTGGAGGGTGATGGCGAGGCCAGCGACACGATGGCGATTAGGAGGTGCCCTTGAGGATGCATTGGGGATTTATCCGATTGACCGTGTCTTTGTTCTGCTTTCTACCCTGCGCAGAGAGAGTTCGGGCTTGGCCCTGAAGGTTGTAAGAGCATTTTGGGAGGGGGAGCCCCTCGTGTAAAAACTTGCAGTTAGCGCATTAGTATACACGATTTCACTCGTACGCCTACACCAAGTGGCTGGTCTTGCGACGAGCAAACTGGCTTGTTTACCTTCGACCTGCGTGGGCCCCGAGATAGCCTATGGAGGGCTGTGGTGTCCTGAGTGCCTCCTGAACGAGCCCATTGAAACTGTAATGAGAACCTCTTGAGAGGGCGTGGTGACGGCAGTCCGGGCTGCCGCCACGCTAGGCACTGGCCCGGCTCATGAGGGCTCACGAGGGAGAGGCAGCTAAGGCGGGATGGGCGCAAAGCGGTAACGAACAGCGAGATTGCTCGGCGAGACTAAACACCTTCCCAAACACACACAAGTATCAAGCTCAAATCCAACTTAAATCAAGCGGGGAAAAAGACAACCAAAGGAAAGGCAAATAGAAGCGAGAAAGGCCACGTCAGGCACCTAGTCTAGTCTTGACGTCTTCTTACCAGCCTGTGAGCTAAGTGCTGCCAGGCGTGGGCGGGGAGCCCCGAGGCCGAGGCGGCTCTCCGGAGACTCGGGGTGTATACAGCCCACTCATTATTACGTGAGAGTGTCACGGCGGCGGAGCTTCACGAGCCTTGGGCCTTCTTCACAGTGCAGGCCTTGCTTCATATCGCCAGACGAGGGCCCATTTGCGCCACACTCTATTGCCATCGGCGGCGGCGGAGACCCGAGGGCGCCGCCGATGGGATAGGCGGTCGCCAGCCAGTTCCCCGGCGACCTGGGTCCTCTGCCGGGGGTAGGCCTGAGCACCTCCCGGCCGAACGCCCGCTGTGGTGATGGGATCTCGGCCCCTCTCCTGCAGCCCGGCGCCCTCCTCTGAGGGTAGGAAGCTGCTTGGATTGGGGCGAACATCCACCATGACGACCTGTGCCTCTGTGATTCATGGTTAGCGTATACTGCTCGAGAATTAGCGGTACCGATAATCGCTGCCTCTAAGCGTGGTTGATGGGGCTTTCTCGGGGCTCGGAAAGAGCTTCGACTTGATCTCTTCCCCAGCTCGGGCCGAGGAGCGAGCCATGGTCTTCCTCCTGCGCGTGCCCTTGATCCATCATGTGGGGCACATATGAAGGAAATATGCCCTAGAGGCAATAATAAAGTTATTATTTATTTCCTTATACCATGATAAATGTTTATTATTCATGCTAGAATTGTATTAACCGGAAACATAATACATGTGTGAATACATAGACAAACAGATAGTCACTAGTATGCCTCTACTAGACTAGCTCATTAATCAAAGATGGTTGTGTTTCCTAACCATAGACATGTGTTGTCATTTGATTAATGGGATCACCTCATTAGGAGAATGATGTGATTGACATGACCCATTCCGTTAACAGCACTTGATGCGTTTAGTATATTGCTAATGCTTTCTTCATAACCTATACATGTTCTGTAACTATGAGTTATGCAACTCCGTTTACGGAGGAACACTTTGGGTACTACCAAGCGTCCTGGCAATGCTGGGTGATTATAAAGGAGTACTACAGGTGTCTCCAAAGGTACTTGTTGGGTTGGCGTATTTGAGATTAGGTTTTGTCCTCCGATTGTTGGAGAGGTATCTACGGGCCTTCTCGGTAATATACATCACATAAGCCTTGCAAGCATTACAACTAATGAGTTAGTTGTGAGATGATGTATTACGGGCGAGTAAAGAGACTTACCGATAGCGAGATTGAACTAGGTATTTGTCGTGGAATTGTCACGGCGGATGTCCTCGTGAAAGGACTTAGTCGCGAGGGCCATCGTGCGGGTTAACTTAGAGGGTTAAGCGGACGCAAAGACACGGGAGTTATACTAGTTCAGCCCCTTGATGAAGGAAAGGCCTACGTCTAGTTGTGATGGGATTGATGTAGTTTGGCGACTTGGGAGCAATAGCCGCCTAAGCCTCGAATTATACATCCTTAATCCGCGCCGGTCGTCCCCTTATATACGGGTTGGCCTTGGGCGGTGTAGAGTCGATCCGGCTCATACAAGTGTCCGGCTCGGTCTCTTCTCTCTTGTCTTACAGCACAAGTTACAACACTAAGCGGTTCACATAAATGGACCTTAATTCGCCTCACGGGCTCGGGCCTCCTCAGTGGGCTGGATCATGGGCGAGGTAAACCGGCCCCTCGAGGCGGTTCACACTCGATAGTTGTATCCCCAACATTAGGCCCCAGATTGACTTGAACGGTTCATGTTAATCTTCAACACCTTGAAACTCTTGATCTCCTTTCATATTTTGTAAACCGCCATCTGCTTGAACGCCGTGATGTCATCTTCCGATCCGGCGTGTCGAGGCGCCTTAGCGTCATCTTTAATAAAGAAATCCAAGCAGTAAGATTCCCTTCATTTAATGCTATCCCGAAATCGAGGCGGCCGCTGCCGTCCGCCGCTTTTGACTCCTCGATTCTCGCGCCCGTTGATTGCTCCGGCTCCTTATAAATAGACGGTCGCCCCTTTCTCTTCTTCTTCTTCGCTCTTCTCCTTCCTCGCGGCGCTCCAGCCTGAAGCTCCGCCGTCGCCTCCGACCTTCTAACGGCAGCGTCAGCGCCGGGCAGCTGCATCAACCTGATCGTATCGAGTTTTGGCGCTCCTCCACGGCTTTGCTCATCGGTGAGTCCTTTTCAAGCCCTAGATCCCATCGTAGATCCTGTTCATCCAGCAGCTCGCAGTCTTGAGCTTGTGTTGATGAAGATGGGCGTCTTTTGGGAGTCCTTGAAACCACTGCTGCAGGCTGCGACGAGCAATGCTGGTACCCCGTTCCTAGAACAGCAGTAGCCCCGGGCCCAAAGGCGCGCACACACGCTTAGCGAGAGAAGCAGCAAGTAAAGCGCCGCGAGCTAACAGCACTGCTGCCTTGGGCGCGTGTGGCGGTTGATTGGGCGTGGCGTCCCTGCTCCCCACGCCTCCTTATTTTGCGCCCAGCTAAGGCGGACCTTGATTACTGCAGTCATGCCTCTTCTCGCTTGTTCCTTGCGTCTCGCTCTTCCTCCTCTAGAGCTCGACTTCCCAATCAATCTCTAATCCTCCCCCTTCTGTCGCCATAGGCGCCGAAGAAAGGAAAGAAGCGAGCACATGCCTTCGCCCGCTTCGCCCGTCTGACGGCCTCTGCCCGTCGATCGGTGCGATCATACTCAACCTAGAAGGCTTAGGCGAGGTCAGTTCTTGCCACCATCTTCAACAGTGTGGGTGGGGCCAGTCATCGCCGTCACTTCTCCATCGGCGAGAATAGTCACGAGGTGGGTACTTGGCGGCATACAGGCGGGACTGGTTCCCCTTTTACGATTTCTTCAGCGTCGTACTTTCCCATTACGGATCCATGCATTTGGGTCCCGAGTCATTACTCTCCTTGTCGTTTTCGCCTTTGTTTGCGGCGATGGTGGCATTCCTCCTTGATTGCCTTGCTCGCCACTTCTTCTCTTTTCTTCGGCGGCCCCACCAAATGCTACGGGGTCCGTGGTTTCCTTGCAGCGCCTTGCTTGGCGGCCTCGGGGATTGATTTCAACCTTCCTACGCTGCGATTGGGTTCGAGCGAGTGGCTGCATGGATGTTGGGTGCCCAACCCCTTGCTCTGGGCCAACCTGCGCCCGCCATCCCCAATTGGGCTGGGGCGAGGGGCAGCTCACGAGCCCGGCTGCGTCTTTGTCTGCGTCGCTTTGCGAATTTGAGGCGCTTCGGTGTGGCACCAAGGTGGTGCAGGGTTCCTCTGTCGCATTACCCCTCTCGGCGCCATTCACAGGATGTGGGCCTTGAGGCGTGAAGACGCATGAGGCTCGGGAGGAAGATCGACACACTGAGTGCGAGGAAGGTTCTCATGATCTGGCAGGGACCCTTCCCGGCAGCCTCCGTCAGAGGGTGCCTGCTGTACCTTTTCTTGAGCAGGGCTGATTTTGTGAAGCGGATGCCCGACTTGAGAAGAATGGGGCTGCGCCCCCATGAACCTCATGGGACCTCATGAGAACAGTTGTGGTAGTTGCCCTTTGGTTGTGGCGTTCCTTCCTCAGTGGTGGAAGCGGGGAGGATAGGGCCATGTAGAAATTTGAGGAGGCCGTCGTCGAGATGATGGCGCCATGCGAACTCTTGAGGCGGCAGCCTGAGGCCCATACCCCGGCTGAAGGTGTTGATCCAGCGACCAGCGGCTCGTGCAGAGGCTCTGGCCGAGCTCCTGAGGCCCGGCCACCCTTCACGAGGCAGCACTGGCGGTGTGGGCGAGGCGGCGCCCGACGCGGTCACATTGGTGCTTCTTCCTCGTCATGGTGACCCTTCGCCGAGCTCCTAGGCGCTTCCACGTGGACTTGAGGCTCTCGAAGAAAGGAGGCCTTGGGTGATTACCCTTGCCGCTATTGAGGCGCAAAGAAATTAGCCATTGATGATGCTTTCCCTTTCTTAGTTCCTTACTTTCCGTTGCTTGACTTATCATTTGCCTGCAAGGTGCTTCCCTAGGAGTTCCGCGAGATGGCTAAGGCCATCCTTCAACCGCCCTTTCCACGTCCCCAGCGCCCGAGCTCAAAACCTTGCCCTCACGGTGAGGCGGTTGGAAGGTGAGCCAACTGTGATGCATCATGATTATGCGCCTGTGACTCTCCTCGCGAGCCCTCCGGGCATTGCCGGCCTACCTTGGGATCTTGATTGCGGGCGATGGTATTTGAGGTCGGCCTGCGTTCTTCCTTTGTGGATGAGCGGCTCGTGGCGAGCCCTAACAAAGCGTGTCGGCCATCAGGCGCCCGGCCCAGCCCCTGCCCGGAGGGAGTCTTTGGCTCGTGGCCCCAGCATACGCTGAAGCGGGAAGCCGGAAGACGTGCTTGGCTCGGGGCGCCGCGCCCTTGAGGTTTCTCAGAGGCGGCAGTGATGACCTTTCGGTCGCGAAACTTCTTGTGAGATCGCGCCTTGAGGCCGAGGCCTCGCCTAGATGAGGAGGCGCAAGTGAAGGTGGCCGTCGACCTTGCGCGCCACCAGCGTGACCTCAACAATGGAAGCCGGGTGTCTGGCGGCTTCTCGACCCGCTCCCGGGCGTCGGGGGAGGCGGGAGGCCCGGCGAGGCTGGAGGAGGCGCGTGAGCTCGGGCTGGAAGTAACTCCTGGGCAGGCGGTGGAGGCTGCGTGGCGGCCACTTGCATCGATGAAGGGCTTGATTGACCAGGCTGAGCTCTGAGGCGTGAGGAGGCCTTGGGCTGGGTGGCCTTGCGTAACCTTGAGCATTTGAGCAGAGAAAGGCTTGGTGGCGCGGTGGAGGGCGATTTGCTCTTGTGGGAGGCCCGAGTCTGGAAGGAGGTTGATCGCCCGGGTGTGACGGCCGCTCTCGAACCTGGCCTTGAGTTTGAGGAAGGCTGGAGTTGATTAAGGTCGAGCGGAGGGCAGGACCGCCGCCTGAAGGCAGTGGATGAAGTGTGGCAATGGGGTTGTCGGGCCTATATAGCGGCAACCGGAGAGGCTGACTTCCTCAGCGGCCAGGTGCTTCTTCTTCGTCAAAGGTGGGCCTGTGGTAGGAGCCGTCCTTGCAGGTGACGAGGGCAGACACGCCACCAGCCAGACCTGGAGCATGACATGGCCCTATACTCCTTGCTCCCGAGGAAAAGACTATACGGCCTTGGGCAACATCTGCCAGGCGTTGGGGAGCTGATGTGGTTAACTATCTTTGGTAACCTCCAGTTCTTCGATGTGGTGGCGGTTGGAGGCTCGTGGGCGAGCCAGGTTGAGTGGAGGAGGCCCGTACCTGCTGGGCGTGCTTTTCTCGCGTCTTGATCATCTGAACATGGATCCTCACTTGACTTGATGCTACCATCATGCGGCACCTGGCCATAAAGGCGATCTAAGCGCTGCTTAAGGTGAAAACAACGTAGATGCCTCGTCGGGGCCTTCTGCTGTGTGACAGGCGTGGTCATGGTTGGCGATGAAAGGCGGCGTGGAGGGTGATGGCGGGCCAGCGACACGATGTGATTAGGGAGGTGCCCTTGAGGATGCATTGAAGGATTTATCCGATTGACCGTGTCTTTGTTCCTTTCTACCTCTTGAGAGAGAGTTGGGCCTGACAGAGTTGTAAGAGCATTTTGGGAGGGAGCCCTCGTGTAAAACTTGCAGTTAGCGCATTAGTATACGATTTCTTTCGTGCGCCTACACCAAGTGGCTGGTCTTCTGACGAGCAAGCTGGCTTATTTACCTTCGACTGCGTGGGCCCGAGATAGCCTATGGAGGCTGTGGTGTCTGAGTGCCTCTGAAGCAGCCCATTGAAGCTGTAATGAGAACCTCTTGAGAGGCGTGGTAGCGGCGTCCGGGCTGCCTGCGCTAAACTGGCCCGGCTCATGAGGGCGCTCACGAGGGAGAGGCAGCTAAGGCGGGATGGGCCTTAGCGGTAACAGAGCGAGCAGATTGCTCGGCGAGACTAAACACCCCTTCCCAAACACACACACACAAGTATCAAGCTCAAATCCAACAAATCAAGCAGGGGAAAAAGACAGCCAAAGGAAAGGCAAATAGAAGCGGAAGGCCACGTCCGGCACCTAGTCTAGTCTTGACGTCTTCTTACCAGCCTTGAGCTAAGTGCTGCCCACTGGGGCGTGAGCCCCGAGGCCGAGGCGGCTCTCCGGAGACTCGGGGTGTATGCAGCCCTCATTATTACGTGAGAGTGTCACAGGCGTGAGCTTCAGAGCCTTGGGCCTTCTTCACAGTGCCGGCCTTGCTTCATATCGCCGACGAGGGCCATATGCATACACTCTATTGCCATCGGCGGCGGCGGAACCGAGGCGCGCCGATGGGATAAGCGGATGCGCCAGCCAGTTCCCCCGGCGACCACAGGTCCTCTGCCGGGGGTAGGCTGAGAGCACCTCCCCGAGCGCCCGCGGTGGTGATCGGGATCTCGGCCCTCTCCTGCAGCCCGGCGCCCTCCTCTGAGGGTAGGAAGGCTGCTTGGATTGGGGCGAACATCCATGACACCTTGTGCCTCTGTGATTCATGGTTAGCGTATACTGCTCCAGGGTTAGCGGTGCAGATAATCGCTGCCTCTAAGCGTGGTTGATGGGGCTTTCTCGGGGCTCGGAAAGAGCTTCGACTTGATCTCTTCCCCCGGCTCGGGCGAGGCGAGCCATGGTCTTCCTCTGTGCCCTGATCCATCATGTGGGGCACATATGAAGGAAATATGCCCTAGAGCAATAATAAAGTTATTATTTATTTCCTTATACCATGATAAATATTTATTATTCATGCTAGAATTGTATTAACGGAAACATAATACATGTGTGAATACATAGACAAGCAGATAGTCACTAGTATGCCTCTACTAGACTAGCTCATTAATCAAAGATGGTTGTGTTTCCTAACCATAGACATGTGTTGTCATTTGATTAATGGGATCACCTCATTAGGAAATGATGTGATTGACGCGGCCCATTCCGTTAACTAGCACTTGATGGTTTAGTATGTTGCTAATGCTTTCTTCATAACCTATACATGTTCTGTAACTATGAGATTATACAACTCCGTTTACGGAGGAACACTTTAATACTACCAAGCGTCCAAATGGCTGGGTGATTATAAAAGAATTACTACAGGTGTCTCCAAAGGTACTTGTTGGGTTGGCGTATTTGAGATTAGGTTTTGTCCTCCGATTGTTGGAGAGGTATCTACGGGCCTTCTGGTAATATACATCACATAAGCCTTGCAAACATTACAACTAATGAGTTGGTTGTGAGATGATGTATTCGAGCGAGTAAAGACTTACCGTGCTGAGATTGAACTAGGTATTTGTCGTGGAATTGTCCGGCGGATGTCCTCGTGAAAAGGACTTAGTCAGCGAGGCCATCGTGCGGGTTAACTTAGAGGTTAAAGCGGACGCCAAAGACACCGGAGTTATACTAGTTCAGCCCTTGATGAAGGAAAGCCTCGTCTAGTTGTGATGGGATTGATGTAGTTTGTGACTTGGGAGCAATAACCCGCCTAAGCCTCGAATTATGCATCCTAATCCGCCGCGGGTCGTCCCCTTATATACGGGTTGGCCTTGGCGGTGTAAGTCGATCCGGCTCATACAAGTGTCCGGCTCGGTCTCTTCTCTCTTGTCTTGGCTAAGTTACAACACTAAAGCGGTTCACGCCTTGAATTAGCCTCACGGGCTCGGGCCTCCTCCGTTGGGCTGGATCATGGGCGAGGTAAACCGGCCCCTCGGTGGTTCACACTCAGTGTATCCCCAACATTAGGCCCAGTTGACTTGAACGGTTCATGTTAATCTTCACACCTTCGAAACTCTTGATCTCCTTTCATATTTTGTAAACGCCATCTGCTTGAACCCCCGTGATGTCATCTTCGATCCGCGTGTCGAGCGCCAGCGTCATCTTTAATAAAGAAATCCAGTGATGATTCCCTTCATTTAATGTACTATCCGGAAATCGGCGGCCTTTGCCGTCCGCCGCTTTTGACTCCTCGATTCGCGCCCGTTGATCGGCTCCTTATAAATAGACGGTCGCCCCTTTCTCTTCTTCTTCTTCGCTCTTCTCCTTCCTCGCGACGCTCCAGCCTGAAGCTCATCCCGTCTCCGACCTTCTAACGGCAGCGTCAGCGCCGTGCATCAACCTGATCGTATCGAGAGTTTTGGCGCTCCTCCGGCTTTGCTCGCCGGTGGAGTCCTTTTCAAGCCTAGATCCCATCGTAGATCCTGTTCATCCGGTTCATCGGTTTCTTCACACTGCTCCGCCATGGCCATCGATTCAGCCGTCTGCGTATATCCTGTGTGCGGGTGACTGCCCGCCGTCCATTGAACCCTTCATGCATCTTCCTTTTTGCTCGGATCCTCGAGTTTAGAATACGAACCCTCCTGCTCTTTATGAGGTTTGCATAGGTCGTAAAGGTTTTCTTCTTGGGCTACGGTAGATCTCGATTACTTCCATTCGCATGTAGCTGTTTGTCCACACTTAGTAGATTTTCAGCTCTGCCTTATTTGGCGGTTTAACTTTTAATAGCTAATCCGTCACTCCATTGAGTCCTCGATTAAGCCCGGAATGGGGCGGCTGTGAATCGCTGGTTTAACAATGTAATATGCCTGAACCGTTTAATGGTGAACCGTTTCTCCCTTTCTTTGCAGCTTAGTCTTCGGAATGGCTCCTCAATTCTCGACTTGCATTGGGTCGGTCCAAAATCACTGAAAGCGCAACTCAATGGCTATGTCTGTGGCGGTTTGGCTCAAAAATGTCCTCCTTTGGCGTGTTCGGATGGCGAGTTTCCTCGAGCGTGAGGGAGAAATAATGTGTTTATGCAGCACTTACCGGGATTACTGCCGCCGGTTCAAAATTTTTCAGGGACGTCCTTGCAAGTTTTGAACTCCATCCATGGGATATCCCCGAACTACATGTCAAACATATATGCAACTTTCAAGTCTTACTGTGAAGTCTATCTTGGAAAGAACCATCATGGGCTGTTCGGGATTTTCCACTTGAACCGTGTTACAGAATTTTGATGGTCAACCAACAGCTGGGCGTGTCAATCCGAAGAGGAAAGAGGAGTTTTCCTCATGCCAAACACCGGCCATCCAAAGTTGGAACCGAACCTGGTTTCTTGCGGAACTTGCTCCTTCAAGAGAACCCCTTGCGGGTTATCGTCCTCACCCAATAACCGGCATCCGCTGCCTTCACGCTTAACCGCCCATGAGCGGAAGAACTTGCGCCTCAAATAATCAAGCTCCGGGCTCTAATGGCCAATAAGCAAGCGGCGTGGACCTTGTGCGGTGTTGGGTTTCTTGGGCGTCTTGCCACTAAGCCGCCCGGCGGATTGATGCATGTACACAGGCAGCCTCAAAGACCCTCAAAGGCGTCACGAGCTGCCCATAACTGAACTTGAGGTCCGAGAGATTGTAAAGAAGATGCTTGATGAACGATCTCCGTCTGCAGCCCTAACGGGTTGGCTCCATTACGTGTTGCCAACAAACCGCTGGCGGTAAGCTCTACTCACCGCTTTTGGGTCCTTAACACTTTGTTGATATGCATTAATCCTTGTTACTTCTCGGTGACAGCTCATACAGAAGCGTACTAAACCGGTTGAGGCGCGTGTAAAGTCAAAGGCCACCAAGAAGCGAGCAAGAAGAAAAGCGCGAGTCTCTCGATCCGCGGAGGGCGAATCAGCTGGTAAAACTTGATATTCTTACGGGAGCCGCGTAAACGGCTTTCAGCTTTGTTTCTTCTTGCTTATGATTTGTCCCTTTGTATTCCTTTCGGCAATTTCACCTCCCGAGATGATCTTGAAGCCGTCATGCCGACCTGACAGGTAATCATTCTTTCTTCGAATCGATCTTGCGGTTAAAAGAATTAAATCCGTCCGGAAGAGTGAAAAATATCATTCATGCTTACTTGACCAAATCTTTCCTTGAAGACACAACAGGCTGAAAAGCGTCGACCGGCTTACGATTGGCCAGCGGTTACCTCATCGGTTTACGAGACACACCAACGAGCGTCGTCGGAGGTGACTTCTCTGAAAGTGTTATCCCTTAAAGGTTTCTTCGATGTCCTCTCAACCCGTCGACCCGAATTATCGGGCCTCTTGCTCTTGGCGGTTCATCAACCACTTGTGCCTCTGTGCAGTCGATTTACAATTGCCTTGGTCGATTTGTCTTAATCAATTCTAAATATTGCAGCACCAAGGGCTTGAGTAAAAAGCGAAAACCCTTGATCCTCTGCGGATGTTGATCCGGAAAAGCCCCGAGCAAACCCATGAAAATCTGAAGTCACCAAAAATAGCTCTGGCGAGTTGTACAAGACGACATTCTTGATCCGCCGGAAAGCGAACCGAGGCCAAGTGGAAACCGCATCCTGCTCCACGGAGTGCAGCCCACGGTAGTGCGTAGCTGCTGAACCCGCCCGAGCGGTAGCCGACACAAGCCCAAAAGACCGCCAATCCGGCCAGCCCGGTCGACAATGATGATGTTATTGTGGCGGGCAGCTGCTCACCACTCTGGCCAACGGTTGCTAGCAAAACACGGCATAAGGGCCAGTCTGCCGCCGAGTAAAGATAAGGAAAACTGATGCGACTTACGACAACTTCTACTTGAACTTCCTCGGGTTTAGAACGGCTCTATACCAGTAGTGACTTTGAAGCCGATGCAGTACTTCGTATGAAGGACCCGCTGTGAGGTGTGGTTATTACTTTCACGTACTTTGGTACGTATAGTAGCCCCCAAGGGTCGGTTCAACTTAGCATAGTTAAGCGGGACTTAATTTCTGTCCTCATAGCGGGAATCAACTAGCCATTAGCCCCCAAGTGCCAGGTGAATATTTATATTGAGCTTGGGACTTTAGAATAAAACAACTAACGTGCTCCTTTGTTGCGAATGAAATATACGACCAAACCGTGCAACTCAAGGACCTGCTGAGCCAATCGGAAACTCAACAATGGCGAAACCACTAAGGCCAAGGGCGAATTAAGCGGCCTTGGCCACTATCAAACAGTTGAAGGAGTGGTATAAATCGAGCAGGCCAAGCTAGGACACCGAAGGCGGTTTGAAAAAAGCAGGCGGAAAACAGCCCTTAAACCGGTGGTGAAGAGCTTCTACGGACTCAAAGCGCCAAGTGCATGCCATGACCTCTGCCGTCTTTGGTAAGAAAATTTTGTTATCTCAAATTTGATATTTCCGCGGTTTACCTAGGTTATGCGAAACCGGTGCGGGCAAGCGTATGCGCATATGGGCTCGATGTGCGGAAGAAAGGCCGCTTATCACGCTGATTGAACAAGCGTATACGGCGCGGCCGGTCATATGTACATCATACGACAACACAGCCGTCCACGATCGAAACATGGACCCGGCTGTCCATGGTTGGGGCAACGAAGAGTTGAAGCGATCCGCGGCTCGGTTGGCACCCTCTTGCTCGACTTCGCGCCAAAGCGTGGATAGCGAATCTTGATCCGGTGACATAGCAAAGGTTTCCCCAGCGCTCAAGAAGAGCGGTGAAGCCTTTGATAACGGCATACAAGCGGATAACAAAGAAATCGTCCATTGGCGAAATCAATGGCAATAAAGCCTTTGGCGGTTCACCGCTCTTTTATAGCGCAAACAACAAGCTGGTGGGTTGTGTCATTCAGAAGTCACGAGCCTTGTTCCTCCAATCCGTAAGCACACTTATGCTGACGTGTTGATCCGGCTGAGCTGATAAGTGAAGAAGCGTCTTCGGGCCTTAACCGGATTGTTGGTCTACAAATGACTTAGGGCTTTGGGTGAGAAGAAGAAGAAGTTGAACCGGCGCCCCTCTACCTCCGTCAACCCGGCGAAGAAGCGTAATCCGTCAAGCCGGGTGGCGCCTCCAACTTCAAGGCATAACACCATGAACACCGGACCTTAAAAGGCTTTGTAATAGGATAGTCGACACTTTGTTTTGAACAATGCCTTTACAACCTCGATCTGTAACCTATGCATGGTGGTCGTCTTTGTGGATTGATGAACCGTAAACATTTACTTTGAATCACAAATTCTTTAAACCGCCATATCGACATTAAGCTCATATTTATATAAAATATGGATGTATATGACCAGACTTGATGATACAAAAATACCTGCCGTGTCGGGCATGCGGTTGGCTTAGCCAATCTTGAGCGGAGTTTACAAACCATTACCGGTAAAGGAAAAAATAACTCCTCGGTGCTTAGAATGCGGTTTACCGTGTAAAGCCGTGTCGGGCATGACAAGCCCTGTTACTCCATAATGGGATGTTAACGGAAAAAATCAAACGAAACAAAATCACGGATTAAAATGGACGAATTGACAACTTGAATCCGGTTTAAGAGTTTATGGTTTAAAGCAAAGCGAAAATCAAATTGGTATGAAAACCACATGGAAGCAAAGGCAATGACAAAAACCGTTTGCAAGAATAGGCTTTCTTGAGCGGATCGGATGGTGTTACCATGGTGGACGGACCAAGCTCCCCATAAGGTGTAGCGATGGTTCAAGTCAGCCAGGCCCCAAGCGAAATCGTGGCATGATGCGATCAAGTGGCATGGCAATGGTTGAGTTCGACCAAGCCCCAAAGTGATTCTATGGCCTTAGCCGACCAAGAAGCGTGGTTGAATGACCATGTCCCCAAGTGATCGATGGCTTTACGCCGTCAAAAGGTGTTGCATTGGTTGGGACACGACCAAGCCCCAAGTGACAAAACTTGAAAAGCAAGACCAAGGGTTAAACGAGCGCTTCGACAACATCTCCATGTACCCAAACGGGACTTTATCTGAGCGGATACCCCTTTAGCGAGATCCGGTTTATTGCTTTATTCATAATATATACATTGTCTTAATATGTACATAAGTGGAGCGATGGCTCGGGTATAATAAGGCGAAGATGAGCTATGTTCCATGGCTGTTGGTCTCCTCTTGACGTCGTGAGTCTTTTCGCTCTCGAACATCAATCGAGATAGTATGACCCGTTGTCTGATTCTTGCTGACCACAAAGGCCCTTCCAAGGTGGAGATAGCTTGTGCATATCCGTGGTCTTGAATGAGCGAAGCACAAGTCTCCCTCTGAAAGGTTCTTGTTCTAACCCTTGGTGTGATCTGCGAAGATCTTCTTTGGTAAATCGCCCGAGCAATGACCGCCATATCTCGCTCTTCATCGGTCGATCCAAATCGTCCTGCGGGCTGCCTCACTATCGGCCTCAACATAAGCCGCCCGCAAGCGAGTCATGGCGTATATCACGAGGAAGGACGCCTCCGCTCCATGAACCATAAAACGTATATCGGTTGGATCTGATTTGGTGTAGTATTGATACTCCATATCACGGATGGCAGCTCCTCGACCCAACAACGGCGTCCTCACTAAAGGGACCATAAGCGGGGTTTAATACCTCTCAAGATCTGATTAGCTCGTTCCGCGACCATTGGACTACGGGTGGGCCCTTTGAAGAAACGTCAAGCGGATGTGCTCTCGTTCACAAAACTCCTTCATGGCTCCCTTGGACAAATTGGTTGCCATTGTCCGTGATGATCTGTGTGGAAACCCAAACGGAAAATCACCTTTTGATGAACTGAACGCCCGTGGCGCATCACACTTGCTAACGAGGCTCGCCTCGACCCATTTAGTAAACTTGTCAGCCGCCACCAGCAGGTGGGTTTCTTGTCCTTGGACCTTTTGAAGGTCCATATCAACCCCAAATGTAAGCGGCCAAGTAATTGGAATCATCCTCAATTCTTGGGCGGTACATCGAAACACGTCTGGAGAACTTTTGGCAACCATCACATCGTCGACCCGATCTTCGCATCGGCATGGCGATCAACCAATAGAAACGTGGCGGGCGCTTTGTACCAAGTTTTGAACCGGCGTGATGACCACAATCCCTTCATGGATCTCGCAATATCTCACGGCCTTCCTCGGGGACACTGCAAGAAAGCGCCCGGACTGCGCTGCAATGATGCAACTCGCCCTTATGTATGGTCATAGACTTAGACGCCCGAACTATCCGTCAGATAGCGTCTCATCTTACAGTAACTTGCCCGGTTCATGTATGCCAAATAAGGGGGCGTCAATCCGAATGACATGCAAGGGCTGCCACCAAGTGAGCATCCGGATCGAGGAATAGCAAATCGACCTCATCGGGAAGCTTAGCGGCGGATTATGCGATCGTCAAGGAAGACATTAGGCGGGACGGTTTACGTTGAGAACCCGGCCCGGCAGAGCATCCGCCGCCTCATTCTTCCGGCGATCCATGGTCCACGATATCCTTTAAAGTGTCGCAACCATATCCACTCCGCTGATGCAGCAGCCATGAGTGGATCTTTGGAATCCCAAGTGCACGATATTTGGGCCACAAGTCAAAGTCACCAAAGCACTTGACCCGGCTTAGATTCATCTCCTTAGCCATCCGTGAACCATGGAGCAAAGCTTCATACTCAGCTACATTGTTAGTATGGGGAACATTAAGCGAAGAGCGTAACAGAACTTGTCACCTGGTGGGGAAGTTAATCGACTCGACCCCAAAACCTCAATTGCACTGGACCCATCAAAGTGGATGGTCAATAGGTATAATCCGGCTTTTCTTGGTGCTTGCAACTCCGTCAATCATTAATGAAATCCACAAGTGCACGAGACTTTCTGCCGTCGAGGCACATATTTTAAACCGTCCCAAGTTCTATAGCCCATTTAATCCGACGATCGCTTCCGGTTACATTGATATTGCCCAAAAGGTAGGCTGACCTTTGTGATGGGGTGCCCTGGAAATCTTGCTTCAGCTTCGACGCCATAAAAACTCCATTACCACCAACGCCAATCACGGATATCTTTGTTTAGACTCAATGAGAACCTCCTGATGTAATAAACGTCCGTTGAACGGATACTCCTTTCACTCCTTGTTCCACCACAATGGCTCGCTCACTGCCTGGCATTAGCGGCAACATATAACGAGGCGGCTCTTTGTCAATGGGGCGGCAAGAACAGGCGGGTTGGCGATTGCGCTTTAAGTCCTCAATGCCTCATCATTGACTGGAACTCCAGGCAATTGATCCGTCTTCTTGACATACGGTACAAAGGAATGGCCTTCTCTCCTAGGCGGTGATAAACCGGCAAGCGCGGCAATCCGACCTGTAAGCGTTGGACATCATTGATACACTGGCTTAGCCAGGGAGGTGATAGCTGTAATCTTCTCGGATTAGCCTCAATCCCTGTTGGACACAAGAAACCCAATAACACTGTAGGAACACCAAAAACACTTGGCGGGTTAAGCATCATCTTGTACACCGCAAGTTGTCAAAGGTCTCTCTCAAATCCTCAATCAGTTCCTTCTCCTTGACTTAACCATAATATCATCCACAAAGCATGCATTCGGACCGATCTGTTTATGCAAGCAATTCTGCCATAGCGTTGATAAGTTGCTTGGGCGCTCTTGAGCCCAAAGGCATAGATACATAGCGAAGGCTCAAAAGGGGTGATAGCGCTGTCTTCTCCTGGTCATTAACCGCCATCTTAATCGATGATATCCGAATATGCATCAAAAACTCAGCAGCTCACAACCGTGGGATCAATAATCTGATCAATACGGAGGCGAAAGGATCTGTTTGGACAAGCCTTGTTAAGATCCGTATAATCCTTTGTCGCCAAGTGCAATTCTTCTTAGGACCAACACGGATTAGCAAGCCACTCTGGATGGAAAACTTCAGCGATAAATCCTGCCGCCAAAAACTGCAACCTCCTCTCAATGGCCTTGCGTCTTTCCTCATTAAACCGGTAAGAAACTGTTTGCAGTCGTACTTGGGATCAACATTAAGGGTGTGCTCGGCGAGTTCCCTTGGTACACTGGCATGTCGGAAGGCTTCCATGCAAAAATGTCGATTCTCACGGATGAACTTCGATGGTAGCTTTCCTATTTGGATCCAAGTTAGCAATGGTGAACTGCAGACGAATCGCCGGGCACAAAATCAACAAGTTTAGTCTCAACCGCCGACTTAAACTTCAAATCGGATCGTGCTCTGTAGTTGGCTTTTCAACAGCGGGGTCATATCCGGGATCAACATTGTCTTTATAATACTTTAACTCCCGGTGGCACAAACCGACTCCGCATAAGCGCATCACCTTCCTCGCATTCCAACAATCGGCGGCTCCATGAACCGTTATCGTCCCTTTGTGACCCGCATTTTCAGCTGCAAATAAACATAACAAGGCCGTGCCATAAACTTCATAAGGCGGCCGCCCAAGCAGTGGTAAAGGCTTTGGATTTTAACCACCTCAAGCGTCAATGTTTCCGATCACGGGTCATGTTCATCTCCAAAAGCTACCTCGAGCTATCTTACCGACCGGAGTGCACTTGCGGGCACCACACCATGAAATCACATCTTTGGATGGCTGAGATGTCTATCAATCAACCCCATACGTCGGAAGGTCTCGTAGTATAGGATGTTGATCTGCTTCCTCCATCCATAAGCACCTTGGTGAACTTATCCTCCACACAGGGTGCCACCACGAGGCCTGTTGACTCGGTTATGGCCAAGGAGGATGATCCTCTACACTCCATACAATAGGTTGCTTTCACGACAGTAGCGAATGTCGCGTGCGGCCGGTTCAACAACAACGACCGCCAACCACGAAGTTTGCGGTCTCGTCTGTCAAGCTGGTGGTAAAGACATGGTACTGCCCACCGTTTAACTGCTTCGGATTACTTTGGTAACCATTGCTGCTGTTGTTGATTATAACCCCAAGTTACGTCGTTTGATTGTTTTGATTGCTTGCCGCCCGATTACCACCAAATACAGGCGAATTAACTCCAATAACAGGGGCGGACCACGAACGCTTACGCCGGAACCCTTGATCATACCGGAAAGCATTAGATTTTGAACTCCACCATAATAAACAATCCTTCGGTGATTAGCGGTGCCTCCTTCATCCCATGCTTCGGACAAAGGTTGATTCAATAAGTAATTCAAATGCTCGGATTATGACCTTGTGCACCACCTCGGTTTGATTGCCTACCTTTGCGCTGACCGCTTGTCTGCGTGTTGGTGTTGACTCTGAAGCCATGTTACCGTGTATACGCTTGTTTTGTTGCACGAATGATCTTGGCGGCCTCTTGGAATTGCTAATACCTTTCCCTTCCCTACTTCGTCATCCTGGAGACTGGGATCCTTGATTTTCTCAGAATCAGCATACTTTACCAAAACTCCCATGGCGTGCCCATGTCATTGCCAAAAACGCTTCATGCGACCCACTTCAACTAGCGAGTTCGAACCGTGATTTGGCTTCTAAGTTAAGATAGCGAATCGGGGTTGATCCGATTCGATGAATGTAAAACCTCGAAACACGAGCGCGCAATGTTGTAGATTCTCCTACATGCGGACACAAGCATAAAATCCACCACGGACATAGGCTGCTACGGTGTCTGTGATTACGAATGGTAAGATCCGTGCTTGGTCCCTGAACGGCCTCGAGATAGCCTATGGAGGGCTGTGGTGTCTGAGTGCCTCTGAGCGAGCCCATTGAACCTGTAATGAGAACCTCACGAGAGAAGTGGTGGCGGCAGTCGGGCTGCCGCATGCTAGGCCTGGCCCGGCTCGTGAGGGAGCTCACGAGGGAAGCATTTGGGCGGGATGGAGCGCCGTAGCGAAGCGAGGGTGCTCGAGCGAGACTAAACCTTCCCCAAACACACACAAGTATCAGCTCAAATCCAACTTAAATCAAAGCGGAAAAAGACAGCAAAGGAAAGGCAAATAGAAGAGAAAGGCCACGTCCGGCACCTAGTCTAGTCTTGACGTCTTCTTACAGTGCGAGCTAAGTGCTGCTGCCCTGGGCATGGTAGAGGAGCCCTGAGGCCGAGGCGGCTCTCCGGGAAGACTCCGAGTATCAGCCCCTCATTATTACGTGAGAGTGTCACGGGGTGGCCGACTTCCACGACCTTGGGCCTTCTTCACAGTTGCCTTGCTTCTGCTCGTGACGAGGCCCGCCGCGCCACACTCTATTGCCATGACGGCGGCGGAGACAAGGAACACGAGTTTATACTAGTTGGGCCTGCCATTGTGGTGTAATACCCTACTCAGGTTTATGGTGTGGTGGATTGCCTCAGGGCGATGATGAGCGATACAAGGGAACAGCCTCGGAGAGTGCATTCTTGGTGGTGCGATGATTTGCTAGGGGAGTTGATCGCCTCTCTTTCTCTCTCTAGATGCCGATTCAGATCGATCCTTGCCTTGGTGGTGGCTAGTCCTGTTATAGGCGGAGGCCACAGAGGCCTCTCCCCAAATAATGGCCGGGAAGGCGCCAACAATTGGCCATTTTGAGGAGAACATCTAGTACCTTATCTGACCAAAGTTGGTCCTTGCACCTTAAAAACTCGTGGTGGCCTTGGCTTGGGCTCCACGATGACCTCCTTCCTGCCGTTCATTGGTCTTGGTCTTGTTGCACCAAAATGGTTGCCTTTGCTTGATACTCTTGCTGCACTTGCCCCCTTTGCACAAAGAGGAAACAAGGACTCTGCGAGTGGCGCTTTGCTGGCGCCCTCATTAAATCATGGCCGTCATGGGCACCTCGTGGTACCGCCTTGATCTCTCTGCCACCTCGCGAGCCCGGCTGCGAGGCCGTGCACGAGGAAGCTTTGTTCGTCTACCCCGAGTTGAGCAGCTCGCAGTCTTGAGCTTGTGTTGATGAAGATGGGCGTCTTTTGGGAGTCCTTGAAACCACTGCTGCAGGCTGCGACGAGCAATGCTGGTACCCCGTTCCTAGAACAGCAGTAGCCCCGGGCCCAAAGGCGCGCACACACGCTTAGCGAGAGAAGCAGCAAGTAAAGCGCCGCGAGCTAACAGCACTGCTGCCTTGGGCGCGTGTGGCGGTTGATTGGGCGTGGCGTCCCTGCTCCCCACGCCTCCTTATTTTGCGCCCAGCTAAGGCGGACCTTGATTACTGCAGTCATGCCTCTTCTCGCTTGTTCCTTGCGTCTCGCTCTTCCTCCTCTAGAGCTCGACTTCCCAATCAATCTCTAATCCTCCCCCTTCTGTCGCCATAGGCGCCGAAGAAAGGAAAGAAGCGAGCACATGCCTTCGCCCGCTTCGCCCGTCTGACGGCCTCTGCCCGTCGATCGGTGCGATCATACTCAACCTAGAAGGCTTAGGCGAGGTCAGTTCTTGCCACCATCTTCAACAGTGTGGGTGGGGCCAGTCATCGCCGTCACTTCTCCATCGGCGAGAATAGTCACGAGGTGGGTACTTGGCGGCATACAGGCGGGACTGGTTCCCCTTTTACGATTTCTTCAGCGTCGTACTTTCCCATTACGGATCCATGCATTTGGGTCCCGAGTCATTACTCTCCTTGTCGTTTTCGCCTTTGTTTGCGGCGATGGTGGCATTCCTCCTTGATTGCCTTGCTCGCCACTTCTTCTCTTTTCTTCGGCGGCCCCACCAAATGCTACGGGGTCCGTGGTTTCCTTGCAGCGCCTTGCTTGGCGGCCTCGGGGATTGATTTCAACCTTCCTACGCTGCGATTGGGTTCGAGCGAGTGGCTGCATGGATGTTGGGTGCCCAACCCCTTGCTCTGGGCCAACCTGCGCCCGCCATCCCCAATTGGGCTGGGGCGAGGGGCAGCTCACGAGCCCGGCTGCGTCTTTGTCTGCGTCGCTTTGCGAATTTGAGGCGCTTCGGTGTGGCACCAAGGTGGTGCAGGGTTCCTCTGTCGCATTACCCCTCTCGGCGCCATTCACAGGATGTGGGCCTTGAGGCGTGAAGACGCATGAGGCTCGGGAGGAAGATCGACACACTGAGTGCGAGGAAGGTTCTCATGATCTGGCAGGGACCCTTCCCGGCAGCCTCCGTCAGAGGGTGCCTGCTGTACCTTTTCTTGAGCAGGGCTGATTTTGTGAAGCGGATGCCCGACTTGAGAAGAATGGGGCTGCGCCCCCATGAACCTCATGGGACCTCATGAGAACAGTTGTGGTAGTTGCCCTTTGGTTGTGGCGTTCCTTCCTCAGTGGTGGAAGCGGGGAGGATAGGGCCATGTAGAAATTTGAGGAGGCCGTCGTCGAGATGATGGCGCCATGCGAACTCTTGAGGCGGCAGCCTGAGGCCCATACCCCGGCTGAAGGTGTTGATCCAGCGACCAGCGGCTCGTGCAGAGGCTCTGGCCGAGCTCCTGAGGCCCGGCCACCCTTCACGAGGCAGCACTGGCGGTGTGGGCGAGGCGGCGCCCGACGCGGTCACATTGGTGCTTCTTCCTCGTCATGGTGACCCTTCGCCGAGCTCCTAGGCGCTTCCACGTGGACTTGAGGCTCTCGAAGAAAGGAGGCCTTGGGTGATTACCCTTGCCGCTATTGAGGCGCAAAGAAATTAGCCATTGATGATGCTTTCCCTTTCTTAGTTCCTTACTTTCCGTTGCTTGACTTATCATTTGCCTGCAAGGTGCTTCCCTAGGAGTTCCGCGAGATGGCTAAGGCCATCCTTCAACCGCCCTTTCCACGTCCCCAGCGCCCGAGCTCAAAACCTTGCCCTCACGGTGAGGCGGTTGGAAGGTGAGCCAACTGTGATGCATCATGATTATGCGCCTGTGACTCTCCTCGCGAGCCCTCCGGGCATTGCCGGCCTACCTTGGGATCTTGATTGCGGGCGATGGTATTTGAGGTCGGCCTGCGTTCTTCCTTTGTGGATGAGCGGCTCGTGGCGAGCCCTAACAAAGCGTGTCGGCCATCAGGCGCCCGGCCCAGCCCCTGCCCGGAGGGAGTCTTTGGCTCGTGGCCCCAGCATACGCTGAAGCGGGAAGCCGGAAGACGTGCTTGGCTCGGGGCGCCGCGCCCTTGAGGTTTCTCAGAGGCGGCAGTGATGACCTTTCGGTCGCGAAACTTCTTGTGAGATCGCGCCTTGAGGCCGAGGCCTCGCCTAGATGAGGAGGCGCAAGTGAAGGTGGCCGTCGACCTTGCGCGCCACCAGCGTGACCTCAACAATGGAAGCCGGGTGTCTGGCGGCTTCTCGACCCGCTCCCGGGCGTCGGGGGAGGCGGGAGGCCCGGCGAGGCTGGAGGAGGCGCGTGAGCTCGGGCTGGAAGTAACTCCTGGGCAGGCGGTGGAGGCTGCGTGGCGGCCACTTGCATCGATGAAGGGCTTGATTGACCAGGCTGAGCTCTGAGGCGTGAGGAGGCCTTGGGCTGGGTGGCCTTGCGTAACCTTGAGCATTTGAGCAGAGAAAGGCTTGGTGGCGCGGTGGAGGGCGATTTGCTCTTGTGGGAGGCCCGAGTCTGGAAGGAGGTTGATCGCCCGGGTGTGACGGCCGCTCTCGAACCTGGCCTTGAGTTTGAGGAAGGCTGGAGTTGATTAAGGTCGAGCGGAGGGCAGGACCGCCGCCTGAAGGCAGTGGATGAAGTGTGGCAATGGGGTTGTCGGGCCTATATAGCGGCAACCGGAGAGGCTGACTTCCTCAGCGGCCAGGTGCTTCTTCTTCGTCAAAGGTGGGCCTGTGGTAGGAGCCGTCCTTGCAGGTGACGAGGGCAGACACGCCACCAGCCAGACCTGGAGCATGACATGGCCCTATACTCCTTGCTCCCGAGGAAAAGACTATACGGCCTTGGGCAACATCTGCCAGGCGTTGGGGAGCTGATGTGGTTAACTATCTTTGGTAACCTCCAGTTCTTCGATGTGGTGGCGGTTGGAGGCTCGTGGGCGAGCCAGGTTGAGTGGAGGAGGCCCGTACCTGCTGGGCGTGCTTTTCTCGCGTCTTGATCATCTGAACATGGATCCTCACTTGACTTGATGCTACCATCATGCGGCACCTGGCCATAAAGGCGATCTAAGCGCTGCTTAAGGTGAAAACAACGTAGATGCCTCGTCGGGGCCTTCTGCTGTGTGACAGGCGTGGTCATGGTTGGCGATGAAAGGCGGCGTGGAGGGTGATGGCGGGCCAGCGACACGATGTGATTAGGGAGGTGCCCTTGAGGATGCATTGAAGGATTTATCCGATTGACCGTGTCTTTGTTCCTTTCTACCTCTTGAGAGAGAGTTGGGCCTGACAGAGTTGTAAGAGCATTTTGGGAGGGAGCCCTCGTGTAAAACTTGCAGTTAGCGCATTAGTATACGATTTCTTTCGTGCGCCTACACCAAGTGGCTGGTCTTCTGACGAGCAAGCTGGCTTATTTACCTTCGACTGCGTGGGCCCGAGATAGCCTATGGAGGCTGTGGTGTCTGAGTGCCTCTGAAGCAGCCCATTGAAGCTGTAATGAGAACCTCTTGAGAGGCGTGGTAGCGGCGTCCGGGCTGCCTGCGCTAAACTGGCCCGGCTCATGAGGGCGCTCACGAGGGAGAGGCAGCTAAGGCGGGATGGGCCTTAGCGGTAACAGAGCGAGCAGATTGCTCGGCGAGACTAAACACCCCTTCCCAAACACACACACACAAGTATCAAGCTCAAATCCAACAAATCAAGCAGGGGAAAAAGACAGCCAAAGGAAAGGCAAATAGAAGCGGAAGGCCACGTCCGGCACCTAGTCTAGTCTTGACGTCTTCTTACCAGCCTTGAGCTAAGTGCTGCCCACTGGGGCGTGAGCCCCGAGGCCGAGGCGGCTCTCCGGAGACTCGGGGTGTATGCAGCCCTCATTATTACGTGAGAGTGTCACAGGCGTGAGCTTCAGAGCCTTGGGCCTTCTTCACAGTGCCGGCCTTGCTTCATATCGCCGACGAGGGCCATATGCATACACTCTATTGCCATCGGCGGCGGCGGAACCGAGGCGCGCCGATGGGATAAGCGGATGCGCCAGCCAGTTCCCCCGGCGACCACAGGTCCTCTGCCGGGGGTAGGCTGAGAGCACCTCCCCGAGCGCCCGCGGTGGTGATCGGGATCTCGGCCCTCTCCTGCAGCCCGGCGCCCTCCTCTGAGGGTAGGAAGGCTGCTTGGATTGGGGCGAACATCCATGACACCTTGTGCCTCTGTGATTCATGGTTAGCGTATACTGCTCCAGGGTTAGCGGTGCAGATAATCGCTGCCTCTAAGCGTGGTTGATGGGGCTTTCTCGGGGCTCGGAAAGAGCTTCGACTTGATCTCTTCCCCCGGCTCGGGCGAGGCGAGCCATGGTCTTCCTCTGTGCCCTGATCCATCATGTGGGGCACATATGAAGGAAATATGCCCTAGAGCAATAATAAAGTTATTATTTATTTCCTTATACCATGATAAATATTTATTATTCATGCTAGAATTGTATTAACGGAAACATAATACATGTGTGAATACATAGACAAGCAGATAGTCACTAGTATGCCTCTACTAGACTAGCTCATTAATCAAAGATGGTTGTGTTTCCTAACCATAGACATGTGTTGTCATTTGATTAATGGGATCACCTCATTAGGAAATGATGTGATTGACGCGGCCCATTCCGTTAACTAGCACTTGATGGTTTAGTATGTTGCTAATGCTTTCTTCATAACCTATACATGTTCTGTAACTATGAGATTATACAACTCCGTTTACGGAGGAACACTTTAATACTACCAAGCGTCCAAATGGCTGGGTGATTATAAAAGAATTACTACAGGTGTCTCCAAAGGTACTTGTTGGGTTGGCGTATTTGAGATTAGGTTTTGTCCTCCGATTGTTGGAGAGGTATCTACGGGCCTTCTGGTAATATACATCACATAAGCCTTGCAAACATTACAACTAATGAGTTGGTTGTGAGATGATGTATTCGAGCGAGTAAAGACTTACCGTGCTGAGATTGAACTAGGTATTTGTCGTGGAATTGTCCGGCGGATGTCCTCGTGAAAAGGACTTAGTCAGCGAGGCCATCGTGCGGGTTAACTTAGAGGTTAAAGCGGACGCCAAAGACACCGGAGTTATACTAGTTCAGCCCTTGATGAAGGAAAGCCTCGTCTAGTTGTGATGGGATTGATGTAGTTTGTGACTTGGGAGCAATAACCCGCCTAAGCCTCGAATTATGCATCCTAATCCGCCGCGGGTCGTCCCCTTATATACGGGTTGGCCTTGGCGGTGTAAGTCGATCCGGCTCATACAAGTGTCCGGCTCGGTCTCTTCTCTCTTGTCTTGGCTAAGTTACAACACTAAAGCGGTTCACGCCTTGAATTAGCCTCACGGGCTCGGGCCTCCTCCGTTGGGCTGGATCATGGGCGAGGTAAACCGGCCCCTCGGTGGTTCACACTCAGTGTATCCCCAACATTAGGCCCAGTTGACTTGAACGGTTCATGTTAATCTTCACACCTTCGAAACTCTTGATCTCCTTTCATATTTTGTAAACGCCATCTGCTTGAACCCCCGTGATGTCATCTTCGATCCGCGTGTCGAGCGCCAGCGTCATCTTTAATAAAGAAATCCAGTGATGATTCCCTTCATTTAATGTACTATCCGGAAATCGGCGGCCTTTGCCGTCCGCCGCTTTTGACTCCTCGATTCGCGCCCGTTGATCGGCTCCTTATAAATAGACGGTCGCCCCTTTCTCTTCTTCTTCTTCGCTCTTCTCCTTCCTCGCGACGCTCCAGCCTGAAGCTCATCCCGTCTCCGACCTTCTAACGGCAGCGTCAGCGCCGTGCATCAACCTGATCGTATCGAGAGTTTTGGCGCTCCTCCGGCTTTGCTCGCCGGTGGAGTCCTTTTCAAGCCTAGATCCCATCGTAGATCCTGTTCATCCGGTTCATCGGTTTCTTCACACTGCTCCGCCATGGCCATCGATTCAGCCGTCTGCGTATATCCTGTGTGCGGGTGACTGCCCGCCGTCCATTGAACCCTTCATGCATCTTCCTTTTTGCTCGGATCCTCGAGTTTAGAATACGAACCCTCCTGCTCTTTATGAGGTTTGCATAGGTCGTAAAGGTTTTCTTCTTGGGCTACGGTAGATCTCGATTACTTCCATTCGCATGTAGCTGTTTGTCCACACTTAGTAGATTTTCAGCTCTGCCTTATTTGGCGGTTTAACTTTTAATAGCTAATCCGTCACTCCATTGAGTCCTCGATTAAGCCCGGAATGGGGCGGCTGTGAATCGCTGGTTTAACAATGTAATATGCCTGAACCGTTTAATGGTGAACCGTTTCTCCCTTTCTTTGCAGCTTAGTCTTCGGAATGGCTCCTCAATTCTCGACTTGCATTGGGTCGGTCCAAAATCACTGAAAGCGCAACTCAATGGCTATGTCTGTGGCGGTTTGGCTCAAAAATGTCCTCCTTTGGCGTGTTCGGATGGCGAGTTTCCTCGAGCGTGAGGGAGAAATAATGTGTTTATGCAGCACTTACCGGGATTACTGCCGCCGGTTCAAAATTTTTCAGGGACGTCCTTGCAAGTTTTGAACTCCATCCATGGGATATCCCCGAACTACATGTCAAACATATATGCAACTTTCAAGTCTTACTGTGAAGTCTATCTTGGAAAGAACCATCATGGGCTGTTCGGGATTTTCCACTTGAACCGTGTTACAGAATTTTGATGGTCAACCAACAGCTGGGCGTGTCAATCCGAAGAGGAAAGAGGAGTTTTCCTCATGCCAAACACCGGCCATCCAAAGTTGGAACCGAACCTGGTTTCTTGCGGAACTTGCTCCTTCAAGAGAACCCCTTGCGGGTTATCGTCCTCACCCAATAACCGGCATCCGCTGCCTTCACGCTTAACCGCCCATGAGCGGAAGAACTTGCGCCTCAAATAATCAAGCTCCGGGCTCTAATGGCCAATAAGCAAGCGGCGTGGACCTTGTGCGGTGTTGGGTTTCTTGGGCGTCTTGCCACTAAGCCGCCCGGCGGATTGATGCATGTACACAGGCAGCCTCAAAGACCCTCAAAGGCGTCACGAGCTGCCCATAACTGAACTTGAGGTCCGAGAGATTGTAAAGAAGATGCTTGATGAACGATCTCCGTCTGCAGCCCTAACGGGTTGGCTCCATTACGTGTTGCCAACAAACCGCTGGCGGTAAGCTCTACTCACCGCTTTTGGGTCCTTAACACTTTGTTGATATGCATTAATCCTTGTTACTTCTCGGTGACAGCTCATACAGAAGCGTACTAAACCGGTTGAGGCGCGTGTAAAGTCAAAGGCCACCAAGAAGCGAGCAAGAAGAAAAGCGCGAGTCTCTCGATCCGCGGAGGGCGAATCAGCTGGTAAAACTTGATATTCTTACGGGAGCCGCGTAAACGGCTTTCAGCTTTGTTTCTTCTTGCTTATGATTTGTCCCTTTGTATTCCTTTCGGCAATTTCACCTCCCGAGATGATCTTGAAGCCGTCATGCCGACCTGACAGGTAATCATTCTTTCTTCGAATCGATCTTGCGGTTAAAAGAATTAAATCCGTCCGGAAGAGTGAAAAATATCATTCATGCTTACTTGACCAAATCTTTCCTTGAAGACACAACAGGCTGAAAAGCGTCGACCGGCTTACGATTGGCCAGCGGTTACCTCATCGGTTTACGAGACACACCAACGAGCGTCGTCGGAGGTGACTTCTCTGAAAGTGTTATCCCTTAAAGGTTTCTTCGATGTCCTCTCAACCCGTCGACCCGAATTATCGGGCCTCTTGCTCTTGGCGGTTCATCAACCACTTGTGCCTCTGTGCAGTCGATTTACAATTGCCTTGGTCGATTTGTCTTAATCAATTCTAAATATTGCAGCACCAAGGGCTTGAGTAAAAAGCGAAAACCCTTGATCCTCTGCGGATGTTGATCCGGAAAAGCCCCGAGCAAACCCATGAAAATCTGAAGTCACCAAAAATAGCTCTGGCGAGTTGTACAAGACGACATTCTTGATCCGCCGGAAAGCGAACCGAGGCCAAGTGGAAACCGCATCCTGCTCCACGGAGTGCAGCCCACGGTAGTGCGTAGCTGCTGAACCCGCCCGAGCGGTAGCCGACACAAGCCCAAAAGACCGCCAATCCGGCCAGCCCGGTCGACAATGATGATGTTATTGTGGCGGGCAGCTGCTCACCACTCTGGCCAACGGTTGCTAGCAAAACACGGCATAAGGGCCAGTCTGCCGCCGAGTAAAGATAAGGAAAACTGATGCGACTTACGACAACTTCTACTTGAACTTCCTCGGGTTTAGAACGGCTCTATACCAGTAGTGACTTTGAAGCCGATGCAGTACTTCGTATGAAGGACCCGCTGTGAGGTGTGGTTATTACTTTCACGTACTTTGGTACGTATAGTAGCCCCCAAGGGTCGGTTCAACTTAGCATAGTTAAGCGGGACTTAATTTCTGTCCTCATAGCGGGAATCAACTAGCCATTAGCCCCCAAGTGCCAGGTGAATATTTATATTGAGCTTGGGACTTTAGAATAAAACAACTAACGTGCTCCTTTGTTGCGAATGAAATATACGACCAAACCGTGCAACTCAAGGACCTGCTGAGCCAATCGGAAACTCAACAATGGCGAAACCACTAAGGCCAAGGGCGAATTAAGCGGCCTTGGCCACTATCAAACAGTTGAAGGAGTGGTATAAATCGAGCAGGCCAAGCTAGGACACCGAAGGCGGTTTGAAAAAAGCAGGCGGAAAACAGCCCTTAAACCGGTGGTGAAGAGCTTCTACGGACTCAAAGCGCCAAGTGCATGCCATGACCTCTGCCGTCTTTGGTAAGAAAATTTTGTTATCTCAAATTTGATATTTCCGCGGTTTACCTAGGTTATGCGAAACCGGTGCGGGCAAGCGTATGCGCATATGGGCTCGATGTGCGGAAGAAAGGCCGCTTATCACGCTGATTGAACAAGCGTATACGGCGCGGCCGGTCATATGTACATCATACGACAACACAGCCGTCCACGATCGAAACATGGACCCGGCTGTCCATGGTTGGGGCAACGAAGAGTTGAAGCGATCCGCGGCTCGGTTGGCACCCTCTTGCTCGACTTCGCGCCAAAGCGTGGATAGCGAATCTTGATCCGGTGACATAGCAAAGGTTTCCCCAGCGCTCAAGAAGAGCGGTGAAGCCTTTGATAACGGCATACAAGCGGATAACAAAGAAATCGTCCATTGGCGAAATCAATGGCAATAAAGCCTTTGGCGGTTCACCGCTCTTTTATAGCGCAAACAACAAGCTGGTGGGTTGTGTCATTCAGAAGTCACGAGCCTTGTTCCTCCAATCCGTAAGCACACTTATGCTGACGTGTTGATCCGGCTGAGCTGATAAGTGAAGAAGCGTCTTCGGGCCTTAACCGGATTGTTGGTCTACAAATGACTTAGGGCTTTGGGTGAGAAGAAGAAGAAGTTGAACCGGCGCCCCTCTACCTCCGTCAACCCGGCGAAGAAGCGTAATCCGTCAAGCCGGGTGGCGCCTCCAACTTCAAGGCATAACACCATGAACACCGGACCTTAAAAGGCTTTGTAATAGGATAGTCGACACTTTGTTTTGAACAATGCCTTTACAACCTCGATCTGTAACCTATGCATGGTGGTCGTCTTTGTGGATTGATGAACCGTAAACATTTACTTTGAATCACAAATTCTTTAAACCGCCATATCGACATTAAGCTCATATTTATATAAAATATGGATGTATATGACCAGACTTGATGATACAAAAATACCTGCCGTGTCGGGCATGCGGTTGGCTTAGCCAATCTTGAGCGGAGTTTACAAACCATTACCGGTAAAGGAAAAAATAACTCCTCGGTGCTTAGAATGCGGTTTACCGTGTAAAGCCGTGTCGGGCATGACAAGCCCTGTTACTCCATAATGGGATGTTAACGGAAAAAATCAAACGAAACAAAATCACGGATTAAAATGGACGAATTGACAACTTGAATCCGGTTTAAGAGTTTATGGTTTAAAGCAAAGCGAAAATCAAATTGGTATGAAAACCACATGGAAGCAAAGGCAATGACAAAAACCGTTTGCAAGAATAGGCTTTCTTGAGCGGATCGGATGGTGTTACCATGGTGGACGGACCAAGCTCCCCATAAGGTGTAGCGATGGTTCAAGTCAGCCAGGCCCCAAGCGAAATCGTGGCATGATGCGATCAAGTGGCATGGCAATGGTTGAGTTCGACCAAGCCCCAAAGTGATTCTATGGCCTTAGCCGACCAAGAAGCGTGGTTGAATGACCATGTCCCCAAGTGATCGATGGCTTTACGCCGTCAAAAGGTGTTGCATTGGTTGGGACACGACCAAGCCCCAAGTGACAAAACTTGAAAAGCAAGACCAAGGGTTAAACGAGCGCTTCGACAACATCTCCATGTACCCAAACGGGACTTTATCTGAGCGGATACCCCTTTAGCGAGATCCGGTTTATTGCTTTATTCATAATATATACATTGTCTTAATATGTACATAAGTGGAGCGATGGCTCGGGTATAATAAGGCGAAGATGAGCTATGTTCCATGGCTGTTGGTCTCCTCTTGACGTCGTGAGTCTTTTCGCTCTCGAACATCAATCGAGATAGTATGACCCGTTGTCTGATTCTTGCTGACCACAAAGGCCCTTCCAAGGTGGAGATAGCTTGTGCATATCCGTGGTCTTGAATGAGCGAAGCACAAGTCTCCCTCTGAAAGGTTCTTGTTCTAACCCTTGGTGTGATCTGCGAAGATCTTCTTTGGTAAATCGCCCGAGCAATGACCGCCATATCTCGCTCTTCATCGGTCGATCCAAATCGTCCTGCGGGCTGCCTCACTATCGGCCTCAACATAAGCCGCCCGCAAGCGAGTCATGGCGTATATCACGAGGAAGGACGCCTCCGCTCCATGAACCATAAAACGTATATCGGTTGGATCTGATTTGGTGTAGTATTGATACTCCATATCACGGATGGCAGCTCCTCGACCCAACAACGGCGTCCTCACTAAAGGGACCATAAGCGGGGTTTAATACCTCTCAAGATCTGATTAGCTCGTTCCGCGACCATTGGACTACGGGTGGGCCCTTTGAAGAAACGTCAAGCGGATGTGCTCTCGTTCACAAAACTCCTTCATGGCTCCCTTGGACAAATTGGTTGCCATTGTCCGTGATGATCTGTGTGGAAACCCAAACGGAAAATCACCTTTTGATGAACTGAACGCCCGTGGCGCATCACACTTGCTAACGAGGCTCGCCTCGACCCATTTAGTAAACTTGTCAGCCGCCACCAGCAGGTGGGTTTCTTGTCCTTGGACCTTTTGAAGGTCCATATCAACCCCAAATGTAAGCGGCCAAGTAATTGGAATCATCCTCAATTCTTGGGCGGTACATCGAAACACGTCTGGAGAACTTTTGGCAACCATCACATCGTCGACCCGATCTTCGCATCGGCATGGCGATCAACCAATAGAAACGTGGCGGGCGCTTTGTACCAAGTTTTGAACCGGCGTGATGACCACAATCCCTTCATGGATCTCGCAATATCTCACGGCCTTCCTCGGGGACACTGCAAGAAAGCGCCCGGACTGCGCTGCAATGATGCAACTCGCCCTTATGTATGGTCATAGACTTAGACGCCCGAACTATCCGTCAGATAGCGTCTCATCTTACAGTAACTTGCCCGGTTCATGTATGCCAAATAAGGGGGCGTCAATCCGAATGACATGCAAGGGCTGCCACCAAGTGAGCATCCGGATCGAGGAATAGCAAATCGACCTCATCGGGAAGCTTAGCGGCGGATTATGCGATCGTCAAGGAAGACATTAGGCGGGACGGTTTACGTTGAGAACCCGGCCCGGCAGAGCATCCGCCGCCTCATTCTTCCGGCGATCCATGGTCCACGATATCCTTTAAAGTGTCGCAACCATATCCACTCCGCTGATGCAGCAGCCATGAGTGGATCTTTGGAATCCCAAGTGCACGATATTTGGGCCACAAGTCAAAGTCACCAAAGCACTTGACCCGGCTTAGATTCATCTCCTTAGCCATCCGTGAACCATGGAGCAAAGCTTCATACTCAGCTACATTGTTAGTATGGGGAACATTAAGCGAAGAGCGTAACAGAACTTGTCACCTGGTGGGGAAGTTAATCGACTCGACCCCAAAACCTCAATTGCACTGGACCCATCAAAGTGGATGGTCAATAGGTATAATCCGGCTTTTCTTGGTGCTTGCAACTCCGTCAATCATTAATGAAATCCACAAGTGCACGAGACTTTCTGCCGTCGAGGCACATATTTTAAACCGTCCCAAGTTCTATAGCCCATTTAATCCGACGATCGCTTCCGGTTACATTGATATTGCCCAAAAGGTAGGCTGACCTTTGTGATGGGGTGCCCTGGAAATCTTGCTTCAGCTTCGACGCCATAAAAACTCCATTACCACCAACGCCAATCACGGATATCTTTGTTTAGACTCAATGAGAACCTCCTGATGTAATAAACGTCCGTTGAACGGATACTCCTTTCACTCCTTGTTCCACCACAATGGCTCGCTCACTGCCTGGCATTAGCGGCAACATATAACGAGGCGGCTCTTTGTCAATGGGGCGGCAAGAACAGGCGGGTTGGCGATTGCGCTTTAAGTCCTCAATGCCTCATCATTGACTGGAACTCCAGGCAATTGATCCGTCTTCTTGACATACGGTACAAAGGAATGGCCTTCTCTCCTAGGCGGTGATAAACCGGCAAGCGCGGCAATCCGACCTGTAAGCGTTGGACATCATTGATACACTGGCTTAGCCAGGGAGGTGATAGCTGTAATCTTCTCGGATTAGCCTCAATCCCTGTTGGACACAAGAAACCCAATAACACTGTAGGAACACCAAAAACACTTGGCGGGTTAAGCATCATCTTGTACACCGCAAGTTGTCAAAGGTCTCTCTCAAATCCTCAATCAGTTCCTTCTCCTTGACTTAACCATAATATCATCCACAAAGCATGCATTCGGACCGATCTGTTTATGCAAGCAATTCTGCCATAGCGTTGATAAGTTGCTTGGGCGCTCTTGAGCCCAAAGGCATAGATACATAGCGAAGGCTCAAAAGGGGTGATAGCGCTGTCTTCTCCTGGTCATTAACCGCCATCTTAATCGATGATATCCGAATATGCATCAAAAACTCAGCAGCTCACAACCGTGGGATCAATAATCTGATCAATACGGAGGCGAAAGGATCTGTTTGGACAAGCCTTGTTAAGATCCGTATAATCCTTTGTCGCCAAGTGCAATTCTTCTTAGGACCAACACGGATTAGCAAGCCACTCTGGATGGAAAACTTCAGCGATAAATCCTGCCGCCAAAAACTGCAACCTCCTCTCAATGGCCTTGCGTCTTTCCTCATTAAACCGGTAAGAAACTGTTTGCAGTCGTACTTGGGATCAACATTAAGGGTGTGCTCGGCGAGTTCCCTTGGTACACTGGCATGTCGGAAGGCTTCCATGCAAAAATGTCGATTCTCACGGATGAACTTCGATGGTAGCTTTCCTATTTGGATCCAAGTTAGCAATGGTGAACTGCAGACGAATCGCCGGGCACAAAATCAACAAGTTTAGTCTCAACCGCCGACTTAAACTTCAAATCGGATCGTGCTCTGTAGTTGGCTTTTCAACAGCGGGGTCATATCCGGGATCAACATTGTCTTTATAATACTTTAACTCCCGGTGGCACAAACCGACTCCGCATAAGCGCATCACCTTCCTCGCATTCCAACAATCGGCGGCTCCATGAACCGTTATCGTCCCTTTGTGACCCGCATTTTCAGCTGCAAATAAACATAACAAGGCCGTGCCATAAACTTCATAAGGCGGCCGCCCAAGCAGTGGTAAAGGCTTTGGATTTTAACCACCTCAAGCGTCAATGTTTCCGATCACGGGTCATGTTCATCTCCAAAAGCTACCTCGAGCTATCTTACCGACCGGAGTGCACTTGCGGGCACCACACCATGAAATCACATCTTCCGTGAGTTTCTCGCATTTCTCCGAGGGTCTTTGGTGGGCTCATGTCTTCGATCGCTTTGAATTTTTCCGGTTGGCCTCGATGCCTGTGGGACACGAGGAAACCCAGAGCTTGCCCGAGGGGACTCCAACACGCACTTCTCCGGGTTGAGCCGCAGTCCACTTTATCAAGGCTCGCAAGGTTTCTTCCAAGTCCTATATCGTGGTTTTCGCCCCGAGACTTCACTACAATGTCATCGACGACGCCAAAGATTCCTCCCGAGTCTGTCGCCGAGGCGATGTGCATCACCACGAAAGGTCGCTACAATGCTATGCGAACCCAAACGGAATGCAGGTATAGCAGTACACACCAAGACGGGTCGGAAAGCCGCTTTTTCCACGCCTTCTACCGCCATCTTGATATGGTGATAGCCCGAGAAGGCATCCAGAAGCACAAGCAGTCACTCTCGCCGTGGAGTCGACGATCTAGTCAATGCGAGGAAGCGGAAATGGATCCTGTGGGCAGGCCTTGTTGAGGTTGGTGAAGTCGACACACACGCCTTTCCCTTTTTTGGCACGACAACCGGGTTGGCCAGCCAATCCGGTAGCGGACTCGCGAATAACCCCGCCGACTCTAGCTTATGGGTCTCTTGGATGATAAAAGCTTGTTTCTCGTGGATCGTCGCCGCCTTTCGCTTCACGGGCGACGTTGGGGCACACATTGAGGTGATCTCAATCACGCCTCGGGACCCCCGCCAACTGATCAGGTCCCACGCGAACACCTTCTTGTTGTTCAAGCAGGAACTTCACCAAGGCCTCCTCCCGCTTGGGTTCGAGGTTTGCACCTATGGTGAAGGTGGCGTCGATGGACCCGCCTCGCTGACTGGTACCTGCTTGGTTTCCGCCTTTGTTTTGAGTGAATAGCTGCTTTTTCTGACGGCGCGCCCCTTGGGCTCGGGCGCCGTATTGGGCGCCGTGCCGTGCCGCCGCAGCCGCCTTCAAAACAAGCTTGAGCACCTGCAGTGCATCTCATGTATTTCCTGACATGGTAAGTACGCCGCTGCTCCCGGGCTTCTTCATGAGGTTGTACGCCGGGTGAGTTGCTTCCATGAACCGGGCCAAGGCCGGGTAGCCGAGGATGGGGAGGCCGATGGGGGCGATGTCGAAGTTGATCAGATCTGTGCGGAAGTTGTCGCGGGTGCCGAAGGTCACCGGGAGGCGAATTTGTCCCAGGGAGGCGATGGAACCGGCTCCGACTCCTGAAAAAGGCCTGCTGGGCTGGAGCCGCTCTGGTGGCACATGGAGGAGGCTGAAGGCCTCCACAGAGAGCATGCTGAGGCCGGCTCCGCCGTCGATGAGGGTCCTGGTGGCAGCCACTTCGCAGATGGTGGGGGTGCACAACATCGGAAGCACACTCGAACCGGCGGGGTTGGAGGGGTGATCGTCCGAGTTGAAGAGCAGGTCGGCCTCGGGCGCCACCCAACCCGGCGGAGCTCCCTGGCACTTGGAGGCGGTGGCCATCTGGCGGGTGAACGACTTGACGTGGCGGCTCGAAGGTGGGGCCAGTGAGCCGCCCAGGAGAGCTGCGACGACCGGGGGCGCTGGCCCGGCGCAATGGGTGAGGTAGAGGTCGCGTAGCCCCCCCAACAGGCCTGCTGCTCGTTCCCCGCTGGGCCGGTGGGGCGTTGGCGGAAGGCGACGGGGAACAACGGGGGCGTCCGCCGACGGGAGCCGTCCGAGAGACTCGAGCGGTGCGAGCAGCCCGATGCTCGGCGCGGGCTCGGCGAACGTCAGCCATGGACATGACGGAAGATCACACGCGACCAGCGGAAGAAAGATTCCGGCGCACCCCTACCTGGCGCGCCAAATGTCGGATTTCGGGTTCCGGCAGACCCTTGAGGTTCGAACTCTGGGGTGCGCGCGGAGATCTTTCCCCTTCCAGCTCACGCGTTAATGGTTTGCAAGGGATCTAAGCTAGGAACGATGAGCAACACTAGAGACACAAGATTTATACTGGTTCGGGCCACCGTTGTGGTGTAATACCCTACTCCAGTGTGTGGTGTGGTGGATTGCCTCGGGGCTGATGAAGAATAAGATAAAGGAAGAACAGCCTCGCGAGGGGCTGTTCTTGAGCTGGTGCGATGGACTGCTTGGGTGAGTCGATCGTTTCTCTCTCTCTCTCTCTCTCTCTCGTAGGTTCGACCCATTCTGGTCGGTCCCCCCCCCTCTCTGTGGTGGCTAGTCCTATTTATAGACGGAGGCCCTGGGCCTCTTCCCAAATAATGAGCGGGAAGGGCGCCAACAATTGGCCATTTTGAAGGGGAACATCTAGTACACTTATCCTGACTAAAGTTGGTCTTCGGCTGCCAAAGGCTCTGACGGTGACGCCATCCTGGGCTCCACGATGACCTCCGTCTTGCCGCTCTGCTGGTCTTGGTCTTGTTGCACCGAAGCGGTAACCTTTGCCTGATGCCTTGGCCTGTGCTTACCTCCTTTGCACCAAAGGGGAAACGAGGACACTGCAGCAGTCGGCGCCACTTGGCGCCTCACCGATCTCGACCGTCATGGCTTGCGCCACAGGCACCCTCGTGAGGTACCCTGCCTTGATCTCTCCGCCTCCTCGTGAGCCTGCCTCGACGAGGCTGCCCCGAGGAAGGTTCTCGTCATCCGCCTCATGAGGCTTGGCCCTCGCGAGGGTCTTGAGCTTGAGCTGATGAAGCTGGGCCGCGCTGGGCCCCCACTTGAGCCACGCCGCAGGCCGCAGGCAGGCAAGTCTGGGGACCCCCGTTCCCAGAACGCCGACACAAATCATTACCTTGTATACCGTTTAGCGAATCTCGCATTCTAACACTCGGTCATCCTCACAAGCATTGCAGAATTTCTCTTGTCGACAAACCAAGTTCGGATAAATCCATGGATTCTGCAAGCCAAACAAACATCTATCATTCCTTCCTAACCCTCAGGTTTTGCGTAACTCCTATAAGATCGCCTGTCGATAAAATCGTAACTTCTTCCAGGGTTTTTCCTTCAGCAAGAATGTGCTTGCTTCTTGGCAGGTCCTGGGGCCTGTGCGTTATGGCCCATCTCATCACTTGTAGTCCTTGAACTTATCATCGGGCAACTGATCATTATTCCAACTTCCAACTTCCTAGTATTCTTAAATCCATCCAATTGTACTGTCTTCCTTCCTTCGGTTGGTACCAAACTAAACGCGATTACTCAGACTCATCAGAGAGTCACCATTGCTCCATATTACCAACATCATACCTCCTTTATATCCAAATAGTACTTCATTCCTTCATACTCTTGGGGTATCCAACATATCGAGATAAAACTCATACTTGTTTAGTCTGAAATCCACTCAGTGGAATATCATTATCCTTTTCAGGGTCAAATCTCCTTACAGGGTACTACCACCCTTAAAATGCTCCAATCTCATCCATAGACCATATTTCTCATATCCTCGAAAATGGTCAAAATCTTTCTTCATAGAGTAACAACTCATAAAAATCCAAATTAGTACCAACGATGATAAATTTATTTATTCTCCAATTACTACAATCTCCTGTATTTCCATTACATGCCTCAACTCAACATCTCAATACAGAAGAGATGTTCTCACTACTACTACATTTACATTGCTGGTAACTCAACTATTTAGCACAAGTCTCCTTCTTCTTGGGACAATCCCTGGCAAAGTGCCCTGCTTCATTACAACGAAAACATATCACTTCTAACAAGTCTCGAGGTTTCCTTTTTGGGCAACTGCTGAAGTAGTGCCCTGACTCCTTGCACCTAAAACAGGTGATATGACTCAGGTCCTTCCTAGAATCCAATCTACTCCTCTTCCTGGATTTTTCCGTTCCAATCAGGGCTTCTATTTCCTGTGGGTCATACTTTACTTCCTCTGTCGGGAATTATACTAGGTCTCCATTTAGACAATCTTGGGAGATGTGTCCTTCTTCTCCACATGAATAGCATGACTTGGTGCAGGATTTAATTTTGTTTCCTTTGTGTGTGTCCTCCATCTCTTCCTTCATCACAGGTTCTTCTAAAATTTCCATGAGGGCTCCTTTCATTGCTTCTTTCTTTTGCTGGAGGGTTCTTTGTACCATGGGGTAAATTTGACACTCGGCATGGTAGTGGGTAGTTCCTTCACACAAGAAACAAGTAATCTGCCTAGTTGGGCATTCTTCAGCTGGGTTACTTCCTTCACTATTAGGGCATCCATCACTGTGTTCCTCATGTGTGTGTCCTATTTCTCGACAAATCTTGCATGCACAAGACTTCTTTATATTCTTTCCATAAGGCTTCATTCTCTGGGACACAAACTGAGACTTTGGCAAGGTCAACTTAAATTCCTTCCAAGTAGTTACTCCTTGCCATCCATTGATGGTTTGGTACAACCTCCACCAAGTAGCAGCACCTCTTTCAAAGCACTGAAGAGCATGCTGGGCCATATCCTTTCCGGCTATAGGGTTATTCTTCATGTGATCCTCCATGTTCTGAATCCATCGGTCCGTCTCCAATTGACTCATCGGTCCAGATAATATGAGCTCATCTCCATTCATCCTCTATTGGGTCCAGGGTTTTGGGGTGAGATAAGAGAGATAGAGAGGGATACACACAATACAAACAATAGTTTTGAAAAGACAGGTTTTATTGTGGTTGTCGGAAAAACAACAAACAAATGACAGATCACAAACGTCGCAGCTAACGTAGGTACAACGGGGTTTGGTCTTCTAATGGTCAATAATCTTCAAAGTCATCAAACTCTTCAAGTCTTGTTCATGTCTCCGATGGCTTCTTCCGATCGTGCTTGTCCTTCTCAAGTTCTTCTGCCAGATCATCTCTATTGACACGAAGTCTCTTGTGACGTCCTTTAATATTCTGGAGTTGCGTTCCAAACTTCTGGGTTTCAACATCCTTGGCATGATCCATGGTCCTACTGTCCTTCAGTTCCTGACAAATCTCCGGTATCTCGAGGTTTTAGCTCCTCCGGCTTGGCTACTTTCAGCTTCTGGTTCCTGAGTTCTTCACGAATTGCCTCTTTGTCAAATACGGCTTCCTGCAGATCCACCCTAAACTTCTTGATGTAATACTCCAGATCCTGGTGATACACCAGCTATGCTAAAACTGCATCCTTTGCTGACAGATCCTCCATCAGCCTTCTACCACCCAATCCTTCCATGCATATGCATGCTTAACTCAGCGTGGTGACAATAGCATAGGAGAACGATAACATCATGAATGTCCATGTTTCTGCTCTTGTCATTTCCATGAGCTATCGTTCCATAGTTGATATTTCCCGCCTTAAGGTTTTCTCGACAAAATCTTTGAGTGCTTATGCTCTATGTTCCGGTCTTTCTCCAATACACCTGGGTCTCGGGTATTGACAACTTCCATAGTCTGCCAAGTTCCATAAGGGGTGCCTTCCTAGGTCATACAAATCTGAAACAAAATCTTTAAAGCCTTCAAATTCTCCTAGTCTTCGGAGTCTTCAACCGTTGTAGTTTCCATCAGTGTAATGCACGGTAAAAATCCTCTTTATTCCAAAGTAGTCTTAGTTGTCCGATATCTTGTACTCCTTGGAGTGGTCTCATCAGCCAAATCTTCATGTTGTCAAAAGGGGAAAGGGTATAGTCTAACTAAAAGGGAATATTAGAATAAGCTCACAAGAGAAGGGAGGTAAAAAAAATCTTTTTGAAACGAAGGTTGTAGAGAAAATCTTTCCTATGGGCTTGCCAGTTTCTAGGGTCACGTCCTACAGTCAACATGTGCTCTGATACCATCTTGTAGCGACCCGACCTCAGATGGTCAAGTCTCTATGCTTAAGTGTCATCCCTGGATCGGTATGCTGACACATACACAGTACTTGAGGATTTATAATAGAGGTAAATCACATGTATAAAGTAACGTAAATACTATTACCTCAATCCAAAATAGCGGAAGTAACAAGGTTGTGGATTCCCATCGACACCAACGGCAAAGTTGAGTGTAGAAATCGTAACCCTAACGTATCACTTACTCGTCGTAAGATTCCTGCAACATGAGACGTTGTAGCCACAAAGGGTCAGTACATTGAATGTACTGGCAAACTCACAACATAGAACAATGATGAATAGTAACTATCACTACATGCTTATATGGCTGGTGGAGGCTCTATGGTTATAATGTTCTGCGAAAAGCCAATTTTTCCCTACTGCAAAGGAATATATTTTATTTAACTATCATGGTGGTTGTTAAACATTGAGAATGGTTGACAGCATTCTCAATCCCAATTAAGCATCATCATTAAAACCCAACAATATTAATTAAAGTAACATGATGAGATTCACATGATAATCCAAGTACTAGATACTCAAGATGTCCATAACCGGGGACACGGCTAACCATGATTAGTTTTATACACTCTGCAGAGGTTTGCGCACTTTTCCCCACAAGACTCGATCTCCTCCGTTGGGATTCTCGCACTACATGGTGTTTGAGAAACGGATGACCGAGACATAGTCTTTCAAAAGCGCTAGCACCTTACGAACGGGTAGACCGTTACAACTACATCCCACTACATCTGCTAGTCTACCACTGTAAGAGTTCGCACGACTTAATCAACTATGCTAGAGCCCATAGTAGCTTGTGGCTGCACACGGCAGTTTCTAGCATGAATAATCTCATGATCCCTTTGAGCCTGGGTGGCGGTCCAAAAAGAAACAGGCAATCCTGGAATACCGAGGTACCTCAATCCACCCAGATGTTTGTTTAAGTTGCCACCTTAAATAAACCATTAAATAACAATCTCACATCTGTCATGGATACACTCACCCAATCCACGTCTACTAGCATAGCATGGCATAATAAGAAAACGTAGAAGTAACTCCCAAGGGTTTGATAATAAAACAGGTAATAGGTACTACCTCATCTACTTCACAAAACCTACAATTTAATTAGATCCTAATCATGCAATGTTTGAGGATTGATCTAATGCAATAAAACTGGGTAGTAAAGAGGTATGATCAAAGTGTGAACTTGCCTGCAATGTTGATGAAGATGATTCGCACTCAAAACTCTTAATAGTTCTACTCGTCACACTCCGGTCAATCTATCGTGAGCAAGCAATAGTAACCACACATAAGCAATCACTCAAAAGATCGGAGAGAACAAAGAAAACAATTCGGAAAACATCAAAACCAAATCAAATAACTCTTGCATAATAAAACTATTTCTAACAGTACCAAAACTATGTGTATTTGGCCTTATCATAAAGTTTATGTCAAGAGCTTCGATTTGCAAAAAGAATCAACTAAATCGGAGTTACAAAACTCAAGTTACGATCAAACAAAGTTCAAATACTAAACTGTTTAAAATTCAAATTTTAAACTTTCAAAAACATGTTTAAGTTGGTTATCTGGATAGAGGGGATCATAACTAAAAAGTGGGCGTTGGTTTCGTTGGATTTGGACAAACGAGTAAAAAGTTGTGAGCATTTGAAGTCCATGGGCTAATCTGTAAATAAAATATTCACAGACGGGTACCTGGCCGAAATTAAAAAGAAAAAGAAAAAAATCTAAATAACGGACGTTCGCTACCGAACGCTAATGAATGAACTTGTTCACTGCAGAAGCTAACATATCGAACGTTTACTAATTAAAGAAAATGTTTAATTTTTTTTATAAAAAAACAGAATCGATCTGGTCCATTGGATCCAGATCTGACGGTGAGGGAGGAGCGAGGAGTTACCGCGGCGGCAGCAGCGGTCAACGGCGAGCCGGGACGGCGGCGACGGCTCGGGTTCGGCCGGGGCGGCAGCTCCGGCCGTCAGAGGGCGGCAAAGGGCCAGGAGGCGGCTTGGCGAGGCGAGTGGCGGTGGTCGGCGGTGGTTCACGGGGACGGGACAGAGCGGGGCGGCGCCGGTGGATCTCGCCGGCGGTGGCGGTTTCCTGCGAATGCGGCGCGTCGGCTGAGGGAGAGAGAGAGGTCGGGGTCTCGCCTTTTAAAGGCGGAGGGGAGGGGGTGGCGTGGAGGAGGAGGCAAGAGAGGCGGCGGGGAGAGGCCGGGCGGAGCACGGTGGTGGCGTTGGCGTGCTGGCTCGGGACTTCGTCCCGAGCTCGGAGACGAGCGGCGTGGGCCGGCTGGGCCGTGGCCTGGCTTGCTGGGCCGGCCCGGTCCGGTCGGTCCAGAAGTTTTTTTATAACATTTTACGACGCAAACTAAAAATAATAATGACCAAATAAATAAAAAAGTTATATAGGCATATAATATATCAAAATTTTCAGAAAATTATTTTCTACAATATGGACATTTTCCAAAGTCAAATAAAATCAAGAAAATTCAAATAATTCCAAGAGTGCTACTGCCCACTAAAATCCAAAAAAATCATTTTAAAATACCAAAATGATGTCAAATTTATTTATCTCCAATTTTCTATTGTAGGAATCATGTTACCCTATTTTCCATATATTTTATTTCTGGAGAAAAATAATTTGAATAAAACCCAAATAACTCCAATTTGAAAATAAATTCAAAGGGACTTTGAATTTAATTCTTTAAACTTCCAACTCATATTTCATATGTTTTGAAGAAGTCATTTTATCTTCTCTCATGAAAATCATTGAGTTGCTTAAAGTTTCAGAATTTGAAAATAGTTCCAAATGAAATTCAAATATTTTCAAATACCCTTTTCATTTAATTAAATGGAAGAAGTCATGTCATCTTCTCTCTAGGGTTTTGTATTTGAAAAGAATTTGAATTCACGAAGATCATAAATGCAAAATGAAAGTTTGGGAAAGTCCTTTTATTCCCTCTCATTTAACTTTCAAAAAGTTTCAAATTTCACTCAATCAATCAAACAATTAATCAAATCTATCTATTTATTATAACATTCCAAAATTTAGAATTTTGGGATGTTACATAGATAGATCTTGCTTGATCGTAGGTAATTTTTTTGAAATACTGCGTTCCCCAAGAGTGACGTTCGAGCAACCCCAAAGTCCACTACACGGTAAGAAGTGACTACGATACTCTCATGGTATAAGGAGCAAAATCATACGTTAACACTCCATGCTATTACAATTGAATGCAGATGTTATTAACTCAATTCATAATAGACAAGTCTGGGTCAAATCAATATATCGTTATTCCAATGTCGTAATTTTAATCTTGTTTTAGGACTATTGTTGCACATCGATATTGTAGCGACCCGACCCGAATGGATCAAGTCTCTGTGCTTAGTGTCATCCCTGGATCGGTATGCTGACACACACAGTACTCGAAGGATTTATAACAGAGGTAAATCACATGTATAAAGTAACGTAAATACTATTACCTCAATCCAAATATAGCGGAAGCAACAAGGTTGTGGATTCCCATAAACACCAACGGCAAAGTTGAGTGTAGAAATCGTAACCCTAACGTATCACTTACTGTCGTTCAAAAGTCTCGCAACATGAAAAGTTGCAGCCGAAAATGGGTCAAGACATGGAATATCTTTGGCAATGTAACACATAGAGAGTAATGAAAATAAGCCTATACTACATGCATATATGGCTGGTGGAAAGCTCTATGGTTACAGTTTTTGTGAAAAGCCAATTTTTCCCTACTACAAAGGAATGAATTTATTTAACTATCATGGTGGTTGTTAAACATTGAGAATGGTTGACAGCATCCTCAATCCCAATTAAAAGTACTCATTAAACCCAAACAAATTATATTAAGTAACGTGATGAGATCAACAAGATAATCCAAGAACTAGATACTCAAAATGTCCATAACCGGGGACACGGCTAATCATGATTAGTTTATACACTCTGCAGAGGTTTGCACACTTTTCCCCACAAGACTCCATCGCCTCCGTTTGATTTCTCGCACTACATGGTGTTTGAGAAACGGATGACCGAGACATAGTCTTTCATAAGCACTAGCACCTTACTTGTGGGTAGACCGATACACCTACTTTCCCCTACATCTGCTAGTCTACCCGTAAGAGTTCGCACAACTTAGTCAACTATGCCAGAGACCATAATGGCTTATGGCTGCACACGGAAGTTTCTAGTTTGAATAATCTCATGATCCCTTTGAGCCTGGGTGGCGGTCCGAAGAAATACAGGCAAATCCTGTCTACCTGTGTGCCTTGATAGGCAAATCCTGGAATAGCCAGTGCCTCAATCCACCAGATGTGTGTTTAAGTTGCCACCTTAGATAAACCATTAATTATCAATCTCACATCATCATGGATATTCACTCAAACCCAATCCACGCTCACGAGCATAGCATGGCATAATAAGCAAACATAGAAGTAACTCCCAAGGGTTTGATAATAAAACAGGTAATAGGTACTACCTCAACTACTTCCCATAACCCACAATTTAAATAGATCCTAATCATGCAAGTGTTTGAGGATAGATCTAATGCATAAAAACTGGGTATAAGAAGAGTATGATCAAAGTGTTACTTGCCTGCAAAGTTGATGAAGATGATTCACACTCAAAACTCTTGATAGGTCTACTCGTCACACTCCGGTCAATCTATCGAAATCAAGTAATAGTAACCACACATAAGCAATCACTCCAAAAGATCGGAAAGATCGAAGAAGACGATTCGGAAAACATCAAAACCAAGCAAATAACTCTTGCAACGTAAAACAATTTCTAACAGTACCAAAATTATGTGAATTTGGCCTTATCAGAAAGTTTAGGTCAAGAGCTTCGATTTGCTAAAAGAATCAACTAAATCGGAGTTACGAAACTCAAGTTATGATCAAACGAAGTTCAAATTCAAATCTGGTATAATTCAAATTTTAAATTTTCAAAAACATGTTTGAGTTGGATTACTGGATAGAGGGGATCATAACGAAGACGTGAGCATTGGTTTCGTTGATTTTGGACTAACGAGTAAAAAGTTATGAGCGTTTAAAAATCAGGGACTAATCTGTAAAGGAATTCATCACGAGATAGGTCCTGGCGAATTAAAACAGAAAAGAAAAAACAAAACTTATCGAAGCTAACGTCATTGTGGGGAGCTAACTAACAAAAGTTGTTCGCTAAAGAATCTAACTAACGAATGATCACTAAATAGTCAAATCTAAAATAAAACCACCTAAAGGAAAATAACGAAAAAAACCTAGAAGAAATAAACCGGCCGGAGGTATTATACGGTTCAAGTCGAGTCGAGAAAAAACCAACAGCGGCGGCGGAATTCGCGACAGTGGCGGCGGCGGCTCGGGTCGGCCGGGCGGCGGCTCGGTGGGTCTCGGCGTGGCGGCGAGACACAGGAGGGGTGAGGCTGGGCGGCGGAGTGCGGTGGTGGCGACGGCGGTGGGCATAGGCGACGAGGGTGGCTGCTTGGGCGCTGGCGGATCTCGCCGGCGGCGGCGATTTGGGCGGCGGGCGGCGATCTGCGAGAGGAGGGGAGAGGAGAGACGGGGCCCGGGGCTCCGGATTTATAGGGCGGGAGGAGCGGCGGCTCTTGCGTGGAGAAGGGGGCAAGGTGGCGCGGTGTCCGCCGGGCGTCTGTGTGGCGCGCGCCATGTGGGTCCGGGAGTTCGTCCCGAGCTCGGGACGAGCGGGCGTGGCACTGGCTGGGCTGGGCTCTGCCCGCCCGCCGATTCAAGGGAGTCTTTTTTAAAACAAACCGAGGAAAAAATAATAAAACAAAATAAAAGGAAAATATTATATAGGCATATAGTATATCAAAATTTTCATAAAAAGATTTCCTACAACATGGACATTTCTATAGCATTAAATAAAATTCACACAAATTCAAATAAAGCAAAGAGTGCTTCTGGTCAAATAAAATCCAACAAAAATCATTTTAAAAATACCAAAATGACTTCAAATTAATTTCTCTTCAATTTTCTGATGTAGGGAATCATATTACCTTATTTTCCATATATTTTATTTTTGGAGAAAAATAATTTGAATAAAGCTCAAATAACTCCAAATTGAAAAATAAATTCAAAAGAACTTTGAATTTAATTATTTGAAACTCCCAACTCATATTTCATATGTTTTGAAGAAGTCATTTTATCTTCTCTCGCGAAAATCATTGAGTTGCATAAAGTTTCAGAATTGGAAATATTCTCAAATGAAATTCAAATATTTTCAGCACCCCTTGTCATTTAAATAAATCGAAGAAGTCATGTCATCTTTTCTCCAGGGTTTTGTGATGAAAAGAATTTGAATTCCCGAAGATCATAAAAGCAAAAATGAAAGTTTGGGAAAGTCCTTTTATTCCCTCTCATTTAACTTTCAAAAGTTTCGAATTCACTCACTTTCGGTCAATCAATCAAACAATCAATCAAAACTATCTATGTGTTTATAACATTCCAAAATTTAGAATTTTGGGATGTTACAAACTACCACCCTTAAAATGAATCTCGTCCTCGAGATTCGGAGAGGCTAGAAAGAAATAGGTTAGGGTTTGGGGGTCTTCTCAAAATCCATCGATCGTCTCCGGGGTTCTCGGGTGCTACCACCCTTAGAAGCATGGTTACGGTTCCATCAAAACTTATATACTCCATCCTTATTACTGACAGTGTCGGTCTTCTCAGATCGTAAGGACAATTCCTTCTCTGGGCTCTTCCGGTAGTGGCATAACCTTTTCCTCAACTCTTTTTGTCCTTTCCTCTTGGTAAGGTTATTCCGAAACTGGGTCCTCTTAGCTGACGGGTCTGGCGCCAATACTAAACAACTATCGATATCTCATGGTGGTCAACAATTTATGGTTTGTCCTGCAGAAAACGGGTCTGGGTTGAACCTCACCGTATATCCTACGATTGGCAACAGCTGCGTGTACAAGGGAAAATACTTATACCATTCTAAGGTTCACACAAGGTTTTGATCGTCGTCTCTCTACTATGGGTAAGTCACTCAGATTTACCATCCCATATAGCAACGCAAATAATAAGAGTAAGTCGGTATGGTGATCAATCCATCCCGCACCCAAATCATTACCTTGTATATGGTTTAGCGAATCTCGCATTCTAACACTCGGTCATCCTCACAAGCATTGCAGAATTTCTCTTGTCGACGAACCAAGTTCGGAAAATCCATTGATTCTGCAAGCCAAACAAACAACTATCGTTCCTTAACAACTCTCAGGTTTTGCGTAAACTCCTATAGAATCGTCTATCGATAAAATCGTAACTTCTTCCAAGGTTTTTCCTTCAGCAAAAATGTGCTTGCTTCTTGGCAGGTCCTGGGGCCTGTGGGTTATGGCCCATCTCATCACTTGTAAGCCTTGAACTTATCCTCGGGCTTCTGATCATTATTCCAACATCCAACTTCCAGCTTCCTAGCATACTTAAAATCCATCCAATAGTAATGTCTTCCTTCCTTCTATTTGCACCAAACTAGGACATGATTACTCAGACTCATCATGGAATTTCCATTGATCCATATTTCCAACATCATACGTCCTTTACATCCAATAGTAATTCATCTCTTCATCCTCGTGGGATATCCCACATACCGATATAAAAACTTATACTTATGAAATCCATACTCCACTTCGTGGAACGTCATTATCCTTTCCAGGGTCAAGCGTCCTTTCAAGGGAATATTGGCCATCTCTGCCTGGACTGAGCTACCTTCAGTCTATCTCGAATCTACTTAACATTCTCTTCTGACTCTTTGATCACATTTGGTCCAAACAACTGACGGTCTCCAACTTCATCCCAAATCAACGGTGTCCTGCACCTTCTCCCATACAAAGATTAAAAAGGGGTCATCTTCAAACTGACTTGGTAGCTGTTGTTGAATGAGAACTCCGCGTAAGGTAGATTATCACCACTACTAGATCCATAATCTAGCGCACACGATCTCAACATGTCCTCCAAAATCTGATTGACTCTCTTGATTTATCCATCTGTCTGCGGATGAAAGGCTGTACTGAACTCTAGCCTAGCACCCAAAGTCTGGTGCAGCTGACTCCAAAACTTTGAGGTAAACTGTGTTCCTCTACGATGGTCCTCGGAACTCCATGCAGACATACGATCCTTGTCAAATATATCTTGGCCAACTTCGCACTTGTATAGGTGGTTTTTTACTGGGATAAAGCGAGCCACTTTGTTCAAGCGAATCAACTACTACCCAGATAGAATCATATCCCGATCGGGTTCTGGGAAATCTGGTAATGAGATCCATGCCAAGCTTATCCCACTTCCATTCGGGTATCGGCATAGGCTGTAGTAATCCGACTGGCTTCTGATGCTCTGTCTTCACTCTCTGACATACATCACATACGGCTACATACTCGGCAATATCCTTCTTCATACCAGTCCACCAGAAACACTCCTTCAAATCCAAACACATCTTGGTGTTTCCAGGGCGAATCGAGTATGGTGAGTCATGAGCCTCCTGAAGTATTAACTTCCTGATCTTTGCATTATTGGGTACATGTACACTATCCTCAAACCATAAGGTGTCGTGCTCATCTTTACGAAAACCTTTGGCCTTTCCTTTGCTCATCCTCTCTTTTACCTCAGCAATCTGTTTGTCATCCTTCTGAGCTTCACAGATCTTTCCCAACAATGTAGGCTGAACTTCCATTGCTGCAACAAAACCTTTGGGAACAATCTCCAATCGAAGTTCCCTGAAAATCCTCGGCTAACTCCTTTGATATTCCTCCGATTATGAGGGTATTCGTCCTTGTTTTCTTTATGGTTGTATCCTATTTCTCCACAAAGCTTGTATGCACAAAGTTTCTTCATATCCTTTCCAGAAGGCCTCAATTTCTGGGACACAAACCGAGACTTTGGCAAAGTCAACTTAAATTCATTCCAAGTGGTTACTCCTTGCAATCCATTGATGGTTTGTTACACCCTCCACCAAGTAGCAGCACCTCTTTCAAAACACTTAAGAGCATGCTGGGCCATATCCTTTGTGACTATAGGGTTGTTCTCCATATGATCCTCCATGTTCTGAATCCATCGGTCCTTCTCCAATTGACTCATCGGTCCAGGAAATACAAGCTCATCTCCATCCATCCTCTAATGGGTCCATGGGTTTGGGGTGGGATAAGATAGATAGAGAGAGAGGGATACACACAAGACAAACAAAGTTCTGAAAAAGCAGATTTTATTGTGGCTGTCGGAAAAACATCAAACAAATGAAAGCTCACAATCGTCGCATCTAACGAAGGTATTAAATAGGGGTTTGGTCTTCTAAAGGTCAATGTCGTCAAACTCTTCAAGTCTTGGTCATGTCTCCGATGGCTTCTTCTGATCATGCTTGTCCTTTTTGCCAGATCATCTCTGTTGACGTGAAATCTCTCGAGACATCCTTTAATATTTCTGGAGTTGGGTTCCAAACTTCCGGGTTTCAACCTCCTTGACATGATCCATGGTCCTATTGTCCTCCAATTCCTGACGAATCTCCGGTATCTCGAGGTTTTGCTTCTCCAGCTTGGCTACTTTCAGCTTCTGGGTCCTGAGTTCTTCACGAACTGCTTCCTTATCAAATACTGCTTCTTGTAGGTCCATCTTAACTTCTTGATGTAATGCTCCAGATCCCGGTGTTACATCAGCTAAGGTTAAAACTTCACCTCTTGTTGATAGGTGCTCCATCAGCCTTCTACCATCCAATCTTTCCATGCATCTGCATGCTTAACTCAGCACGGTGACAATAGCATAAGCGGGCGATTACATCTTGGAAAGCTGTGCTTCTGCTCTTGTCATTTCCATGAGCTATCTCTCCATAGTTCATATCTCCTGCATTGGGGTTTCCTTGACAAAACTTTGAGTTCTGATGCTCCATGTTCCGGTCTTACTCCAATACACCTTGATCTAGGAATTCTTCAGAGCCTTCAAAATCTCCTAGTCTTCGGAGTCTTCAATAGTTGTAGTTTCCATTTACACGGTAAAATCCTCTTCATTCCAAATGGTCTTAGTTGTCCGATATCTTGTACTCCTTGCAGTAGTCTCAACGGTCCAATCTTCAAGTGGTCAAAAGGGAAAAGGGGTATGGTCTCACTAAAAGGGAATATTTGAATAAGCTCAGAAGAGAAGAGAGGTAAAAGATCTTTTTGAAAATGAAGTTGTAGAGAGAAAACCTTTCCTATGGGCTTGCCAGTTTCTAGGGTCACGTCCTACAGTCAACCTGGATCTGATACCATCTTGTAGCGACCCGACCCGAATGGATCAAGTCTCTGTGCTTAGTGTCATCCCTGGATTGGTATGCTGACACACACAGTACTCGAAGGATTTATAACAGAGGTAAATCACATGTATAAAGTAACGTAAATACTATTACCTCAATCCAAATATAGCGGAAGCAACAAGGTTGTGGATTCCCATAAACACCAACGGCAAAGTTGAGTGTAGAAATCGTAACCCTAACGTATCACTTACTCGTCGTCTGAAAAGTCTGCAACATGAAAAGTTGCAGCCCGAAAACGGGTTAGCACATGGAATATGCTGGCAATGTAACACATAGAGAGTAATGAAAATAAGCCTATACTACATGCATATATGGCTGGTGGAAAGCTCTATGGTTATAGTTTTTGCGAAAAGCCAATTTTTCCCCACTACAAAGGAATAAATTTATTTAACTATCATGGTGGTTGTTAAACATTGAGAATGGTTGACAGCATCCTCAATCCCAATTAAAAGTACTCATTAAACCCAAACAAATTATATTAAGTAACGTGATGAGATCAACAAGATAATCCAAGAACTAGATACTCAAAATGTCCATAACCGGGGACACGGCTAATCATGATTAGTTTATACACTCTGCAGAGAGGTTTATGACTTTCCCCACAAGACTCTATCGCCTCCGTTTGATTTCTCGCACTACATGGTGTTTGAGAAACGGATGACCGAGACATAGTCTTTCAGAAGCACTAGCACCTTACTTGTGGGTAGACCGATACACCTACTTTCCCCTACATCCGCTAGTCTAACCGTAAGAGTTCGCACAACTTAGTCAACTATGCAAGAGCCCATAATGGCTTGTGGCTGCACACGGAAGTTTCTAGTTTGAATAATCTCATGATCCCTTTGAGCACAGGTGGCGGTCCAAGAAATCAGAGCAAATCCTGTCTACCTGTGTGCCTTGATAGGCAAATCCTGGAATAGCCAGTGCCTCAATCCACCAGGATGTGTGTTTAAGTTGCCACCTTAGATAAACCATTAATTATCAATCTCACATCTGTCATGGATATTCACTCAAACCCAATCCACGTCTACGAGCATAGCATGGCATAATAAGCAAACGAGAAGTAACTCCCAAGGGTTTGATAATAAAACAGGTAATAGGTACTACCTCAACTACTTCCCATAACCCACAATTTAAATAGATCCTAATCATGCAAGTGTTTGAGGATAGATCTAATGCATAAAAACTGGGTATAAGAAGAGTATGATCAAAGTGTTACTTGCCTGCAAAGTTGATGAAGATGATTCACACTCAAAACTCTTGATAGGTCTACTCGTCACACTCCGGTCAATCTATCGAAATCAAGCAATAGTAACCACACATAAGCAATCACTCCAAAAGATCGGAAAGATCGAAGAAGACGATTCGGAAAACATCAAAACCAAGCAAATAACTCTTGCAACGTAAAAAAATTTCTAACAGTACCAAAATTATGTGAATTTGGCCTTATCAGAAAGTTTAGGTCAAGAGCTTCGATTTGCAAAAAGAATCAACTAAATCGATTCTGAAACTCAAGTTATGATCAAACGAAGTTCAAATTCAAATCTGGTCTAATTCAAATTTTAAATTTTCAAATACATGTTTGAGTTGGATTACTGGATAGAGGGGATCATAACGAAGACGCGAGCATTGGTTTCGTTGATTTTGTACTAACGAGTAAAAAGTTATGAACGTTTAAAAATCAGGGACTAATCTGTAAAGGAATTCATCACAGATAGGTCCCTGGCCGGAATTTAAAACAGAAAAAGAAAAAAACAAAACTTATCGAGCGAGCGTAACGTCGCTATGGGAAACTAACTAACAAAAGTTGTTCGCTAAAGAATCTAACTAACGAATGATCACTAAATAGTCAAATCTAAAAATAAAACCGCCTAAAGGAAAAAACCGAAAAAAACCTAGAAGAAATAAACCGGACCGGAGGTATTATACGGTTCAAGGCGTCGGTCGAAAAAACCAACATGGCGGAGGAATTCAGCGATGGTGGCGGCGGCGGCTCGGGTCGGCGGCGGTTCGGCTCAGTGGAGTCTCGGCGTGTGGGGGTGGTGCGGCGGGCGGTGCAGTGGTGGCGGCGGCGGTGGGCATAGGCGGCGAGGGTGGCGGCTGGCGGCGGCGCTGGGCGGATCTCGCGGTGGCGGCGACTTAGGCGGCGGGGCGGCGATCTGCGAGAGAGGAGGGAGAGGAGACGGGGCCTGGGCTCCGGTTTATAGGGCGGGAGGGCGGCGGCTCTTGCGTGGAGGAGGGCAAGGTGGCGCGGTGTCCGGCGATGAGTATATGGCGCGGCCGTGTGGGTCGGGAGTTCGTCCCGAGCTCGGGGAGACAGGCAAGGCTGGGCCTGGGCTGGGCCGTGCCTGGCAAAGCCAGTTCAAGGAGTCTTTTTTAAAGAAACCGAGAAAAAAATAATAAAACAAAATAAAAGGAAAATATTATATAGGCATATAGTATATCAAAATTTTCATAAAAGATTTCCTACAACATGGACATTTCTATAGCATTAAATAAAATTCACACAAATTCAAATAAAGCAAAGAGTGCTTCGGTCCAATAGAATCCAACAAAATCATTTTAAAAATACCAAAATGACTTGAAATTAATTTCTCTCCAATTTTTCGATGTAGGGAATCATGTTACCCTATTTTCCATATATTTTATTTTGGAGAAAAATAATTTGAATAAAGCTCAAATAACTCCAAATTGAAAAATAAATTCAAAAGAACTTTGAATTTAATTATTTGAAACTCCCAACTCATATTTCATATGTTTTGAAGAAGTCATTTTATCTTCTCTCGCGAAAATCATTGAGTTGCATAAGGTTTCAGAATTGGAAATATTCTCAAATGAAATTCAAATATTTTCAACACCCCTTGTCATTTAAATAAATGGAAGAAGTCATGTCATCTTCTCTCCAGGGTTTTGTGATGAAAAAAATTTGAATTCCCGAAGATCATAAAAGCAAAAATGAAATTTTGGGAAAGTCCTTTTATTCTCTCTCATTTAACTTTCAAAAGTTTCGAATTCACTCACTTTCAGTCAATCAATCAAACAATCAATCAAAACTATCTATGTGTTTATAACATTCCAAAATTTAGAATTTTGGGATGTTACAGATATCCTAAGATCTAGAAAACATGATCACCAACAACACTTGAGCTAGTCCTAGAGGCAAGACCAGGAACCTTTTATTTAATCATTTATCATTCCACACGTGCATATGAGTTTTCTACCGAATCGCTTATTCCAGGATCATAGCAGTTATAGCATAGAATATAAACTCTTTAACTATGATATGGAAATGTAATAATACAAATATTATTGCCTCTAGGGCATATTTCCAATAGTTGAGTCCATAGGTATGTTCATACTATAAAAAGGGGGTCTAGATTGAAAAGTCGATTTTGTTTCTCAAGTATTCTTGAAGATCAAACTCCGAAACCACTCAAAAAGCTTAGTTTTCTGACCATCTTTGTGAATTTTCATTGCTCAGAGCGTCCGAACCACTCTTGTGATAGCCATTGGAAAACCCCAAATCATTCAGAACCTCTAGGAGATTTCCATTCGAAGCCACTAAAGTACCTGTGCACTCCTTTATATATGGCTAGAATTTCCGAACTACATCTGGTCCAAGACGAACGTTCTAGAAGCGTGCATAGGTGAGTTTGTGCCCAGTCAGAGCCTCCGAACAATTTTGGTCACCCCCTCGAGATTTTTGGAAGTTATCTCTTTTAGTTCTGGTCGGACATTCCAAGTTGATCACCTGGAGTCTGCGGACAGTACAAAAAGGTGTGTAATAGTCACATTTTGGGTCCAACCTATATATAACCCCCACATATCCTACCGGTTCACTTAAAGAAACTCTATTTGAATCCCATTTCTTGAGATACAAGTATCACTCCTTGTGTTCAGTAAAGGGCTTTCTTCTACAACTTCCAAGCCACTCCTTTGATCTCTAATATTCCTCCTTAATTTCCACTCCAATATCTCCAATCCAAAGACCCATCTTGAAACAATTTTGAATGTGGAGAAGGTTATCTTTTGAAGCACAAGAGCAATGGATTCATCACCAAGAAACCTCAGTCTTGTTTTTTCTATGACGCGCATCCTAAATCAGCTAAGTGTGCTTGGGAGCCTTAAAGGTGTGAAGAAACCAAGAACTTTGTACGGGTCCGAAGATCACCTAGCTACTTCGTGAAGATCAACCCCAAGTAATGCTAGACATTCCTGGTTGTAAGCCACAATGGCTTAACTTGTTGCTGCTTTGCGGGCCTTTGCTCTTGTGCTTCAAAGGACTACCCTTCATGGGAGTAGTCCTTTCTGGACTTGATCCTTCATGGATGTAGCAACTGGGATCTTTGTGATCCTAAAATCTGTGTGGTTCGATGCCTCCATTGACATGAAGTATGGTAACCACAACTAAAATATTAAACGATCCTACAACCAAGGCCAAAGAATAGTGAAACCATTAATCCAAATATGCTTCAATCAAGAAGATCATAACTATATAGGGCCTGGATAGAGCACGTCACGATGACCTAGATGAGACAAGACAATTGTTAGATAAAACGAGATAAACGAGAGACGAGAGCACACGGATTTTTATGTGGAAACCCTTGCAGGAGAAAACACTACAAAAAAAGACACATCCGTGACATTTTGGGCCGAACGAATTTTTTTTCTGTCATACTTATGACACTTCTATGATGATAATTGTGACAAAACCCGGTATCATCATAGATGTGGTGGGCTCCTACTTCTATGACAAAAAATAATGACAGAAAATGGGCTTTTCATCCTGGGCAGGCCGGAGACGCAGCTGCATGACATTCTTTGGGCCGTCCATGATGGAAAAACCGTGGTAGAAGCAAGGGCGAGGAAAATATCGGGGTGTTCCCGGTTACGGTGGGGTGGTCGGGGCCGAGCGATGTGAGTTTATCTCATATACGCACGCGCTTGGGTAACATGTGATCCTGATAGAAAGGAGAGAAAGCCTAGTTTCTTAACCCTGTAGGAAAGATAATATGACTCGGATCAGAAGGGCATAAGATATAAGGAGTAAAAAGAGCCTTACGTTCCCTTCCGAAGTCAATTACCTTATAAAACTAAAACATTTCTAGACACAACTTCGACCAGTTTGGCTTGGTAATCCTACAGGTAGTCAGGCTCTGATACCAAAGCTGCCAGGACCCTGATTCTAAGTCACACCGATCTAGCCTGTAACACCTCATATCACTTTGCGGCCTCACGCACGGTATTCCCACGGGTGTCGCCTTACCATGGCCCGGGACCGTTTGTGCCTTTTGGCTTACGTATATGATGGTGTCGCTAGCATCCATATGACAGAGAACCCGGGCCGACATGACTACTCGTGAACCCAAAGTGGCACTAACTTACGGGTACAAGCATACATGAATCAACATCGAGCATGTCGGTCAGCAGCGTGCGAATCCAGGCTGTAGCACTGGGCTAACAGGACTCCGGGAACCCGGGCTGTAGCAGGCTAGGCAGGACTCCGGATGTCACCGCGTGACATTTCCCCGAAGGGACATTCAGAAGAACGAAGTGAATCACATGCCGGCCAGTCAAGTGTTCTGGAGCAGTAGTGCTGGGCTAGCAGGACTCCGGTGAACCGGGATGTAGCAGACTACTATGGCTCATGGAAGCACAAGACTACATTTCCCCAAAAGAGAGGCTACCAAGGATAAAGAACCAGGTTGTCGGATCCCACACATACCAAGCATTTCAATCATACACACAATATGCTCGATATGTGTAAATACAACATGGCATCACAACATAACTCTACGACTCAAGTATTTATTCATTAGGCTCCGAGGAGCCAAGTATTACAAACATGGGTCTCATGACCCAACATACAGAGCATACAAGCATCAAGCGGAAGCATAAACATGTATGAGTACAGACAACTACAAATGAAAAAGGCTGAGAAGCCTGACTATCTACAAGACCCTCCCAAGGGTACAAGATCGTAGCTGAGGTAACAAGCTAAACGTCGAAGTCCACGCGGAACTACTAGCGAGACTGATATCTCTCTGCAAAAACATAAATTAAGCAAACATGAGAACAAATGTACCCAGCAAGACTTACATCAGAACTAGCTACATATGCATCAGTATCAACAAAAGGGGTGGTGTAGTTTGACTGCAGCTAGACAACTTTGACTCGGTGGCTATCCTGAACTATGACTGTAAGTAACTCTTTTGAGCTGGTGCAGACGAGTCCACATATTCACCATATCAATACACCACTATGGACCCGCTCCCGTCTCCCTACGAGAATGCCATCCATAGCACTCACGCTTATCTTGCGAGTTTTAGAGTATCCACTTTCACTTGTCTATGAACTATACAGGCAACCCAGAAGTCCTTTACTGCGTACACGACTATTTGAATAGATGATGTTAACCCTGCAGGGGTGTACTTCTTCACACACGCTCTCGCCACTTACCGCCATGTACACGTCATGTATCTCAGCAACCTTCAAGCAGAAGCCTGCGGGGGAGTCGGCCAGGAACTGACTAACCACACAAGTCTCTAGTCCAGGTTTATCGCCTATTCGGGTTCCATCTGCAAGGAGATCCGGCCGGGGTGTCGCTCACGGCCCCAAACGATGTGTGCAGGGTTCCCAAGCCCACCTCGACAGATGGATCTAGGCTTGGTACACCGTGCCACGGTGCCTAGTCTGTCCCAAGCCCACCTGTACCGGGTACCACTTGGTAGACTACTAACACAACCTACAAACACCAGAAACTAGTTGCAACTCCTGGACAGAGGTCAGGTTGATTAATAAGTCGAGAGGGGCACTTAAGCATTCCAATGCGTGGTAGTAGTTGTTCATGGATCACAAACACAGAACTCAGTTCCTGAGGACGGCTTCAATGAGACAACCCACCATGTACTCCAACATGGCCTCTCACTAATACCTTTACCAAATCATGTTCACACACTTATCTCACAACAGTAGGACATGTTCACACACCTCTAATTCATCCCCGATGAATCAGACCTGACTCAACTCTAAGCAGTAGCAGGCATGACAAACAAGCACGAATGAGTAGGCACATCAGGGCTCAAACAACTCCTACTCATGCTAGTGGGTTTCATCTATTTACTGTGGCAATGACAGGTCATGCAGAGGATAAGGGGTTCAACTACCGCAACAAGTAACAGATGAATTGTTGTTGTCCTAATGCAGTAAAAGAGAGCAGGAGCGAGAGAGTGGGATTGTATCGGAATGAACAAGGGGGTTTTGCTTGCCTGGCACTTCTGAAGATAGTATAGCTCCTCATCGATGTCATCGATCACATCGTCGAAACCACGTCTACTGAGAGGGGACAATCACCGGCAACGAGAGGGAAGGCGATCAATGCAATGCAACAAACATGATGTATGATCATCGCATGTTAAGGTACTGAATTCACCTAATGCAACAATTAGTCATATTAATTGAAGTGGAATTCAAACATATAGCAAATTCCAACTCCAAAACTACATACCATATATTCCATAATCATGAATTGTCCTAGTTGGTGATGTTAACTTGCTCAAACATGCATGAACATGGCATAAATAGATTCTTCATATTTTTCTGATAATTTTTCATATATAATTTATTACATTCTGAGCTACGGTTGAATTTCTATGATTTTTAGAAGTTTAGGACATTGTCTGAAAATAAATAAATCGTTTAGATTTATTTAAAATCCAAAAAGACTTTATGACGTCAGAGTGACCTCATCACTACGTCAGCAGGTCAACTGACCTGGTCCAGGTCAAACCTGACCTATCGGGCCCACTAGTCAGTGACAGAGGCGCTAATCCCGCGTTGACCCGTGCTTTGACTCGACACGGGGCCCATTGTGGGTGGTTAGCTGGCAGTGATTAGCACTAATCACTGCGCACGTCGGCGCGGCCGGGGATTAGCCGCCGACGACCTCACAGAGCGGCGGAGGCGCTCGGGATTCGCCGTCCGGCGTCCTCTCGACCCGCGGTTTGGCTCTACGGGCTGCTGGGCGTGCACCGCATCCAGGAAAACACACGAGAGGGGGCGAGGTGGTCGGAGTCGTCGGCACCGACGAGCAGAGCGACGCCGGGGTTTGGACATCGACGGATTCGACGCCACAGGGCACGGCAGGAGCAACATATGGTCGCTACGGCCCCGTGGTGATGCGCTGAGCGCGGTGATGCGCTCGGTTTCGAGCTCAGGTGGAAGTGGCCTCGGCAGCGAGGAGCTCACGCGGCTGCGCGTGCGGGCGGGCGCGATGTGGCGGCTAAGGTGTGCAGCAGAGCAAACAGGGAGGGGGAGAAGGAGCAGGAGCTCACGGCGAGTGCAGGGGGCGTCGAAACGGGCTCGGGGAAGGATTGGAGTTGGCGGGGGAGCGAAGTCGATCTCGCCGTCAGGAGGTTGAAGACGAGCCCGGTGAGGATGTTCGGGGGCTTCTGGCGGGGCGTGGCTCGGTGAGGGGGTCAAGGACGATGTGGCAGAGCTTCTGGGCTGCTCGGGAGGACGAGGGAGAGACGTTGGCCACGGTGGTGCTCGTCAGCGGCGGCGGCAGCGCTCGGACTGCGCGCGAGGGAGTGAGACAGGGGAGGTGAGGACGAGGGAGAGGTCGAGGGGGGTCGAGGGGGAGTGTGTGGCGTTCACAGCCGTGTCAGGGAAGCGGCGGGAAGCAGAAGGTGGCCTCGCATGGACGGCGCCACGGAGAGCCGCGCGCTGCCGTCCTCTGGCAGGGAGGAAGACGACAGGGGAGGCCAGTGGGTTGGGCCTGCCAGCCCTGGGCCAAGTGGGCTCCAGGTAAGCCGCAGGTAACCTCTCTCTCTCTCTCTCTCTCTCTCTCTCTCCTTTTATTTATGTTTTCTATTTTCTGTCTTTGTTTTTTGGATTTAGTAAAATACTAAACCACTTTATAAAATCCTGAAATAAATTGTGGGCACATACTGGATTATTCCCAACAGCCCTCAATTATTTCAGAATTATTAGAGCACTTAAAATAATTATAGAATTTAAATGCCCCAATTCAAATATAATATGAGTTAATTCAAAAATCCATAAATGCCTTGGAAAGATGTGCATGACCTCTGGTAAAGGTTTTAACCTTTTTCCATAAATAATGAACATTTTTGAAGGCATTTTTGGTTCATTGAAAATATTTTTTATTTGAACCTAGTTGATTTCATTTGGTGCTAGGGTTTGAACATCCCCAATTCAAATTTCATAAATTTAAACATGATGCATGGATGCTCACAGATGCAACTAAATACAAGCAATTCTAGGGTTGTGACAACTCACCCCCACTAAACAAGAATCTCGTCCCGAGATTCAAGACGTGAGGTAAGAAGACAGACGGGTCACAAAGCTAACACGATCTTCATGATCCGATTGCCCTTCTCGAAGATGTTGATTCATTGCATCATCTTGTTCTGGACGTCTTGCTTGAGAACTTCATCCAACATGACAAAGAGAAGGAAGGGAAACCCTAAAGAGTCGATCTTCTCGAAGATCGAGCAACTCACGATCAACTCACAAAATGAGACATAGAAACATCTCTTGAGCTGAGATACAAAACACACATCACGGGCAATGGAAAGAAGCAGATGACAAGGTTCTACTAGGTAGGCAAAATTCCGCCGAAGAGGATGGTGCATGGTTTCAAGATAGCGATGAAATAATTGCCATGATTCCATAACAGGGCACATTAGGGAAGGTGACTCGTATAATCATTCTCTTAAGTGGCAAAAGAAATTACTTTTGATACAAAGATCATTGAAACTCTTCATACCAGCGGAGGCAATTCACAATGGATCATTTGAAGGAGTTCAAAAGAATGACATACTCGGACTAGAATGGATGATGTGGACTACCTTGTTGAAGACAACGCAATGGATGATTTTGCTTATCATCGGAAATGGATGGGACCCATGATAGGACCCCATTTGGAGATGATCCTGAATAGTAATTACTAAGAAGGGCAGCCCATGGGAGATCGACACAATGGCGATGCAAGTTGGGAACAAAATGCAAATACTGGGAATGTTCCAACCATCATATCTGCTTGAGATTCAGATCCGATTGGTGATATGATACTTCAGACTCAGCATGTCTGAAAAGAAAGTTTGCAACACAAATCGACGAGATGACGTTGCAAGATTCCCGGGAAATGAACTACGATAGTAAGCTCCAAAACATGAGCTGGTTCTGCTACACACATGTCAGCACGCTGTCCCAGACAAGCATGATCACATGGTAGTCTTGCAATAAAACACTACCGAGTTCTGATTGGGAACCATCATCGAGGATATCGAAGTCCTTTATAAGCCCCGTGTCTTAAGAAGGAGCTTCTTTTCCTTGAACAAATCAATCAGTGGCTTGGTGTGCTAGGAAATACATGTGGGATGGAGGTTGCAAATCTACCAGACCATAGTATACTTCGCACGTGCATGACTAACTTGGGATGATTCCAGACGAAGCAAAACTACTTTCTCGAATTCACGACGGCAAATTTCACCAAATGCACGTAAATCAGAGGTAGTCACTTTTTTCATCAAACATAAACTTCATGAGCTAGCACGAAGAAAATGCTTTCAAAAGTTTCCAACACTAACTTAGATGTTCAACATGAATCATGGAGAAGATGAAAATGTTGTCAACGGGCTCAACAACAAACCATCCAGGCTTCCATATAGGTGGAATTCCAAAACTATGTGAACAAGGCGATAGTATTGGTCAGACCCAAATGATATAATGGTGTATGCTCGAGGTTCAACCGTGAGTAAGACAACATTACAAACATCGTTGGTTCTGATTTGATTTGGCGATAGCCCATATGAAAATCAAAGATTTGGGTAAGACAATAGGTCCAACAATTGATCACGAGGACCAATCAATGAGGATATCATCTTTCTTCAACACACACACAAACACAAGATATCCCTTTGGAAATGAACTAAGTTAGGCAAGCTTTATCATCCAACTCTCCAAGTTGTTGTTTAGCTTGGCCAACTAGCTCAGGGTATCCAACACAGATTCTTGGAGAAGGGGTGGTTTGTAAGAAAACCAACTTGATCACGAACTCAACATAGCGGTCAGGTGACAACCTGGTGATACCTCCGAGAAGATATTCGGAAAATCACGAACCACCGATATGTTATTGAGCTCGGGAGCAATCTTGCTTTTCAGAGCAAGAAGATATGATCAAATAAGAAAGGAATTGACACAATCCTAACTCTTTGATCGAAGAGTGCACCAGGAAATATGGACTAGGTAGCACGATCAATCTTAGGAAAATGATACAATAACCAACACGCTAAGAATGAAACTATTGTCCATTAGCTACCAAGCAACAGAGTTGCTAGGAGTATTGATTTCACGCATCACAGTTCATTTGTCGGCATTCCGGTTACAATAACATGGAGACTGAAGAAGGAATGATGATGGCGAGAGGTATCACTGTATCAAGAGTTCATAGGAGGTGGTGCAATTCCCATGACATTCCGGGCACAAAGATGGTAATACCCCAAGGAAGAACAGAGCAAAAGCTGGATTGGCATTTTGATCTATGGAGCACAACTACTTTGACCCAATCCTGGATATGGATGAGGTACTGGAGTTTGTTTCTCCTAGTAATTCTGAAATAGAATGGATTGACAGACCACAAGAGTAATAAGGCATTGATGAACACGAATGCACACATACTCTTGACTATCAATTGATAGACAATGGCCGAAATACAACTAAAGAGAGACAACTCAAAGGAACATAGCACTTTCTGAGTTGTGGATGCATAGATTAGTATGTTGAGCAAAGCTCAACATATTTCTTCTGGATAACCCATGCAGAAAGGTAGAACTGGCAGAGTCACAACATAGAATCGAGAACTCATCAAGAACACTCTAGTTGTGATCTTTCGGTTCAACGAGGAACTTCCGCCATAAGTAGTTCATGGTATTTGGAAGAGGAAAATGCCACGAACCTCGAGGACTATCGCAAAGGTTACTAATACCCTAAAGGAACTAGCAAACACTATCAACATGAAGTAAGTAGGGTGAATCTCGGGTTCAAGAACCCAGAAATGGAATGCCTACTAACTAAATGGCATCACGGGATGCTTTCAAGAATGATGGCCAGGATCATCACACTGGGAACACAAAACATGGCTAGATTACTAGGTCACCCTCTAAGACACCTATGGTCATAGTAATAGCTCCAACATATATGTCGAGACAACAGAGTACCTCAACACACTGGTTAGTGTGGTTAATCTGGCCCAAAGGGACAGCGGGAACGGGAAGAACGGATTTGCAAATGCATCAGACTATGTAGAAATCTGGGATGACTCGGACAGCATAACGGCTGTAAATGCTCAAAAAGATTTGAGACATCTTGCAAAAATGGTGGCATAACCACTCAACATCATAATATCAAGGTTCTGAGATTAACTAACAACACACGGAAGTAGTAGAACTGAACTGAGGCTTGAATCCATCATTCCTATAAGTCTGCGGATTAGTAACATGTGATCCTGATAGAAAGTAGAGAAAGCCTAGTTTCTTAACCCTGTAGGAAAGATAATATGACTCGGATCAGAAGGGCATAAGATATAAGGAGTAAAAAGAGCCTTATGTTCCCTTCCACAATCATTTACCTTATAAAACTAAAACATTTCTAGACACAACTTCGACCAGTTTGGCTTGGTAATCCTAAAGGTAGTCAGGCTCTGATACCAAAGCTGCCAGGACCCCGATTCTAAGTCACATCGATCTAGCCGGTAACACCTCATATCACTTTGCGGCCTCACGCACGGTATTCCCACGGGTGTCGCCTTACCATGGCCCGGGACCGTTTGCGCCTTTTGGCTCATGTATATGATGGTGTCGCTAGCATCCATATGACAGAGAACCCGGGCCGACATGACTACTCGTGAATCCAAAGTGGCACTAACTTATGGGGACAAGCATACATGAATCAACATCGAGCATGTCGGTCAGCAGCGTGCGAATCCGGGCTGTAGCACTGGGCTAACAGGACTACGGGAACCCGGGCTGTAGCAGGCTAGGCAGGACTCCGGATGTCACCGCGTGACATTTCCCCGAAGGGACAGACAGAAGAACGAAGTGAATCACATGCCCGCCAATCAAGTGTTTTGGAGTAGTAGTGCTGGGCTAGCAGGACTCCGGTGAACAGGGCTGTAGCAGACTACTATGGCTCATGGAAGCACAAGACTACATTTCCCCATAAGAGAGGCTACCAAGGATAAAGAACTAGGTTGTCGGATCCCACACATACCAAGCATTTCAATCATACACACAATATGCTCGATATGTGTAAATACAACATGGCATCACAACATAAATCTACGACTCAAGTATTTATTCATTAGGCTCCGAGGAGCCAAGTATTACAAACATGGGTCTCATGACCCAACATACAGAGCATACAAGCATCAATCGGAAGCATAAACATGTCTGAGTACAGACAACTACAAATGAAAAAGGCTGAGAAGCCTGACTATCTACAAGACCCTCCCAAGGGTACAAGATCGTAGCTGAGGTAACAAGCTAAACGTCGAAGTCCACGCGGAACTACTAGCGAGACTGATGTCTCTCTGCAAAAACATAAATTAAGCAAACATGAGTACAAATGTACCCAGCAAGACTTACATCAGAACTAGCTACATATGCATCAGTATCAACAAAAGGGGTGGTGGAATTTGACTGCAGCAAGCCAGCTTTGACTCGGTGGCTATCCTGAAGTATGACTGCAAGTAACTCTTTTGAGGTGGTGCAGACGAGTCCACATATTCACCATATCAATACACCACTATGGACCCGCTCCCGTCTCCCTACAAGAACGCCATCCATAGCACTCACGCTTATCTTGCGAGTTTTAGAGTATCCACTTTCACTTGTCTATGAACTATACAGGCAACCCAGAAGTCCTTTATCGCGGACAAGGCTATTCGAATAGATGATGTTAAACCTGCAGGGGTGTACTTCTTCACACACGCTCTCGCCACTTACCGCCATGTACGCGTCATGTATCTCGGCAACCTTCAAGCGAAAGCCTGGCGGGGGAGTCGACCACGACCTGACTAACCACACAAGTCTCTAGTCCAGGTTTATCGCCTATTCGGGTTCCATCTGCAAGGAGATCCAGCCGGTGTGTCGCTCACGGCCCCAAACGATGTGTGCAGGGTTCCCAAGCCCACCTCGACGGATGGATCTAGGCTTGGTACACCGTGCCACGGTGCCTAGTCTGTCCCAAGCCCACCTATACCGGGTACCACTTGGTAGACTACTAACACAACCTACAAACACGAAACTAGTTGCAACTCCGGGCAGAGGTCAGGTTGATTAATAAGTCGAGAGGGCACTTAAGCATTCCAATGCGTGGTAGTAGCTGTTCATGGATCACAAACACGAACTCGGTTCTCGAGGGCGGCCGATGAGACAACCCACCATGTACTCCTACATGGCCTCTCACCGATACCTTTACCAAATCGTGTTCACACACTTAGCTCACAACAGTAGGACATGTTCACACACCTTTAATTCATCCCCGATGAATCAGACCTTACTCAATCCTAAGGAGTAGCAGGCATTACAAACAAGAGGGGACAATCACCGACAAACAAGAGGGAAGACGATCAATGCAATGCAACAAACATGATGTATGATCATTGCATGTTAAGGTACTGAATTCACCTAATGCAACATTTAGTCATATTAATTGAAGTGGAATTCAAACATATAGAAAATTCCAAGTCCAAAACTACATACCATATATTCCATAATCATGAATTGTCCTAGTTGGTGATGTTAACTTTCTCAAACATGCATGAACATAGCATAAACAGATTCTTCATATTTTTTTGATAATTTTTCATATATAATTTATTATATTCTGAGCTACGGTTGAATTTCTATGATTCTTAGAAGGTTAGGACATTTTCTGAAAATAAATAAATCGTTTAGATTTAATTAAAATCCAGAAAAGACTTTATGACATCAAAGTGACCTCATCACCATGTCAACAGGTCAACTGACCTGGTCCAGTCAAACCTGACCTGTCGGGCCCACTGGTCAGTGACTGAGGCGCTAATCCCGCGTTAACCCGTGCTTTGACTCGACGCGGGGCCCACTGTGGGTGGTTAGCTGGCAGAGATTAGCACTAATCACTTCCACGTCGGCGCGGTCGGGGATTAGCCGCTGGCGACCTCACAGAGCGGCGGAGGCGCTCGGGGTTCGCCGTCCGACGTCCTCTCGACCCGCGGTTTGGCTCTACGGGCTGCTGGGCGTGCACCGCATCCAGGAAAACACACGAGAGGGGGCGGGGTGGTCGGAGTCGACGACACCGACGAGCAGAGCGGCGCCGGGGTTCGGACGTCGACGGAGTCGATGCCATAGGACACGGCAGGAGCAACATATGGTCGCTGCGGCCCCGTGGTGATTCGCTGAGCGCAGTGATGAGCTCGGTTTCGAGCTCAGGTGGAAGTGGCCTCGGCTGCGAGGAGCTCATGCGGTGGCGCGTGCGGGCGAGCGCGGTGTGGTGGCTAAGGCGTGCAACAGAGCAAACGGGGAGGGGGAGAAGGAGCAGTAGCTCACGGCGAGTGCAGGGGGCGTCGAAACCGGCTCGGGGAAGGATTGGAGTTGGCGGGGCGGCAAAGTCGATCTCGCTGTCGGGAGGTTGAAGACGAGCCCGGTGAGGACGTTCGGGGGCTTTTGGCGGGGCGTGGCTCGGTGAGGGGGTCGAGGACGAAGTGGCGGAGCTTCTGGGCTTCTCGGGAGGACGAGGGAGAGGCGTTGGCCACGGTGGTTCTCGTCGGCGGCGGCGGCAGCGCTCGGACTGTCGCGCGAGGCAGAGAGACAGGGGAGGTGAGGACGAGGGAGATGTCGAGGGGGGTCGAGGGGGAGTGCGTGGCGTTCACAGCCGCGTCGGGGTAGCGGCGGGAAGCAGGAGGTGGCCTCGCGCGTGGACGCGCGCGGAGAGCACGCTCCTTTGTCCTCCTGGCAGGGGAGGAAGACGACAGGGGAGGCCAGTGGGTTGGGCCTGCCAGCGCTGGGCCAAGTGGGCGCCAGGTAAGCCGCAGGTAACTCTCTCTCTCTCATTTTATTTATGTTTTCTATTTTCTGTCTTTGTTTTTTTGGATTTAGTAAAATACTAAACCACTTTATAAAATCCTGAAATAAATTGTGGGCACATACTGGATTATTCCCAACATCCCTCAATTATTTCAGAATTATTAGAGGATTTAAAATAATTATAGAATTTAAATGCCCCAATTCAAATACAATATGAGTTAATTCAAAAATCCATAAATGCCTTGGAAAGATGTGCATGACCTCTGGTAAAGGTTTTAAGCTTTTCCCATAAATAATGAACATTTTTGAAGGCATTTTGGGTTCATTGAAAATATTTTTTATTTGAACCTAGTTGATTTCATTTGGTGCTAGGGTTTGAACATCCCCAATTCAAATTTCATAAATTTAAACATGATGCATGGATGCTAACAGATGCAACTAAATACAAGCAATTCTTGGGTTGTGACAATAGGACCCTCGTTTCGACCGTAGGAGGTCCATTTCCTCCGTTTTGCGGTACGCCAGACCCTCCCGATGAACAGGATCCCGTTTTGAACGTGGCCGGTCGAACACAAGGCCGTTTCCTCCATTCTGCGGTATGCCAGGCCTCGCTTCCATCAGCTGTTCCGTCTAAGACCTCCCGATGAACACGGCAATGCATTCCGTTCCGGCGCAGCCGGTTGGCTCCCCATGAACATGACGATGACGTTGTTTCTCTGTTCCGACCCAGCCATGTACACGAGCCCTGGCCGTACGTATGCGCGAGTAGGTGTTCAAGACCCCTCCCGTATGAACGTACATGGTCGTATTTTCCTTCTTGCACACTGGCCGCTGTACGTACGTGTACATGCTACGTGCGCGCCTCTACTACGATACGTGCGCGCCTCTACATCGACCAGTATGTACGTACACGTTCGCGACCAGAATGACAACGCTACATACGCTTCGACCAGGTGGGTCCCGACTATCAGGCACTTTCTTCCGTGCGAAGATGTAGCTAGTGGGTCCCAGCAGTCAGGGGGTGAATCGTTTTTTTGCCCGGACGCACTTCCTTGCGTGCGAAGATGTAGCTGGTGGATCCCAGCAGTCAGGGGGGAAACGTTATTTTCACGAAATACAGTGGCCCATCCGGTGGGTCCCTGCTGTCAGGTGGATGAATCATTATTTTGCGTGTAATAAGGAGGCACTTCCTTGCGGCCGCCGTGGACCCAGCTGTCAGCCTCTCCACGTACAGTACTCTTCCGATGGAAGTCGTTCCTTGACCACGTTGACCACGCTGCGCCGAGAGCACCAGGGCATTGGACGACGGCAAGGCCTAGGAAGGGGACGACACGGAGCCGGGGAAGTCGTGGCAGTGGATGCCCACGCGGAGAGGAGTACGAGGGTTCACCGGTTCAGCTGCGGTGTGAGGCTGCCGTCGACGCAGAATAACAGGGGGTGTGGGTGAGTCGAGGGATGCCCTGGCCAGCGATGGGAGTAGTAGGGGCAGTGAGGCCTGCGCGACAGCACAGCCGACCACAAGAGGCAGGAGCGGGCGGCACGACCGGCGCTGCTTTGGGCGGCTGGAGCAAGAAGACCAGAGGTTGAAGAAGCACGACGGCCGTTGGATGGACATCATATGGTCACTGCGGCTAGAATCGTTTATATTGACTTAGTTGACAAAGCCCTTGGTACGCGTTAACTTAGTAGGCCCACATGCCAGCTTCCGAAACGGTGCGCCCTAGATGTCAGGGGGAGGAATCATTTTTTGGGCGGCTGAAGCTAGAATATTCGAGATTGAATAAGAAGCACGGCATCTGTTGGATGGACATCGAACGACCACTGCTGCTAGAACCGTGTGTTGACTATAAGTTGACAAAGCCTTGCATACGCGTCAACTCTTTTTTAGGGGATGCGTCAACTTAGTAAGGCCACAAGTGTGTGGCAGAGAACTTATAGCCCATTTGAGATTTATAAGAATGTGCAGCCAATTTTTGAATTCTAATGGAATTTACTACAACCCATTTACAGTTTGTTAAAAGTACAACCCATTTCAACCAACCGTTCAAAACAGAATTCAATAAAATTTCCCACATTTTGATGGGATCCGAAATATTTTTATCCCGAAATTTCTAGTCAGATTAAATACAATTTCAATATAAATTTATATTACGTAAAAATCCAACGAAACATTGCGCTCGCAACAATTAATGAAATTAAAATTTTCAATATCCAAAAATAATATTTTATAAAGTAATTATGTGTTTGGTGCATTTTTTATAGTTACTGCACAGTTTTTATAATTGCATCCCATTTATTATTTCTTAAAGCCCATTTTCTTATTAAACCTAATGCATCCCTCCTAGGAAAGATTTGCAGCCTAGCGGGGCGGAGAATAACAACTTGACCTTGCCTGGGTATTCCTAAAAAAGAGTATAGATGGGCTAGCCATTTTCAGCTTGAAAAAAATTAATATCTGGGTTGGATATCTGGCCCGGGCTAGACGGGCCACAGCCCTCCCAGTTAATACCTGCAGCGATGTTTTCGTTGTTGTTCAGAGGAGAAAAAATAATATCTAGGCTAAACATCGCTTAAGAAAAACTCTGCAGTGCTCACAGCTCAAAAACACAAATACTGCTCGAGCTGCTTGGTCCCAGCTGTCGGCCGCTTCTTGTGCAATTCTCTCGTTTATTGACTACATAGGTTGACAACGGTGTGGGACCCTGATGTCAGGAAACCAGGAGGAAGCAATTTTTTTATAGTTTTATATACTAACAAGGAGGCACTTGCGTACGTGCGGCTATGGCCCTGGTGGATGACGGACCACAAGGAGATGGCAACCATTGCTGCTGACTGGCTGGCCGGCAGGCAGCCGGAGGACGATGACGTCCCAATGGAGAACATGGTAGTCGACGATCTGGCACCAACCCCCTCCTCCGCGCCATCCTCGTCGGTGCATTACACCATGACCATCGGCGAGGCCCGTGCCCAATATATGGATACGGTGAGGCAGAAGTGTGAGGAGCAGTTCCAGGAGGCGCAGGCCGACGCCGCCTACAACCACCATCTCCTCCAGGAGCACCTGCAGGCAGAGGAGCAGATCGTCATGGAGCAGGAGGCGCTGCTCGACTCATACCGCTCCGCCCGCGAGGGCCGCCTCGAGCACTGGCGGTACCACATGCGAGTGGCGAAGGCTGCGGCCGCCTACAAAGAGGGCGATGAAGCGGGCGAGGCGCTGTTTGGCGAGACCGAGGACGAGGCAGGGGACAATGCCGGCTCCGACGAGTCCCCGCCTCACTGGCGTCGACAAGGCCATGCTCCGCCGAGGCCCCGCAGCGCCAACAACGAGGCAGAGGATACCGCCGGCTCCGCCGAGGCCCCACCCTGCCGGCAACGAGGGGGAGGATTTCCCCCGCTCCGCCGAGGCACCTCCCGTCGGCAACGAGACAGAGGACATCGCCGGCTCCGCCCCGCTGCCATCGAGGCCGCGCCACATAGAAAACGAGGAAGAGGAACACGGTAGGTTGCCGCCGCTCGGGTCCAAGTAAGGCCATCGCTGCTACCCTCCGGTTGAAGCCAAGCTAGGCGGGTTGACCACTGACGACTGGTTAGATTCTTTGCGGCGACGTGGAGTCGGAGAGCTATGTTGGAGAAGGACGCTGCTTCTACTTAACTGCTGGTGCGATTAAGCGGATCGACACGTGGGCCCAACAGCATCTGGGCCACATGTCGATTACACAACCGCACCTGCAGTTAAGTCCTCAAGCTTCTTTTCGCTCGGCCGGACATGTGGGTAGGTAACCGGTTAATTAATTATACCTCCACCGCACCCCTTTTTAGTTGAAGAATGTATGAAATGTAATGAAATCTGGCATGCTTATATGAAATCCGACCGTGTATGAATGAATATATTTCGATTAGTTCGATTCTTGTATCACTTGCGTTGGATGAACATGCAAAACAATACGTACTAGCATTATTCCCAGGGTGATCACCTCGTTTGCAGCAGTTTCACATGTACTCCCTCCGATCCTTTCTACTCCCTCCGTCTAGGTGTGTAAGTCATATTAGGAGGAGCTCCGCAACCTAGGTGGTTAAGGATTGGGCGAGGCAAAAAATCAACATGAAAACCATCCAATAGCTGTACCCCATGACCAGCCAAAAATTTAGCAATTAATTCTTAATTGATAGGTATGACTGTTTGGCTAGCCCATGCAAGAATTAAATCCATCGCATCAAGCCGACTTGATTCCCTTGACTAACCAGCGCCTTCTTTCTATGCATGCATAGGTCATTTATTTAGGAATCAATCCCTAATTAATAGCCAGAGAAGAGAAAGGGTGGGTGGTTAAATGAGGTGGGAAGAAAACAAGAAAACAATTAATATTACGCGCCTAGGTGATTTTGGAATACCTGGTTTTCGTAAAGTTACTTACTCACCTAGACGGAGGGAGTAGTCTGCATACAAGTTTTGTCTGCAGCCAAAGTATCTCTACTTTGACCAATCTTATAGAAAAAATTATGCACTTACACAATGTGCGAAGTAAAAAGGAACAGAAGGAGTACAAAGAGTTTGAGCAGCTTTTTAGCGTTCCTGTACATTGCAATCAAACACACATGCCTGGCAATTCATAGAGAACATTCAAAACAATCGATGATTATGCATCTCAGCGATTCACATGTCAGAGCCAATATTTACTCCACAACTAAAGAATAAAGAAAAAAAATGGATCGACGCTGCTGACAGCAAAGGGTGTCCCATTCGAAAATATCAAACGCATGTCTTCTTGCTAAAATCAATGAGCAAAATTTGACAAGGTTGTCCCATTCCAAAATATCAAATGCCTATGATTGTGGAATGGGCAGGGTTTGCCATCAGTTCGGACATTGACATGGCACCTCGTGCTAAATAAACTAGTCGTTCTTTTTGTGCAGTTCTACCAAAATCAACCAAATTCGCGCGTAGCTTGTATGATTTCGGCCTTATATGTTGCAACGCCGTGAACTTATCGGCACCTCCTTTCTTGTGGTGGAAATGAATGATTCGATGTATTCATGAACATTTTGTGCAGTTCCCATTGAAATCAAGCTGAGCACCCCTGTTGGCACCAATACAAAAAAAGTGATTAGTATAAAGCAAATTGTACTATGAATTGACAGTTTAAACAGGCACGTACATGGTCCATGTAGAGCTCACTTTTAGAAAAATTGAACTCACCGGAAAGAATCCTATAACAACATTGTACTCGCGCATCACAGCAAGAAAATGGAGATTTGTCAATCCTTCTGAGCTAAAGTTAGTTTGATCTTGTGGGGAGTAACGTAACCATCCTTCAACTGCTCCTTCTGATGAGAAGATAGACAGGGCTTCTTCATCCTGGCATAATTGGAACTAGTCACTTCACGTACTCCATATTCTTCTTCAGAGGAGGATGATCCTTTTGTGCGAAGACAAGAGGACAACTAAATGCTAGCATCCCTGTTTGCTCGAAAAAAAGGAAAGGAAATATTTAAAACATCACAGATGAAGCACTTCTCAAGGACAATACCACTTTTTCATGATAGTGTCTAAATAGTAGCACAACACCAATAGAGATGACAAAGCTCAATCATATGGATGAAATCAGTGGGTGAGTACCAACCTTTGGTAGGAGGCTTATTGTCTAGAACATATATATGAAGCACTTCTCCGGAACCATCTATTGCTATCTACTGTGGTGGCCATGCTTACCATATACTCCTCGATTTGTTTAATGTTTCCAACATCTTCTTGTGCAGTTCCACTAAAATATATGGTATCTTCAAAGAAGATCCCTGTTTGCACAAGTAGAGATAATTACGTATTACATTAAGAGTGGCATCAAACCAGTGGCAAAACAATTGCTTGTTCCAACCATATCAATAAATTAAGATGCAAAACTATATCATTACTTGTGTCATCACAGTTCTAGTGCTTCATTACAGCACCGGGGGTTGATTTTTGTTTTTCTTCCGCTTGTTCTTCCCCTTCATCACTTGATTCAATAACAGACAAGCTTCGCCTTCAATGTAAGATTTGGCATGTCAATTAGGTTGCACAAGTATAGCACTAAACAATGACATTAATTTTCTGATGAAAGTGGCAAAATACAGGCCAACAGTTGTGAAATATCCTTATCTTACCTCAATGGGATATTACGGTGCACATACAGATTGGAAGTCTTGTCTCCATTTGTGCAGTTCACTAAAATCAAGCAACATTACCGTACAAGTAGCACAACAAATGAAAGCACACTTCAGAATCATGTGAAAGAAGGCTAGTACTCACCTCTCATGACGCAGAATTCAAACAACTCACAAGAAGAAGATCTGAACCAAATTTGCCAACACGGATAGGAAGTAAGATCTCCTCTTGTGCAGTTCCACTAAGATCAAGCAACGTTGTCGGTGTGACATTTTGGTTGAACTGCACAAAACACTCTTAAAATAGAAGTGTTTTGTGCAGTGCAACAAAAGGTCACAATGGCAACGAGGTGAAGTAGAGAACCCTGTTTACACAGAGGTGCAAAGGAAACAACTAGTGGTCAATAATGGTGGATGACACAGAAGCCAACAAAAAGAAGAATCTCCTTATCTAAATGGGAAAGAAAGCAAGACAGTAGCATTTCTCAAACGGTGGCATTGATTTATATTAACAGAGAGATTATATTAACAATAAAATTCGTTAAACATGTAATTTGCTTTTAACTGTGGCATTGCATAAATTTTCCAGCGGCATTATTAGAGGGTGTTTGTTTACAGGGACATTTAGGTGGAGGGACTAAAAAAACTCCATGTTAGTCCCATCTAAACCAAACAGGAGGGACTTTTAGGGACTAAAAGTGGGCATTTGGGACTAAAGAAAGAAGACCCCGAGGGAGAGTCTTTTTGGGACTTTTTCCAACAGTTGCCCCTGCCACGAATCGCACCTTGTCTCTATTAGTTCATTACTAGGGGTAACATGGTCTTTTAGCATGTCATTTAATAACCTCTAGTCCATGTTTAGTCCCTGGAACCAAGCAGGTAGGTACTAGGGAGTTTTTAACCAAACAGGGCCTTAGATTAACAACAACTAAAGAGTTGCACGGGACAGTGGACGCACCAGCACCATGTGCATCTACCGATGTACTAGGGTGATGCACAGTCTGTTGCAACAAAGAACAAACAACCAAGGAGCATATTTGTGTTGGTCCCAGTTTTGTTATCTTTAGACACCTTTCCCTATGTGAGCGCATCAAATCTAGTCCTGCTCAAACTCTACAGCCTTGTCCCCCAAAACAAAAGATCAGTTCGTTACAGATGTACGTACCGGGTTTGTCATTGTTTTCCCTTTTCGACCAACGTAGGTGCTGGATAGCCAGTCTGTACTAGTACTTTCCCCACTTCCTTTCCTCTTTGAACCACGTCCTAGATTTATGCTATACAACTTTCCCCACTACTTTCCACCATTCCTGTCCTCTTTGAACCACGTCTTATATTCATGCGATACAACTTTCCCCACTACTTCCCCCTTCCTTTCCTTTTTGAACCACGTCCTAGATTCATGCTATACAACTTTTCCCACTACTTTCCCCCATTCCTTTCCTCTTTGAACCACGTCCTAGATTCATGGTATACAACTTTCCCCACTACTTTCCTGTTTGATCCAACACCTAGATTCGAGTGCAGAAGCGGAAAAAGCCCACATGCAGCTAGAGCAATGCATGTGGAATAAGTAAATTATACCTTAAGGTTCTTGGGGTCTGGTTCGGTGGGCGACCGAAGGCCGTTCGACCCACACTATGTACGGCGGCGAAGAAGAAGGGGTCGGAGGCCCTCCCGCGCCGCCGTTGGGTGGAAGTGAATAGTTGCGCCAGTAGTGGATTCCCTCCCTCGCCGACAGCGACAGTGTTAAGCCTCCTTCCCTTCCTGGCGGACGGATCCTGCCAGCTCTTTGACCAGCAGTGAGGGGAGAGAGAGGCCAATGAAGTCTTGTTTAGATCTGGAGAGGGTAAGAGAGTGTGAAGAGAGCAACTACAAGCAGACCAGCAGTGAGGGGAGAGAGAGAGGCCAACGAAGTCTTGTTTAGATCTGTAGAGGGTGAGAGAGTGTGAAGAGAGCAAATACAAGCGTTGAGGCTCCATCGTTTATATATATACTGGAGAGAGAGTGAAGAGTGCAAACCCTAGAAAACAAGCGCCGAGGCTGCAGCTTATACGTGATGAGGTGATTATATGGTCACTATGAGATCGTATAGCTCCGTATCCATCCATTTTGACCAGTCAAAGAATCCTCCTGGCACGAATTATGCTCAAGTGTAGTTATCGAACGTGAGACCTCAAATTTGACGAGAGAACAGGCTAACCAACTACACAACCCTCCCGTTATGTTCAACGCGAGGAAAATAACCTTTTATACATTCCTGCATTCGTGTGACAAGCATGCCGTGTTTTTTTGTGTGTGTGGGAGTCATTGGGATTTAAATCATAATTGTGTCATGTGGCTTTGGTGGTAAGACTATCCATAGTGGTACAGAAATAATGCATCCTTAGTCACCTTACCTCTCTCCACGTAGTACATTGGGTCCCACCAGTCAGAGGGTGAAACAAACAAATTAATAAGAAAAATTAAAAGCGTCAGCGGTGTATATTACCTCACACATCTCGCTACTGCTCGGGAACACTGTCCAATTGATCCCTCTGTTCGCTCACGTACTATTTTAAGTGAATCCTTATTATAACATGCACACAATTCTTGGCACTTGTATTCGACCTAAGTCAGTGTGCCACCGTATCTCGTACAACTCCCTCCATCTAGGTGTAATAAGTCACGTTAGAAGGTGCAGCGGGACCAAGGTGCAAGCAGATTGGAGGAGAAGGAGAAACTTGACCGGTCATTCCTCCAATCAAAGCCCTGATTTCTGTCTCTAAACGCAACAATTAATCCAAACAACTAAGAGATGCTGTTTTAGCTACCATGCAGGGCCATGTATTAATTTGCATGCAAGCCGACTTTGATTTCTTGATTGATCAACACATATTTGCGCTCCATGCATTGGGTTTCCGGGGGAGATAACAAGGTAGAGTAAGGAGCGTTTGGTTACATTGCTTAGGCTGGTCATAGTGGTGAGTAACTTGGAGTAGTAACATGCATATGTTACTAGTCTATGTTACTACTACACAAAGTTTGCCGTCGGAAGCGAGCCGATCTGGCTCTCCTAAGCTAGCAAGGTTTTTCTAGCCCACCCAAGCTAGCTGGCCCACAAAAGCTAACATATTTTAACAGTTCCAAACGCCTAACCTTGCCCGGCTATGCTATAAGCTGTTCTTGCTAAGGATCCAAACGCTCCCTAAGTAACAACGCTCGCTAGCAACGAGGCCAGGAGGGGATTGAGATGTGAAGTTAATGGACGACGCCTAAACATTTTGGGAATATCTGATTTCCGTAAGATGACTTAACACCTAGACGGAGGGAGTACTATTCCTCAGTCCAGGTTTGATGGAATATTCGTCACCTCTTATCTTCTTGTACGTACTCCATTTGTATCTCACTTCCTGTGGCTTCGCACTCGCATGATTTTCTTATTCTATGAACCTGTGTGTGCGTGTGCGTGTGCGTGTGCGTGTGTGTGTTTAACAGCATGTGTGTGTTAGAGAGGGCGGCAGATCAACCTACTCCTACAGAGAGATGGTGTGTAGTGTACGATTTTAGCCGCGAGAGTCGGTGCATCCTCTCGTTTCCGGGCGTCCAATAGGGTCAGGCGGACAGCTGCCACGCCCGCTCCTGACCAGCCTGGCCCACCCAAAGCCCCTCCATCGCCCGCGCGTGCTTCCTGCCCGAAACGGTCAGCGTTGCTCCAAAGAATCGGTGACGCATTCATGCCCGGGCAGAGCGGACGCGACCTCTCACTGGCGCCTACGTTGAAGGGAGAAGCGGATTCAAGAGTGATGGTAGCTTCGTCCGTCCAACTTACTGCTGGGTGGGTCTATGTGATTTGATGGCTCATTGGTCATTATTACTGAGGTGGTAGGAATGCTAAATGTCCCACGCTTTCGGCGAAAGGAGGTACTACTAGATTACAATTTTCTCCATTCTTACGGCGGAGGAGTGCAAGAGCGGTGAAAACACGCAGCTCGGTGATTACATGGCCCACCTCACACTATCACCATATTTTACGGACACCGTCGACACCTAACTCTTTACATAGTACTCCCTCCGGTCCTAAATATAAGTCTTTGTAGAGATTCCACTAGGTGGACTACATACGGAACAAAATGAATGAATCTACACTTAAAATGCATCTATATACATCTGTATGTGGTTCATGGTGAAATCTCTACAAAGACTTATATTTAGGAACGGAGGAAGTACTAGTATAGTACGTACTGTAATTTATTAGCGAGATAGTACAATGCTATGAAGCTTCCAACTTCTGTTACATGTATCTTGCGTCTAAGGTTGCTCGTTGCAACATTTCATCAAATACAAAGGAGACTAACATGCATGCTCTTGCATCTCAATGGTTGACAGATCATAGCAAATATCGGTTCCTCAAAAAGATCATAGCAAATATGTACTCCATCAGTTCCAAAGTAAGTGTCTCAACTTTATGCAATATGGACTACATACGGAGCAAAATGAGTGAATCTACACTCTAAAATACGTCTATATACATCAGTGTTTGGAGTATGTACTAGTAGTTCATATTGAAATCTACTAAAGGACATATATATTCCAAACAATATGATAATCTCTCTAACCAAGGTAGTAGGGACGAGGAGTAAATGGAGGGAGTAGTAAAATTTTCTCCTCGTCCTGCGAGCCACCGCGCGTGTGGGCGAGGGAGCGGGCGTAAGGCGTACAATACTACTACTAGTAAGCAAGCTTCACCTCATCCTGCGAGCCACCGCGCCCGTGGGCGGGGGAGACGGCGTACTAAGCAAGCTTCTCCTCGTCCTGCGAGTTGACGGGACACATCAAAAGTACTCCAGTGTATAGAGCCTTGCCTCTAAGGTAGGCCCCACATGGTTTGCCTCATTTTTAACATAACGCGTCAAGTCGCAATTTGTTTGTTCACCTGTGGTAGACGATCCTCCCTCCATCAAGTGGACAACCAGTATACGTGTTAAATTACCACGTGGGCTGCCTTTTCGTACAGAAATGAGCTCCACCGTGTACCAGCGCGGGTGTGGTTGGGAAAGATATTGGAGTACGTGCGCCGTGCGTGCACCTCTTCGATTCGTGCACGCCCCCTGCCTACATGGGTGTGTGTGAGAGATACAAACCTAGACAAATGGCTTGTGTGTTCGTGAGTGTTTTTTGTTGGGGGGGGGTTGATTTCGTGAATGTATTCGTGGGAACCTGTGTCGATGACATCTCAAACAAAATTTTGCATGCAATGTCTTCTGTGAAATGGAGGCCGATCCATATCATATATAGAGGGCCGGGCGATCCACGAGAAGAGAGGGAGGGGTCATAGATATTGATAGAGTCGAAGAGAGGATCAAGTGGGTGGGTGCGAGATCGATGAAGAGAGCCATCGAAATTGTGTGTGTGCAAGTCAAAGATATAGGGTGACTGACCTACCGGAACGTCAGAGGGCACAGGTCAAGTTTGTGTGTGGCATGGAGACAAGACTAGAGCGCTCGATGTATCGGTGTGTGTGTGGGGGGGAGGGGGGTTGGGGGAGGGTTAGGCAGAGGCCTAACTATAGAGGTAGAACGACTCGTATATGTGTTGAGAAGGAGAGACCCAGCTATGTCTTGAGGGAGATCGGTCGACATCCATACATAACTGAACGACGGGAAATAGGATGGGACAGAGAGAGAGAGAGAGGAGAGAGAGAGGGAGGGAGAGGGGTAGAGTGCTGGATGGGTGATGGAGTTGCTTCTCGAAGATGGTGGGAGAGGCCTACTAGACAAACTGAGGGTGGAACTGCAATAGTACCAATAAGAGTGGGGATGTGTTTCTGTGTGTGCCTGTGCATGATAGATCTGTCGGGACGCATCCATGGATGATGAAGGGGAACCATGTGTTTGGTAAGCAAACCTAACTAGATCGGTAGATCAATTTTTGTTTGTCGGAGGAAGGGAGAGACATAACTAATGAGGTAGATCGATCGACGCGTGGGAAAAAACAAGTTATAAGGACCTAGCTAGCTATATGTATAGCGGGAGATCGGTCAGTGTACGTCCATTTGTTAGAGGCAAATAAGGCCTAGCGAGATGGATAGACAGATAGAATGGAGTTAGGAGGTGGTGCGAGAGGCCCAGCTACTAGCTAGATAGGGGGAGGAGTGTGCGGTTGTGAGATTGATGAAAAGAGGGGTGAGAGTTTACACGTGTGTGGGACCGTATGAGAGACACGAGGCAAGGACACATAAAGGAGGAGATTGAAGGTGTGTGTGTATGTTGTAGGCAGACATCGCTGGAGAGGTTTATCGATCGGTGTGTGTCGGAAAAAAGTTGTGGAGACTGTGGGAGAACGACCTAAAAAAATGAATGTGCGCGATGGATAGAATGCCGAGGGAGGGGGAGGGCGAGGAGGGCGTGTGCATGCACAAGAGAAATTTAGTGGTAGCTACAAAGGTTAGAGGATTGTGTGGGTGTAAGAGACTAACAAAGATCATAATTTGGTATAAAAGTGGATTCATATATTTGAATAGGAGATCATAGTGTTTTAAACATATGCATGCATTAATATAGCGGTGATACGCGTGTTGTGGTTTTAGACATGTTAACCATAATGTGATAATGCATGGCGTTTGCAACTCACAGCTAAATGCCGAACAATCTAAACCATACTATACATCGAACAATCTCACATTTTATTTGAATTTGTGATAATGTGTGGCGTTTGCAGCTTACAACTAAATATCAAACAATCTAAACAATACTATATATCGAACATTCTCACATTTTATTTGAATTTGTGATAATGTGTGGTGTTTGCAACTCACATCTAAATACTTGTAGGCGTAGGGGGCGGGGCACCATACAAAATGTGATAAACACATTATACATATGAGACATGGTTTAGATTATGAAGATATAGCTAGAGCTTGAAATGTACTGTGATTTGAAACCAACATAAAGTGGATTCAAAAAATCGAGTTCGAGTTCATATAGTGCACATAGTTCATATGTAACTCGAGACTAATCATGTGGTGTGCTGTGAAGATAATACAGAAATGATGGTTTAACTTGACAATAATGATGATTGTAGATCTTATTAAAATAGAGAAACGAATTCAAATGCTTTAACTTCACAACAATCATTATTGTAGATCTTATTCAAATAGAGAAATGAATTCAAATTTAGTTCATATTGAAGCGGTAGTATATACATTTGGAATGCACTAAAACGTTCATTTGAGTAGTAGGTTGCATGCATTATACACGTAGCAAAATATTTTAATTGAACATAACATGAATTCAAAGTTCTGAATGACATTTGTAGTGCGAATTGATTTGGTATAGTACACGTTAGGCTTGTCCGGAAATTTCAACCCGCGCCTTGTTAGCCCGAAATATTTAAGATATATCTTTGTTTCATTGTGCTCCGACAACACCCTCCATCACAACCCGCGCCTTGCTATTCCAAAATTACAACGCACGCGAAAACTCCCACCTCCCGTGAAATCCCGACACACGAAATGCCCGTGATACTCCTGAACCGAAAGAACCGCCTCAAATCGATCGGGGTACTTCCGTAACTTACCCCACATTTCGGACAAGCGTGCCCCTAAGCCATGGTTCTCCACTCCCATCCCATCCGCCCACCCATTCGTACACCGACGCCGGGAAAACCCGCGAAGCCCCACACCCTCCTCTGTCTGCCACCCAGCCGGAGCCTCTTCCCCGTTGACGTCGTCCACAGCAACACCTCGACGTCCCTCATCCACCGTACCGGATGAGGATCCGTCGTCGATCTGGTCGTCCCGCCGGTTCAGCCACTCCGTCCTCCACCTCCAAGGAGCTGCCCCGATGTCCCCCTCGTCTTTCGCGCCACCTCCATGCCCACACCGCCGTCTTCACCTGCACCACCGGAAGAGCATCATCATCACCGTTTCCTCTGATGAAGCTGCGGCCTAATCGGCGCCACCAAAGAGGTTGTACACTAATCGCCACATTTTCTTCTTGATTCCATCTCACGGTGCTGCCGGCGCTCGGTCCGGAGCTGACACGGCGCGGCTCCATCCACGGCGGCGTCGCCGGCCACTTCCTCCACTGCGTCGCTCCCTCGGCGGTGATGTCCACATCAGTAGGAGCTGCTGCTTTAGCTCTCACTCGCGCTGCTGCTCTGCTCTTGCTCTCGGTCTCCTGCCTTGTCTGCTCTTGCTCTTTCTCGCGCTGCAGCTCGCGCTCTTGCTCTTGCTTGCGATGCTGCTCCGATTTAGCTACACTTCAGTCGACTGAATCGACTTTTGGTCAGTCGATTTTCAGGGGGTGGGGGGGGGGGCTCGCCGGAGTTAAGGAAGAACCAGCTGTAGCGGGGAGGGGGGCTCGCAGGAGAGGTACCCCACTATCTATCTTAGGGTTCAGGGTGGGGGCGATGGTCGCCGGCGGTGGCGTGGGGATCACTGGAGACAAAGCCCGGCACGGGGCTAGAGGATGGCGGGCGGGCGGACGGCGGTGGGGAGTGTTTCCGGGGTGGGCGAGGTGGTGCACCGCCGGCCACGGGCGGCTGTTTGGCCGGTGGTGGCTGGCGGCTCAAGGGGTGGAGGTTTAAGATGAACTGCAGGCCCTTGATTTCGTATCCAACGGCTGCAAAGTCGACTGACCGGAGATGAAAAAGTCAGTCGACTGACGTGTAGCCTCACCTCTAGCGCGTTCAGTTTCGACAGTAAAATTCAGTTTTGACAACAAAATTCAGTTTTGACAGTCAAGTTCAGTTTCGATAGTTAAATTCAGTTTTGATAGTTAAGTTCAGAGGTGAGCGACTGATGTATTTTACATCTAGCACTTTGTGGTTATGTATTTTACGTCATCTATTGGAGATGCTATTAGAATTTCACTTAGGTTAACGTTGTCTCTCTTGTCCTGCTTCAGCCTTGGCGTCGTACAACTCACCGGAGCTGCTCCAACAACGAAACCCTCTATCACAGCGGAGCAGTACCTCGGGCTCCATCTCCAGACGCCTAAGATCTTCTTCCCCTCCTCCGACAACCAAGTCAGCCGGAGCATCCTCATCGGCCAACCCAATCACGCTGAGATCGACATGGCTTCGCCAAAGAGGTTGTACACTTGTTGCATATCTTTTTTACTCTACATGTTATATATATTATCCATTAAGCACACGGAGTAACGGGAAATACGATTATTTTATCCTACTATATGACAAGCGGCGAGGTACCAGGCAACTTAGCTATCCGTGATGGACTCTCTTGAACGCCATCATTATTTATCTCTGCGCGTTTGAGCTGTGCATTTGTCGATGGCCCTAGGAGTTGAGCTAGTAGGGCAGTGGCCTGGGTCCAAAGTAATAGAAGTAGCACAAAACCATTTTTTAGTGTAGGCTTTTCCTTGCTCAAGCCTGCCTACTAGAATCGCCAGTGCTTGAAAGGAAAAGTGAATGAAAAACATAGGAATTGGAAAGTTTTGTATGGTACTACTTTTCATGAATTTGGTGCAAAGGAATGGAGCAAAGGAAAACTGTAGGATTTGTTCCTTTAGTGTCTCCTTGAAACAAAAACCGTAGGAATTTTAATTTCCACTTGTCCTCCTTTTCAAATTCTTATTCATGAAGCACAAGACTAAGAGATAGTAGCATAATAGCATTATAACCGTACATTCTCTTGTGGTTTGACTTAATCTCACCATGCTTCTTTGCATCCTGTGATCTTCCAATTCTTGTGAACCAAACACCCAGATTGGCAGAAATCCTGTGTTTTTAAATTCTCTGTTTTGCACGTGCATTCCTATCCTATTCCTATCTATTTCCTATCCCTGCATTGTTAGAATCCCCAAATTCAAACAAGCCCTTACACAATTACTTCTGTTACAGATATGTGTCAAAGAAAACCTTGTGTGGTTTGTCCTGCTCCTGCGGTGCTGTGTTCCACCCCACCTCAGCTGCTCCAACGACGGAAGGGTTCACCACAGCAGGGATCCACTCTCTAGACTGTCTTTCGCCGCCTCAGATCTACTTCCCCGCCACCGGCAACCACGACAACTGCATTACCATCATCAACTGAGCAGATGACCTTGAGGTCTACACGGGTCCGCAAGAGAGGTCACATTCTTCTGTGTCTGCTTACGTTATGCATCATTAATATGATGACATGCTACTTAATTGTCGTGTTCACCTATTAGACTCCGAGTCAGGTCCAAACTTATGTTGAAACTTGAGTTTTTAAATGGTTGTGGGGTACATATTGGGGCAGCAATCAGTATTATCTGTCCACCATCTGGTTAATCTCGGGTGTCTACTATGAGTTTCACGTTGGGTGCAAACAAACATTAAAGGAGCCATTATCTGTATTTTTTTAACTAAAGCTATTATCTGCCTGCTATCATTGGTTTTGGGTCTATTCCACAGTTTGCTACCATCACTCTGGATTTGTGCATGCACTCCTTACATAATCTCACTATGTTTTATTCCTATGCATGTCAGTTATTGTACACAATGGAACTTAACATGTAGAGCAAAAGAGACGAGCCTTGCGTGGCAGTAAAATTTCATGCAGACGTCGCTCCATGGTGGGCGCAATGGCAGCCCCCCTCCACCCATTTTGGATGGTAATCAAGAGGAAGATAACTGTTCTGACGGGGATTCAGAAGCAGAAGACCGCTCCTATTTACCCCATGAGGTCTTCTCTCTAACTTGGCATGCTGATGTTGGTAATATCATGCACATCGTGCCTTGCATTGCTTACTCTATACATCAAAGATGTCATCTACTTAGTTTAGACATGCTTTGTGTCAATGCCATCTGTTTAGTTTCTTTATCGTATACGTGAATCATGCAATGCCATCTTGTTTAGCCAGACATCATATATGTGAATTTTGCAATGCCACCCTGGTTAGCCAGTCATCTTATATGTGAATTATATCATGACATCATTTTCTTATTACGTGTTAAATTTGTCAACAATTTTAGTACATTCAATTACTCTTCCTAGGCATCAGCCATTCTGTGACGCCCCCGATTTAATCGTACACTAATCATGCACGCAAATGTGTACGATCAAGATCAGGGACTCACGGGAAGATATCACAACACAACTCTACAAATAAAATAAGTCATACGAGCATCATAATACAAGCCAGGGGCCTCGAGGGCTCGAATACAAGTGCTCGATCATAGGCGAAGTCGCGGAAGCAACAATATTTGAGTCTACGATATAAGTTAAACAAGTCGCCTTAAGAAGGCTAGCACAAAGCTGGGATCTGATCGAAGAGGAGCAGGCCTCCCGCCGGGATCCTCCTAGCTATTCTGGTCATCGTCGGTGGCTGCTGCGTAGTAGTAGGCACCTCCGGTGTAGTAGTCGTCATCGGCGGTGGCGTCTGCGCCTGGGCTCCATCGTCTGGTTGCAGCAATCGAGTAGAGGTAGGGAAAAGGGGAAACAAGGCAGCCGTGAGTACTCATCCAAAGTACTGCAAGCAAGGAGCTACACTACATATGCATGGATATATGTGTAAAGGGCCATATCGGTGGACTGAAGCTGCAGAATGCGAGAATAAGAGGGGATAGCTAGTCTTATCGAAGACTACGCTCGGTCACTGTCTTGCAACAGGTAGAAGAGGGCGATCTCAAGTCCTCCAAGTAACATCACATAGCAATAATCCTACCCGCGATCCCTCCTCATATCCACGAGAGAGCGACCACCGGTTATATCGGCACTTGGAAGGGTGTGTTTTATCAAGTATCCGGTTCTAGTTGTCATAAGCTCAAGGTACAACTCCAAGTCGTCCTGTTACGAAGATCACGGCTATTCGAATAGATTAACTTCCTGCAGGGTGCACCATCTTACCCAGCACGCTTGATCCCATTTGGCGGACACACTTTCTGTGTCATGCCCGCCGCTGAAGATCAACACGTCGCAGCCCCACCTAGGCACAACAGAGAGGCCAGCATGCGGTCTAAACCTAAGCGCCGCAGTGCAGGCCCATCGCCTACGAGCACACCAGACGCTTGAGGGCGGCCGGAGCAGACCTAGCCTAACAGCGTTCAGTCCAATCCGGTCGCGCCGCTCCGTCACGACGACGTCTGAAGTGCTTGGTGATACCACGATGCGGGATACCCATAACTACTCCCGCGTAGATGGTTAGTGCGTATAAGCTCGTAGCCAACTCAGATCAAATACCAAGACCTCGTTAAGCGTGTTAAGTATCCATGAACGCCCGAACAGGCCAGGCCCACCTCTCTCCTAGGCGGTCTCAACCTGCCTGTCGCTCCGCCACAAAGATCCATCCAGAGGGCCGTCGGGACAAAGGTCCTTCAGCCCTAATCAAGTGAATCACTCATGGTGCTCCACAAGCCGACCCGACTTTAGTCTCCACATGTATCATCTATAAAGTACATAGTATATACCGTGATCACCTCCCGAGTGATCACGGCACGATAGTATAGCACGGCAGACGGACAAGAATGTAGGGCCACAGATGAAAGTACTAGCATCCTATACTAAGCATATAGGATTGCGGGTAAGGTAACAATGAGAGTAACAAGGTCGGGATATGCAGCGGTATAGGAGTATCTGAAAGCGATAACATGCTACACTACTCTAATGCAAGCAGTATAGAGAAGAGTAGGCGATATCGGTGATCAAGGGGCTTGCCTGGTTGCTCACGGCAAGAGAGAGGGGTAAATCAACTCCGTAGTCGAACTGGGCAGCAGCAGCGTCGGTCTCGTAGTCTCACGGAGAGAAGAGGGGAAGAAACAATGAATACCATGTAAACAGATGCATATCGATGCATGACATGACAAGTAAAGATGCTAGGCGTGCCCTAACGTGGTATGAGGTGGTGCTTGGTTAAGAAACATCCGGAAAGTATTCCGGTGTTTCGTGTTTTCGAGCGGAGGAGGCGGAGGAAAAGTTGCAGGTTCGATAGGTTAGGGGGTCTGTGGCGGACGAGCGGATGCGTGATCCGGATTCGTCTCGTCGTTACGAGCAACTTTCATGTTGAAAATATTTTAATCCGAGTTACGGATTAAAGATATGATTTTCTAAAGATTTTATAAATTTTCTGATTTTAATTATTTATTTAAATCAACATTATCCAAAACAGTGAAAAGGTGATGTCAGCATGACATCACCATGACGTCAACAGTCAAATCGACCGTTGATGGTCAAACTGACCGTGGGTCCCCTTGTCATTAGCTGATTTTAGTTAAGCAGAATTGATTAGTTTAATTAGGTGATTAGTTTAACCTAAATAGGATTAATTAAGTTAACTAATTAATTAATTAATTAATTAAATTATTATATATATTATATTTTTTTTAATTCCTTAAAAAAACATTCTAGGCTGGGCCCCGTTTGTCATAGGGCCAAAGGCCTAATGGGGCGGAGCGGGTAGCGGGCGCGGGCGTCGGCGCCGCCCAGGCAGAGCGCCAGATCAAAGCGAGGCCAGCCACAGGCGTGGCGAGGCAGCTGGCGTGGCCTTGATCGCTGAGGCGTGGAGGCATGGGAGGAGCGGCGAGGCGCGGGTGGGCGCCAAGGGCGCGCAGCGATCTTGAGGCGGAAGTGGTGGCGAAGGCCACGGCGAGAATGGGCGGACGGCGGGCGCAACGCTGCAACATCCGCCACGCAGCAGCGACCAGCACGGGGTTGAGCACGGCGAGGTGGTGCGTGAGAGTGGCAAGGAGGCGAGGGCGAGTGACGCCGCGGAGGAGGACGGAGGCGCGGCGGGGCAGAAGCGGGCGACGACGCAGGGAGCCGGACGGCGTGCGGGACAGAGGGGATAGGAACGGCCGGAGCCTCACCGTGCGGCGCGAGGGCACGAGGCGATGGGCGCGATGGAGGCTTGGGTGGTCCGTGACGGCGGGCGAGGACGAGGCGACGACCGGCGATGGAGAGGCAGGGCGGGCGGTCGGCGAGGTAGCTCAGTGGTGCGGCCTCGTCTGTGGCGGTGGCCTCGAGGAGGATCGGCGGGCGCACCGGCCGGGCGGGGCTCTGACGGGCGGCGTCGCTAGAAGTCGGGGCCCTCTGCCCCGATCCAGACGGGAAGGGGAGAGGCGTCTGGGGTCTAGTGGGGAGGCCGTGGCCTGTGTGAGCGAGGGGTCGTCGCGGTGGTGGCTGGGATCGGCGACGGGACGGGCGCAGGCGTCGGCCCGATCCCGATTGGATCGGGGGGAGAAAGCGTGGGGGGGCTCCGCTAGGGTTTTGGGAGGGAGTGGGTTAGTAGGCGGGGGTGGGCCGGCCTGGGGTTTGGCCTAGCTAGCAGTTGGGCCGAGTGGCCCAGGGGGGGTGTTGTTTTATTCCTTTCTTTTTACCTTTTCATATTTTTATTTTTTGTTCTAATTTAGTTACACATTAATTTTAATTTTAGAAAAATATATCTATAGCCCCTAAAATAATGTTTCAGAACAATCCACTACTATAAAAAGTTTTACCATGATAAAAAATAGTCTAGTATTTTATAAAACACCAAAGTCGTTTAAATAGTTGTTTTGCTATTGTTTAAATCATTTTAGTGCCTTAAATCTTTCTACAAAATGTGGTTCCTCCACCATTTGGACTTAGGATTTATTTGTCCCATTTTGAACATTTTAGTTTTAACGTTTGAAAATTTTACCGTTTGACTCGATTTTGAATTTGAATTAGAATCGGTTTGAACTAACATAAGATTTAACAACAAGATAACGAGGTGGCGTGGCATCATTAGTAGAGGGTTCTGTAGCTAATTATCCAAGGCGTCACAATTCTCCTCCGATACAAGAAATCTCGTCCGAGATTTAGGAGGGAGTAAGGGTGAAAGGCTAGGTTGCGAAATTCTAACGGGTCTTCTCGGTCTTTGTTGCACTTTCCGAAATAGCTGATCCTTTACGTTGATGTCTCCATTTCTCCGCTTCATGTCATCATGACGAAGTCGGCACACTTTCTTTGGAAACTTCATCATATTTACGAATAGGTAATGGGGCAGATCGGCAACGACAGAATGCTTTAAGGGTAATAATCTGGGATTAACCCATGAATGAGCATATGAGTACCTCTCGAGTTGAACAAATAAAACACATCGAGAGTAAAGTTGGAAGGTACAACAAGATGTTACAAGTAGATATGCAATCGTTCATTGCCTGAAGCAGAGTGCGAAAGAAGTTCAGAGCAACGGGAATAAGTATTGTGTCCGATACCAGAATAGATCTACAGGCAAGTGGCTCCTGAATTACATACAAAGTCAAGCACGAGGAATAACTTTGTCAACAGGTTGTACAGGGAGAGTCGGGTTTCGATCCTGTAGCTGTGGGTTATGGGCCCACCATGTGGGTTAAAATAGGAAGGCGTTGACATCTTGCATGGTCATGATAGCAAGGCATGTCGGAGGATCAGCCTATCAGTTATGCCGGCAACAACATCGGTACCAAGGGCGAGGGACGAAGAGAACCATTTTCCCGCTCATTGAACGAGGCAGACCAATAGGCAAAGTTCTCATCCATCGGTGGTTACCGGAATGTTATCAACAATATTAACAGGGTCTTACTGACAGAGTTGTACATCGAGGTGTTTGCACAAGCAGTGGATTATTACTGCTTATATCATATAGATCATAGAAAAGGTTTAAACAAACCAATGGGTGGAAAATATGATCATTAGATTATACAGAACAATGGAAAGGAAAATATGTTTAAACACATATTTCAAGGGTATATCCTTCCCAAGGACAAGCAGAGCAAGATATCCACGACAGGAGATAATGTAGAAAACCCTTTAGGTAAGGGGAGAGAAATTTCATGACATTACCCATACAACGGTGTTTGGATAATTGAGCAAGAAACATTTAGCATTGGGCTTCGAATGTTCTTGTTGAAAATCAGAGTATCACAGACATGCTTCGAGATAGCATTGACATGGTCTTCAGGTGGAGATCAGACTTTGGAATCACGAAGGATCCATCAGGAATAACTTGTAGAAACAGTATTACAATTCCCTCATGGATGAATGGATAACCCTGCTGAAAAGGAATCTATAATGATAGGTCCTCCAGCCGGGGGGGGGGGGGGTGCTAGGCATGACATCATGCTACCGGGTCATCAAAGGATCATCATCATAACTCTTGGAAAGTTGTCCCAACCATCATAGCTGACCGAGATTCAGATCCGATTGGTGTCAGGATACCTCAGACTTAGGATACCTGAGAAGAAAAGGTGCAACGCGAGTTGACGAGATGACATTGTAAGATTCTCGGGGAAATAAACTATGAAGTGATTTCCGTTAACAAGAGTCCATCATTAACCCAAGGAGAGGACAAGGAGGTGTCTGGTGAACTCAACGGTAGTTCATCGAGATTCCCAAAAGATGGATTTCCACAATTAAGTGAACAAGGAGATAACATTTGTCATATCAAATGATATAAGGAAGTATGCTCGAGGAAAACATACACAATGAAACATTGGTCGAAAGGTGCACCCGAAATATGGGTTGGGTTGCACGACCAATGTCAGAATGGTGATTCAATAATCAATAGCCTAAGAATGAACTTTCGACCATTAACTTCAAAGAATAGGGTTGCTAGAAGGAAAGAATCCAAACAGCACCGTTCACGTGTTGGAATTAACACGGGGACCAAGAAAGAATGGTGATGGTGAGAAGTATTTATATGTCAAGAATTCTCAAGAGGTGGAACAAATCTCAGAACATTCTTGACATAAAGGATGGTAATACTCCAAGGTAAAGAAGAACAATTGCTGGATAGCAAGGAACTCAAGGTATAACACCAAACATGAACAAGCTTGTGTTGGTGGGCAGGCAATAACGTGGTCGATGATAATACAATTCATCGAGGGCAAGGATGGTATTTCTCATCATGAATTCAATTGATATCCTGGATGAGCTCAGAATGTTGATGATCACGACACCTATGTCACGAGAGTTCATGAAGATGTAATCGATCGGCGACGACATCAAGTCAAAGTAATGATGAAGTGAAAGGTTATTGGAACCAAGGGTACGACACAAACTCGAAACCAAGCTTGTTGTTTAAGGCGAAATGATATGACGATGAGGATCGACGTAAGGTTAGTTCATCATCGAAAATTGTGCTCCGAGAAGAAGGACCAGGTAGCACCGTTAAAATCGGTACGACAAGGATATAGCCAAACAGGCTAGGAATGGCATGATCGGTTACAAACTCGTACTTAAAGGAGATTATCAAGTGTCGTTGAACCGTAGTGCAGACTCGGTTCAGTTATCGGTGTCTTTGAGTGTTTAATAACTCAGAGCCCGCGAAAAATTGGAATCAGTGGGAAGGTAGCACTTGATGAAGAACTCATAAGAAGTTATGCAGTTCCATGATAATCTCGAGATACCAGGGGGTAGCACTCAACGACAGATCAAAGTAGAGGTTGGACTGGGGTAATGCTCTGCAGAAGACAAGTACTCTAACTTGTCTGAGAAATAGAATCAAGGGAGAACAACATGGTCGGAACCACGGTTGCGTAGGATCAATTCACGATACGGATGATATTTACCAAGAAAATAGTTATTATTACAAGAAGTTTCCATGATAGGATCTACATCGTGTCCATGGGCATGAACACAAAGTTCAAGGTCGACTCCCACTTCTTCAATGTATAACCTTCCATTCACTTCTCGCTTTGATAAAGGCATTAGTGTTGAAAGTTTTACCTGGTGAAATACCAAATGAGTATGACTCGTGAAAACTTCCGAGTTCACACATATAAAGGAAGGCATAGGTTCAACCCGTCAGGGTATCATGGAAACATATACCACAAGCTTCAGTAGTAAATGCCACCAGCTCGAAAGCAGAGCATGATTGACAAAAGGAAAGGATACAATTTACCAAAGGCATTATGTATCGGAGAAGGAACTCACAAAGTGATTAATTAAGAAGGACACTGTCGGATAATAACCCAACAGTGGATATGGCGATCCACGATGGGGCTGATATGAGTATCGATACCCAATCAGAGGAAGAAAGATTGCAAATGCATCGGTTTATAGAACAGCTGAATAGTTCAACGCTTAATTAGTAAGTAATTATGATTTTCAAATCAAGGGATCAGGAGCAAATGCTCTGATCAAGAATGGATAAGCTGAATAGAATTAGGGATACAATCAACGACAATTGGACTGGTCGAGAACCAATTCCAGTTAAAGAATGGCAGCTCACCGAAAGGTAATTTATAAGGATCAATGATGATTATGGTATTCAGAAACATATTGAGTCAACAGACTCAAAATGATAATGACAAGGAATGTCAATATGACTACGAGACTTATGGGATTAACCATAATGCAAGCAAGCAAGAATTTCAAAAGCCAAGGCTCCAGAGGATTTTCGGAAGATCGAATAGTATTTAGAAGACTTTTGAGAAACACATGACAACTGGGGATGAGCGGATACTCGACAAGTGGGAGGATTTATTTGAAGGGGTATTCATGTGGCGAAGAACTGCTAGGCAGTAGGCACAAAGTATTCTCGGAACAATAGAAAACTTGGGTATCTTGTAATAACAAGATCAATGGGGATGATCGTATGAATGGCAAGTGTAAGTAGTTATCCATAAGGATTTATCGGTGGTCGGGAATAGCAAACGCGATGAACACAAGTTCTCGGGTTAACATGAGAGTATCTTCAAGGTCTTACGGTGTAGCGAGCGATCATCGATAATAAAGGGCCCTCCGGGTGAAAGTGATAACGAGATCCTAATGTTAGATTTGGTAAACTTCATTTAACCCGAATAGAGGAGAGATCGAGGCCCGAGTAAAGGTCGAGGAGTAAAAGATCCTACTACCACCCGGCGGCGTGTGCCGTAAGACACACAGCCATGTTAGTAAAAGTTTTGCAATGTCTAGACTCAACTTCGCCAAGGAGTTGGAAAGGGGATTCCTACAGGCGATCGGCTCGATACCAACTTAGGCGCCCCGATTTAATCGTACACTAATCATGCACGCAAATGTGTACGATCAAGATCGAGGACTTACGGAAGATATCACAACACAACTCTACAAATAAAATAAGTCATACAAGCATCATAATACAAGCCAGGGGCCTCGAGGGCTCGAATACAAGTGCTCGATCATAGGCAGTCAGCGGAAGCAACAATATCTGAGTCTGAGACATAAGTTAAACAAGTCTGCCTTAAGAAGGCTAGCACAAGCGGGATCAGATCGAAGAGGAGCAGGCCTCCTGCTCAGGATCCTCCTAGCTATTCCTGGTCGCCGCGTCGGTGGGCTGCTGCGTAGTAGTAGGCACCTCCAGTGTAGTAGTCGTCATCGACGGTGGCGTCGCTCCTGGGCTCCATCGTCAGTTGCAGCAATCGAGTAGAGGTAGGGGAAAAGGGGAAACAAGGAAGCCGTGAGTACTCATCCAAAGTACTGCAAGCAAGGAGCTACACTACATATGCATGGATATATGTGTAAAGGGCCATATCGGTGGACTGAAGCTGCAGAATGCCGAGAATAAGAGGGGATAGCTAGTCTTATCAAAGACTACGCTTCGTCACTGTCTTGCAACAGGTATAAGAGGACGATCTGAAGTCCTCCAAGTAACATCACATAGCAATAATCCTACCCGCGATCCCTCCTCATATCCACGAGAGAGCGACCACGGTTGTATCCGGCACTTGGAAGGTGTGTTTTATCAAGTATCCGGTTCTAGTTGTCATAAGCTCAAGGTACAACTCCAAGTCGTCACATTATCGAAGATCACGGCTATTGAATAGATTAACTTCCTGGGTGCACCATCTTACCCAAAGACGCTTGATCCCATTTGGCGGACACACTTTCACGGTCATGCCCGGCGCGGAAGATCAACACGTCGCAGCCCCACCTAGGCACAACAGAGAGGCCAGCACGCGGTCTAAACCTAAGCGCAGAGTGCAGGCCCATCGCCTCGACACACTTGACGTTATAGGGCGGCCGAAGCAGACCTAGCCTAACAGCGTTCAGTCAATCCGCGCGAGCCGCCCATCGCCGACGTCTGAAGTGCTTGGTGATACCACGACGTCGGGATACCCATAACTACTCCAGCGTAGATGGTTAGTGCGTATAAGCTCAGAGCCAACTCAGATCAAATACCAAGACCTCGTTAAGCGTGTTAAGTATCCATGAACGCCGAACAGGGCCAGCCCACCTCTCTCCTAGGCGGTCTCGACCTGCCTGTCGCTCCGCCACAAAGATCCATCCAGAGGGCCGTGGGACAAAGGTCCTTTCAGCCCCAATCCGTGAATCACTCATGGGTGCTCCACAAACCGACCGACTTTAGTCTCCACATGTATCATGTATAAAGTACATAGTATATACCCGTGATCACCTCCCGAGTGATCACGGCCCGATAGTATAGCACGGCAGACGGACAAGAATGTAGGGCCACAGATGAAAGTACTAGCATCCTATACTAAGCATATAGGATTGCGGTAAGGTAACAACTTGATAGTAACAAGGTCAGGGCTATGCATTAGTATAGGAGTATCTGAAAGCAATAACATGCTACACTACTCTAATGCAAGCAGTATAGAGAAGAGTAGGCGATATCTGGTGATCAAGGGGGCTTGCTGGTTGCTCGGCAAGAGAGAGGGTCGTCAACTCCGTAGTCGAACCGGGCAGCAGCAGGCGTCGGTATCGTAGTCTACCGGAGAGAAGAGGGGAAGAAACAATGAATACCATGTAAACAGATGCATATCGATGCATGACATGACAAATAACGATGCTAGGCGTGCCCTAACGTGGTATGAGGTGGTCTGGTTGGGGAAACATACGGAAAGTATTCGGTGTTTCGTGTTTTTGAGCGGAGGAGGCGGGGGAAAGTTGCAGGTTCGATAGGTTAGGGGTGTGTGGCGGACGAGCGGATGCGTGATCCGGATTCGTCTCGTCGTTCGAGCAACTTTCATGTTGAAAATATTTTAATCCGAGTTACGGATTAGAAGATATGATTTTCTAAAGATTTTATTAATTTTCTGATTTTAATTATTAATTTAAATCCAACATTATCCAAAACAGTGAAAAGGTGATGTCAGCATGACATCACCATGACGTCGCAGGTCAAATCGACCGTTGGTGGTCAAACCTGACCGTGGGTCCCACTTGTCATTGGCTGATTTTAGTTAAGCGAATTGATTAGTTTAATTAGGTGATTAGTTTAACCTAAATAGGATTAATTAAGTTAATTAATTAATTAATTAATTAAATTATTATATATATATTTTTAATTCCTTTTAAAAAAACATTCGAAATTTGGGCCCGTTTGTCATAGGGCCAAAGGCCTAATGGGGCGGAGCGGTAGTGGCGCTGGCGTCGGCGCCGGCGGGCAGAGCGCCAGATCGAAGGCAAAGGCCAGCCACGGGCATGGCGAGGCCGCCGGCGTGGCGTGATCGCTGAGACGAGGAGGCATGGGAGGCGGCGAGGCGCAGGTGGGGCGCCAAGGGCGCGACAGTCTGAGGCGGAAGTGGTGGCGAAGGCCACGGCGAGAGTGGGCGGACGGCGGCAACGCGCGCAACATCCGCCACCGCAGCAGTACCAACACGGGGTTGAGCACGGCGAGGTGGTGCGGTGAGAGTGGCAAGGAGGCGAGGCGAGTGACGCCGGAGGAGGACGGAGGGCGGGCGGGCGAAGCGGCGGCGACGCAGGAGCCAGACGGCGTGCAGACGAGGGGAGAGGAACGGCGGAGCCTCACCGTGCGGCGTAGGGCACGAGGCGATGGGCGCGATGGAGGCTTAGGGTGGTCCGACGACGGCGGGCGAGGACGAGGCGACGACCGAGCGATGGAGAGGCAGGCGGGCGGTCCGCGAGGGTAGCTCAGTGGTGCGGCCTCGTCTGTGGCGGCGGTGGCCTCGGGGAGGATGCGGCGGGCGCACCGGCCGTGAGGGCTCTGACGACGGGCGACGTCGCTGGGGGTCGGGGCCCTCGCCTGATCCGGACGGGGAGGGGGAGAGGCGTCTGGTCTGCAGTGAAGGGAGAGTGGCACGGGCGCGAGGGGGGGTCGTCGCGGGCGGCGGAATCGGCGACGGGACGGGTGTCTGGCGTCGGCCCGATCCCGATTGGATGGGGGGGGGAAAGCGTGGGGAAGTGGGGGCTCGCTAGGGTTTCGGGAGGAGTGGGTTAGTAGGCGGGGGTGGGCGGCTGGGTTTAGCCTAGCTAGCAGTTGGGCGAGTGGCCCAGGGGGTTGTTTTATTCCTTTCTTTTACCTTTTCATATTTTTATTTTTTGTTTTAATTTAGTTACACATTAATTTTAATTTTAGAAAAATATATCTATAGCCCCTAAAATAATGTTTCAGAACAATCCACTACTATAAAAAGTTTTACCATGATAAAAAATAGTCTAGTATTTTATAAAATACCAAAGTCGTTTAAATAGTTGTTTTGCTATTGTTTAAATCATTTTAGTGCCTTAAATCTTTCTACGAAAATGTGGTTCCTCCACCATTTGGACTTAGGATTTATTTGTCCCATTTTGAACATTTTAGTTTTAAGGTTTGAAAATTTTACCGTTTGACTCGATTTTGAATTTGAATTAGAATCGGTTTCGAACTAACGCAAGATTTAACAACAGTAACCGAGGTGACGTGGCATCATTAGTAGAGGGTTACTGTAGCTAATTATCCGGGCCTCACACATTCGGCACGGTCATGGAAAAATCTGGAGTGGAAACAAGGTCTTTAGAGCAGACAATGCTATGTGATGAAGCGCATGTCTTGCTGGTTACAGGTAGCTCCTCAGAGGAGGATTCAGAGATAGATGACTAGTCCTATTTCCCCCGAGGTGCATGCTCTAACTTGGCAGGGTTATGTTGCTCATATCGTGTGTATGGTATCCTGCATTGCTATGTCATTTTCTTAGTTTAGACATGCTTTGTGTGAATGCCACCTGTTTAGTGTCTAATTACCAAATATGTGAATTATGCAATGCCATCTTGTTGCAAGACATTATATATGTGAATTATGCAATGCTATCTTGTTGCAAGGCATTATATATGTGAATTATGCAATGCCATGTTGTTTAGCCAAGCATCATATATGTGAATTATATCATGCCGTCCTTTGTTTGTATTTCTCATTGCTTTTGTCGACAATGTTTGTATATTCAACTGCTCTTCCTGTGCATCAGCCATTTGAATTGGTGATGGAGAAATCTGGAGTGAAAACAAGGTCTTCAGAGCAGACAATTGATACGTCTCCAACGTATCTATAAATTTTTATTGCTTAATGCTATATCATATTCTGTTTTGGCTGATTAATGGGCTTTGTTATACACTTTTATATTATTTTTGGGACTAACCTATTAACCGGAGGCCCAACCCAAATTGCTGTTTTTTTGCCTATTTCAGAGTTTTGCAGAAAAAGAATATCAAACGAAGTCCAAACGGAATGAAACCTTCGGGAATGTGATTTTTTGGAACAAACGTGGTCCAGAGGACTTGGAGTCCACGTCAAGAAATCAACTAGGAGAGCACGAGGCAGGGGGGCGCGCCTACCCCCCTGGCTGCGCCCTCCACCCTTGTGGGGCCCATGTTTCTCAACCGACGTACTTCTTCCTCCTATATATACCTACGTACCCCCAAACCAATAGAAGCATCCACGAAAACCTAATTCCACCGCCGCAACCTTCTATACTCGTGAGATCCCATCTAGGGGCCTTTTCCGGCGTCCTGCCGGAGGGGGCATTGACCACGGAGGGCTTCTATACCAACACCATAGCCTCTCCGATGATGTGTGAGTAGTTTACCTCACCTTCGGGTCCATAGTTATTAGCTAGATGGCTTCTTCACTCTCTTTGGATCTCAATACAAAGTTCTCCACAATTCTCGTGGAGATCTATTTGATGTAATCTTCTTTTGCGGTGTGTTTGTTGAGATCGATGAATTGTGGGTTTATGATCAAGTTTATCTATGAACAATATTTGAATCTTCTCTTAATTCTTTTATGTATGATTGGTTATCTTTGCAAGTCTCTTCGAATTATCAGTTTGGTTTGGCCTACTAGATTGATCTTTCTTGCGATGGGAGAAGTGCTTAGCTTTGGGTTCAATCTTGCGGTGTCCTTTCCCAGTGACAGCAGGGGCAGCAAGGCACGTATTGTATTGTTGCCATCGAGGATAACAAGATGGGGTTTATATCATGAGTTTATCCCTCTACATCATGTCTCCTTACTTAAAGCATTACTCTGTTCTTTTGAACTTAATACTCTAGATGTATGTTGGATAGCGGTCGATGTGTGGAGTAATAGTAGTAGATGCAGGCAGGAGTCGGTCTACTTGTCACGGACGTGATGCCTATATACATGATCATACCTAGATATTCTCATAACTATGCTCAATTCTATCAATTGCTCAACAGTAATTTGTTCACCCACCGTAATACTTATGCTCTTTAGAGAAGCCACTAGTGAAACCTATGGCCCCCGGGTCTATTTTCCATCATATTAATCTTCCAACACTCAGCTATTTTTATTGCCTTTTATTTTACTTTGCATCTTTATTATAAAAATACCAAAAATATTATCTTATCATATTTATCAGATCTCACTTTCGTAAGTGACCGTGAAGGGATTAACAACCCCTTTATTGCGTTGGTTGCGAGGTTTTTATTTGTTTGTGTAGGTGCGAGGGACTTGAGCGTGGCCTCCTACTGGATTGATACCTTGGTTCTCAAAAACTGAGGGAAATACTTACGCTACTTTGCTGCATCACCCTTTCCTCTTCAAGGGAAAACCAACGCAGTGCTCAAGAGGTAGCAAGAAGGATTTCTGGCGCCGTTGCCGGGGAGGCTCATACCAAGTCAAGTCAAAATTTTCTCTCCCGTCAACGAGCCATTTCTGGCGCCGTTGCCGGGGAGTCTACGCAAAAGTCAACATACCAAGTACCCATCACAAACTCTTATCTCCCGCATTACATTATTTGCCATTTTCCTCTCATTTTCCTCTCCCCCACTTCACCTTGCCGTTTTATTCGCCCTCTTTTCCATTTGCCTCTTTTTCGTTTGCTTTTTGTTTGCTCGTGTGTTGGATTGCTTGCTTGTCACGATGGCTCTACCTAGATTTTGTGATCTTCACCTTAAAAGGTTAGAAGAGATTGAAAGTAACGTCAGAAGTTTCATGACTTTACAATTTGAGCATAACAATTAGTTTAGAAATGAGCTTAAGGAACAAAAAAGCTTTGTGGGTTACATGAATAAAGAGCTCGATGATATGTCTAAGGAATTTTATGGTTTGAAATCTCAGATTGCTCATCTTGAAAAATTAACTGCTGAAATTTCGGATAAGCAGGCCATCTTAGTTAATAAGATGGCCGCTAAACCGGAATTTTTTTATGAGAATAAAGATGAAGATCTAAAATTTATGTATGTGTCCCCTATTAAATCATTGTTTTCCAATTTGAATCTTGATAATGATGGGACTGAATATGAGCCACCTTTACCTAGAAGGCGTCCCAAAAATTCGGAGTTTTTAGATCTTGATGCAAAAATTGGTAAAAGTGGGAATGAAGAGATCAAAACTCTAGATATTAATGAACCCACTATTTTGGATTTCAAGGAATCTAACTATGATAATTGCTCTTTGATAGATTTTATTTCCTTGTTGCAATCCGTGCTAAATCCTCCACATGCTTATAGTCAACATAAAGCTTTTACTAAACATATCGTTGATGCTTTGATGCAATCTTATGAAGAAAAACTTGATTTGGAAGTTTCTATCCCTAGAAAACTTTATAATGAGTGGGAACCTACTATTAAAATTAAAATTAAAGATCATGAATGATATGCTTTGCGTGATTTGGGTGCTAGTGTTTCCACGATTGCAAAAACTTTGTGTGATTTGCTAGATTTCCGTGAATTTGATGATTGTTCTTTGAACTTGCACCTTGCGGATTCCACCAAACCTATGGGAAGAATTAATGATGTTCTTATAGTTGCTAATAGGAACTACGTGCCCGTATATTTTATTGTTCTTGACATAGATTGCAATCCTTCATGTCCTATTATTCTTGGTAGACCTTTCCTTAGAACGATTGGTGCAATTATTGATATGAAGGAAGGAAATATTAGATTCCAATTTCTGTTAAAGAAAGGCATGGAACACTTTCCTAGAAAGAAAATTAAACTACCATATGAATCTATTATGGGAGCCACTTATGGATTGCCTACCAAAGATGGCAATACCTAGATCTATCCTTGCTTTTATGCCTAGCTAGGGGCGTTAAACGACAGCGCTTGTTGGGAGGCAACCCAATTTTTAGTTTTTTGCTTTTTGCTTCTGTTTAGGAATAAATATTTGATCTAGGCTCTGTTTAGATTTGTTTTTATGTTTTAATTAGTGTTTGTGCCAAGTTAAACCTATAGGATCTTCTTGGATGATAGTTATTTGATCTTGCTGAAAATTCCAGAAACTTTCTATTCACGAAAACAATTGTTAAAAATCACCATAACGTAATAAAATATTGATTCCAATTGCAGCAGATCAATAAAAAAAATCTAGGTCGTCCTATTTTGGTAGATTTGTTGGAGTTCCAGAAGTTTGCGTTAGTTACAGATTACTACAGACTGTTCTGTTTTTGACAGATTCTATTTTGTGTGTGTTGTTTGCTTATTTTGATGAATCTATGGCTAGTAAAATAGTTTATAAACCATAGAGAAGTTGGAATGCAATAGGTTTAACACCAATATAAATAAAGAATGAGTTCATTACAATACCTTGAAGTGGTGTTTTGTTTTCTTTCGCTAACGAAGCTCATGAGATTTTCTGTTAAGTTTTGTGTTGTGAAGTTTTCAAGTTTTGGGTAAAAGATTTGATGGATTATGGAACAAGGAGTGGCAAGAGCCTAAGCTTGGGTATTCCCATGGCACCCTAATATAATCTAAGGACACCAAAAAGCCAAAGCTTGGGGATGCCCCGGAAGGCATCCCCTCTTTCGTCTACTTCCATCAGTAACTTTACTTGGAGCTATATTTTTATTCACCACATGATATGTGTTTTGCTTGGAGCGTCTTGTATGATTTGAGTCTTTGCTTTTTAGTTTACCACAATCATCTTTGCTGTACACACCTTTTGAGAGAGACACACATGATTCGGAATTTATTAGAATACTCTATGCGCTTCGCTTATATCTTTTGAGCTATACAATTTTTGCTCTAGTGCTTCACTTTTATCTTTTAGAGCACGGTGGTGGTTTTGTTTTAATGAAACTATTACTCTCTCATGCTTCGCTGATATTATTTTGAGAGTCTTAAACAGCATGGTAATTTGCTTAAATTGGGAAATTAATCCTAATATGCTAAGTATTCAAGACTAGTAAAAACTTTCTTATGAGTGTGCTGAATACAAAGAGAAGTTTGATGTTTGATGATTGTTTTGAGATATGGAGGTAGTGATATTAAAGTTGTGCTAGTTGAGTAGTTGTGAAATTGAGAAATACTTGTGGAGGTAGTGTTACGGGATGCGAGGGCACGACACCCCATGCCGCAGAAGCTCCTCCTCGTGTTGTTGATGGCTTCGCGCAAGCTGCGGCACTACTTCCAGGGTCATCCAATCAAGGTTGTCTCAGCATACCCCCTGGAGAGGGTGCTCAGGAGCCCCAACTCGGCCGGAAGGGTCGCCGAGTGGAACATTGAGTTGCAAGCATTCCAGCTCGAGTTCAGCACAACCAGAGTCATCAAGGGGGCCGCGCTGGCAGGTTTCGTGGCCGAATGGACAGAAGCACCGGGCCTCAGGGCCGGCGAGGATCGATCCCTCTCCCCATGAAGCGAAGCGCCAGAAGGTTGGGTCATGTACTTTGAAGGAGCGTTCTCCAGACAGGGCGCTGGGGCTGGGGCGGTGCTCATATCTCCCTTCAGGACAAGCTCTACCATGCCGTGCAGCTCTGTTTCCAGCAGGCGAGAAGGTCTCAACAATATAGCAGAATCGAGGGGCTGATAAGCGGGTGCGAAGGCTGCCGCTGCCACAGGGGTGAAGCGCCTTACCATCAAGGCGATTCGCAGCTCCTCGTCAATTTCTCCAACAAGGTGTCGAGCCAAGAGATGAACACATGGAGGCCTACCTTGGAATCGCAGGATGGAGAAACAGTTCTAGGGGTTGGAGCTGCAGCACGTGCCCCTTGGCACCAATCAAGAGGCCGACGACATCGCCAAAGCGAGCCTCCAGGAGGTTACCCCAGAGCAGGCGTCACCAGGAACAGGGAAGGCTGGCTGCAGATATACATGGTGGAGATTGTGGACACCGATCGTCGCCACGGGCCCTCGTCGGCAAGGCGTTCGCAGCGGTTTCTATTGGCCCTGCGCTCAATGACGCTGTTGAACTCGTGAAGGCTTGCGAGGCTTGCCAATTCCATGCCAAGCAGATCCACCAGCCAGCAGGAGGTCGCAAACCATCCCCTCACTTGGCCATTCGCGGTGCGGGGCTGGACATCTGTGCCCTTTTCCTCGGCGCCGGTGGCTATCGCTACCTCTCGTCGCCGTGGACAAATTCACCAAGTGGGCGAAGTCGAGGCCGTCCGCACCATCCCCGCTGGTTCTGCGGTCAAGTTAAATCAAGGGCATCGTGAGCGGTTGAGTGCGAACTGCATCATCACCGACAACGGTTCGCAGTTCACCAGTAACCTTTTCAAAACATACTGCGCTAACCTTGGGACACAGATATGCTACGCTTCGGTGGCGCACCCCCGCAGGAATGGACAGGCCGAGCGGGCCAACGCAGAGGTCCTGAGAGGCCTCAAGACCAGGACGTTCAAGAAGAAACTGGAGGCCTGCGGCAGAGGCTGGTATGACGAGCTTCCGTCCGTGTTGTGGTCCATCCGCACAACCGCAACCAAGCCAACTGGAGAGACCCCCTTCTTCCTGGTCTACGGAGCCGAAGCGGTCCTCCCTCACGAGGTCAAACGTCGATCTGCGCGGGTCCTGGCGTTCGATGAAACGCTGCAGGACGCCATGCGGGGGACGGCCCTCGTGGTGGGGGAGGAGCGCCGCTGAGAAGCTGCGCTGCGAGCGGCAAGGTACCAGCAGGCACTCCGGAGATACCACTGCCGCAACATCCGCCCCAGAACTCTCGAGGTAGGGGACCTCGTGCTCCGACGGGTCCTCCCTAGGGAGGGACTGCATAAGCTCTCTCCCATGTGGGAGGGCCCGTTCAAGGTTGTTCATGTTTCCAGGCCCGGTTCCGTGCGCTCGGAGACTAAAGAGGGAGTACCTATACAGAACGCGTGGAACATCCAGCACCTCCGGAGGTTTTACCCTAAAAGGCCAAAGGTTCGTGAAGAAGGCGAATGCTGTGAAGCTCATTCTTTTGGAAAAGGCCCGGTGCTCGTGAAGAAGGCGAATGCTGTGAAGCTCATTCTTTTGGAAAAGGCCGGTGCTCGTGAAGAAGGTGAATGCCTGTGAAGCTCATTCTTTTGGAAAAGGCCCGGTGCGTGTGAAGAAGGCGAATGCCCTGTGAAGCTCATTCTTTTGGAAAAGGCCGGTGCACGTGAAGAAGGCGAATGCCTGTGAAGCTCATTCTTTTGGAAAAGGCCCAGTGTTCGTGAAGAAGGCGAATGCTGTGAAGCTCATTCTTTTGGAAAAGGCCCGGTGCTCGTGAAGAAGGCGAATGCTGTGAAGCTCATTCTTTTGGAAAAGGCCCGGTGCTGTGAAGCTCATTCTTTTGGAAAAGGCCCGGTTCGTGTGAAGAAGGCGAATGCTGTGAAGCTCATCCTTTTGGAAAAGGCCCGAGCTGTGAAGAAGGCGAACGCCGTGAAGCTGTCGCGTTCGAAAGGGCCGGAGCCGTGAAGAGGGCCAACGCCCGTGATGCTTGCTTCCGGAAGAAAGGCCGGAGCACTGTGAAGAGGGCCAACGCTTGTGAAGCTTCGCCGCCCGTGACACTCTCACGTAATAATGAGTTGGGGCTGTACACGCCCGGAGTCTCGGAGTGCCGGCCTCGGGCCACGGGCTCCCTCCCACGCCCAGTGGCAGCACTTAGCTCCGCGCTGGTGAGAAGACGTCAAAGACTAGACTAGGTGCCGGACGCGGCTTTTTCATTTGCTTTCTGCAGTTGACTAGTTATTCCCATTTGGAGTTTTTATCGAAACTATCGCCATCTTTTGGTCCGTGGTTCTTCGATCTTTTTCACTCTCCTGCCTCGATTTCTCTTGCGTGGGGACTCGCGAGGCAGAAGCCTCGGGAGCCCTCGCGAGCGTTCCTACCCCTATCGCTCAAGTTTTCACGGCGCTGGTCCACAGCTGGAGCACCCCTCCTGACCATGCCTCACGGGCAGCACAACGCGAACACGGGGCCTGGATCGGTCGCCCCCGCGACCACGGCTCGAGTTCACTTGCGAATGGGCGTACAACAGAAAGGAACAATATCAGGATAACAAAAGCAGTACAATAATTAACAGCGTTAACCCAAACGCGCCCCCACGGGGCCACACATTGTTGTCTTTTTGCGCAGGAGAAAAGAAAGGAAAAGGACAAAAGCAGCTGAAGCACGCCCCATGCCGGCCCTCTTGGAAGGCTCGAGCCGTCTCCGGAGCTCAGGCAGACTCCCTCTCGCGCTTCACCGGGGCACGGCGGCGAGCGGACCCGCTGCCACCCCCCAAGCAGGCGCGGCGGCGTGGGGGCTGGCCGCGGCCGCTGCTGGAAGAACCACCACCCGAAGAAGAGCTGGTGAAGCTTGAGGAGTCACGGGCATCGCCAGCCGCCCGCGCGCTGCCCTCTCCATCCACGCCGGGGCTGAGTCCTCGGCCGCGGTCGTCGTCTTCAGGGCAGCACCCCATGCGGCGATCGTCTTCCCCGAACACCTTCACGTAGAGGGTGGCGTCGCCGTCGTACTTGAAGTGCAGGGAGCACCGGCGGCGAAAACCAAGCGCGCGAGCGAACGTCTGCCAGTCGCGGGTCAGGAACAGGTCCCCTGAAGCAGAGACCTCCAGAGAAGCCCACGAAGCCCGGCTGCAGCAGCCATCCGCCTGGAGCCAGAGGCCACCCAGGGCGCCAGCTGGGAGCTCACCCAGGAGGAAGCGCGGGAGCTGAAGCCGGACGCCGGACGGCTCCTCCGCCCACACCATGAACTCCGGCAGCGCTTCAGCAGCATGGAGGCGCGGCCTCGGGGGACGCGCGGCCGGGGCACGCCCTCCGACCATGGCCAGCCGCTCGTCGCCACGCTGAGAGCCTCCCCCACGACCGCGGGGGACCGCCGTGGAGGCCACGGGATGCTTGTGAGGGCGACCTCGACCACGCTTAGGCGGAGGAGAGGAAGAGTCGACCTGACGGCCCTTCCCCTTCTCTGCGGCTGAGAACTTCCTTGGTGGAGCTATGGAGAAGAAGGAGAGACAAGAAAGGATAGACTGGAAGGGCGCGCGCCGTTCCGTACTTATAGCCGGCGGAGGCCAACCGTCGGCCTCCACTATCACCGGTAATCATGACCGACCCTGCATGCAGGGACTTGTCGAATCCGGGTGGTTACCGGGGCATCATGGGGAAGCAGTGCGCACACGTCCAATCAACCGCCACGCGTCGCCCAAGGCCGCAGGCTGTTAGGGCCATGACGCTCAGACTGCCCTTTCGCCTCCTGCTCGGCCAAGTTCGGGCGCCGTGGGCGGGGGCTCTGTCGGCGTTCGGGAAATGGGGTCCCAGACTTGCTGCTGCGGCTGCGGCGTGGCTCGAAGGAGGCCCAGACGGCCCATCTTCATCAACGCAAGCTCAAGACCCTCGCGAGGCCAAGCCTCATGGGCGAACGACAAGGAGCTACCTCGAGCACGGCCTCGTCAGGCTGGCTCATGAGGAGGCAGAGAGTTAAAGGCAGGGTACCTCGCGAGGTGCCCATGGCGCAAGCCATGACGACCAAAGGCGCCGATCGAGGCGCCAGCCAGCAATGATGTCCTCCTTTCCTTTTTGGTGCAAAGGATCAAGCGCGGCGAGAGCATCAAGCAAAGGCATCCGTTTGGTGCAACAAGACCAAGACCAGCCCAACGGCTGGAAGGGAGTCATCGTGGAGCCCAATCAAAGGCGTCATCACGAGCCTTTGGCGGCGAGGACCAACTTTAGTCGGGATAAGTGTACCCGCTGTTCCCCTTGAAAATGGCCAATTGTTGGCGCCCTTCCTGCTCAATATTTGGGAAGAGGCCCAGGGCCTTCGCCTATAAATAGGAGTAGCCACCCACAGGGTAGAGGGAGCTAGATCTGAACCCTCATTAAGACCAGTAGCTAGAGCGACTGAACCACCACCTAGCAGTTCATCGCACCCGCCAAGAACAGACCCTCGCGAGGCCGTTCTTCCTTGTATTGTTCCTCATCAGCCCAAGAGGCCATCTACCACACCACACACTGGAGTAGGGTATTACACCACAATGGTGGCCTGAACCAGTATAAATCTCATGTCTCTTGTGCTATTCCGTTTAGTAGTTTAGGTCCCAGCGATTCGGCGAGGTGCGAGACGATGGAGGGTTGGATCTCCGCGCGCACCCTAGTGTTCGAACCTCAAGGGTCTGTCGGAACCCGAAATCCGACAGATACACTCTGTCACACATAAACCTCCTTATATCTTCCTAAAACAGCCACCATACCTACCTATTATGGCATTTCCATAGCCATTCCTAGATATATTGCCATGCAACTTTCCACCGTTCCGTTTATCATGACACGTTCATCATTGTCATATTGCTTTGCATGATCATGTAGTTGACATCGTATTTGTGGCAAAGCCACTGTTCATAATTTTTCATACATGTCACTCTTGATTCATTGCCTATCCCGGTATACCGCCGGAGGCATTCATATAGAGTCATACTTTGTTCTAGTATCGAGTTGTAATCATTGAGTTGTAAATAAATAGAAGTGTGATGATCATCATTCATAGAGCATTGTCCCAATAAAAAATAAAAGAGAGAAAGTCCAAATAAAAAAAAGGGAGGCCCAAAAAAAAGAGAAAATAAAAAGGGACAATGCTACGATCCTTTTTTTCCACACTTGTGCTTCAAAGTAGCAGCATGATTTTCATGATAGAGAGTCTCTTGTTTTGTCACTTTCATACTAGTGGGAATTTCTCATTATAGAACTTGGCTGGTATATTCCAACAATGGGCTTCCTCATATGCCCTAGGTCTTCGTGAGCAAGCAAGTTGGACGCACACCCACTTAGTTTCTTTTGTTGAGCTTTCATGCATTTATAGCTCTAGTGCATCCGTTGCATGGCAATCCCTACTCCTCGCATTAACATCAATTGATGGGCATCTCCATAGCCCGTTGATTAGCCCCGTCGATGTGAGACTTTCTCCTTTTCTGTTTTCTCCACATAACCCCCATCATTATATTCTATTCCACCCATAGTGCTATATCCATGGCTCACGTTCATGTATTGCGTGAAGGTTGAAAAAGTTTGAGATTACTAAAGTATGAAACAATTGCTTGGCTTGTCATCGGGGTTGTGCATGATGAGAGCATTCTTGTGTGATGAAAATGGAGCATGACTAAACTATATGATTTGTAGAGATGAACTTTCTTTGGCCATGTTATTTTGAGAAGACATAATTTCTTAGTTAGTATGCTTGAAGTATTATTGCTTTTATGTCAATATTAAACTTTTATCTTGAATTTTTCGGATCTGAATATTAATACCACAATTAAGAGGGTTACATTAAAAGAATTATGCCAAGTAGCATTCCGCATCAAAATTTTTGTTTTTATCATTTACCTACTCGAGGACGAGCAGGAATTAAGCTTGGGGATGCTTGATACGTCTCCAACGTATCTATAATTTTTGATTGCTCCATGCTACTTTATCTACTGTTTTAGGCAATATTGGGCTTTATTATCCACTTTTATATTATTTTTGGGACTAACCTATTAACCGGAGGCCCAGCCTGATTTCTTTGTTTTATGCCTATTTACGTGTTTGAGGAAAAGGAATATCAGACGGAGTCAAAACGGAATGAAATCAACTAGTGAAGTTATTTCTGGATGGAAACACACCTGATGTACTTGGACCCCACGTCACAAGATACGGGAGGAGATCACGAGGGTGGGGGGCGTGCCCTCCCCCCTGGGCGTGCCCCCTGCCTCGTGGGGCCCCCATAGCTCCACCGACGTTCTCCTTTCACCCATATATACCGTTGTACCCTAAAACTTCCAGAACGTATCTATAATTTGATTGCTTCATGCTATATTATATTGTGTTTTGGATGATTAATGGGCTTTGTTATACACTTTTATATTATTTTTGGGACAAACCTATTAACCGGAGGCCCAGCCCAAATTGCTGTTTTTTTACCTATTTCAGAGTTTCGCAGAAAAAGAATATCAAATGGAGTCCAAACGGAATGAAACCTTCGGGAACGTGATTTTCAAAACAAACGTGATCCAGAGGACTTGGAGTCCATGTCAAGAAATCAACTAGGAGAGCATGAGGCATGGGGCGCGCCCTCCACACTCGTGGGGCCCACGTTGCTCCACTGACGTACTTCTTCCTCCTATATATACCAACGTACCCCAAACCAACAGAAGCGTCCACGAAAACCTAATTCCACTGCTGCAACCTTCTGTACCCATCAGATCCCATCTTGGGGCCTTTTCCGGCGTCTTGCCGGAGGGGGCATTGATCACGGAGGGCTTCTACATCAACACCATAGCCTCTCCGATGATGTGTGAGTAGTTTACCTCAGACCTTCGGGTCCATAGTTATTAGCTAGATGGCTTCTTTTCTCTCTTTGGATCTCAATACAAAGTTCTCCACGATTCTCGTGGAGATCTATTCGATGTAATCTTCTTTTGCAGTGTGTTTGTTGAGACCGATGAATTGTGGGTTTATGATCAAGTTTATCTATGAACAATATTTGAATCTTCTCTGAATTATTTTATGTATGATTGGTTATCTTTGCAAGTCTCTTTGAATTATCAGTTTGGTTTTGCCTACTAGATTGATCTTTCTTGCAATGGTAGAAGTGCTTAGCTTTGGGTTCAATCTTGTGGTGTCCTTTCCCAGTGACATCAAGGCACGTATTGTATTGTTGCCATCGAGGATAACAAGATGGAGTTTATATCATATTGCATGAGTTTATCCCTCTACATCATGTCACCTTACTTAAAGCATTACTCTGTTCTTTTGAACTTAATACTCTAGATGCATGCTGGATAGCGGTCGATGTGTGGAGTAATAGTAGTAGATGCAGGCAGGAGTCGGTCTACTTGTCACGGACGTGATGCCTATATACATGATCATACCTAGATATTCTCATAACTATGCTCAATTCTATCAATTGCTCAATAGGAATTTGTTCACCCACTGTAGTACTTATGCTCTTGAGAGAAGCCACTAGTGAAACCTATGGCCCCCGGGTCTATTTTCCATCATATTAATCTTCCAGCACTTAGCTATTTTATTGCCTTTTATTTTACTTTGCATCTTTATTATAAAAATACCAAAAATATTATCTTATCATATCTAACAGATCTCACTTTCGTAAGTGACCGTGAAGGGATTGACAACCCCTTTATTGCGTTGGTTGAGAGGTTTTTATTTGTTTGTGTAGGTGCGAGGGACTTGAGTGTGGCCTCCTACTGGAATGATACCTTGGTTCTCAAAAATTGAGGGAAATACTTACGCTACTTTGCTGCATCACCCTTTCCTCTTCAAGGGAAAACCAACGCAGTGCTCAAGAGGTAGCAACAATGCTACCTGCTGAAGTAGATATCTTGCTGGTTACAGATAGCTCTTCAGAGGAGGATTCAGAGGCAGATGACCAGTCCTATTATCCCCCTGAGGTGTATGCTCAAACTTGGCCGGGTTATATTACTCATATCATGCATATGTTGTATTGCAATGCTTAGTTTTTACATCATATACACGATATTGAATGCCATCTCCTAAGTTGACACATCATATATGTGATTGCCTCTGCTCACTTCCTTAGTATATTAATCATATATTTGAATTATATCATGCCATGATGTTTACATAGACAGCATGTATCTGAATTATGGCATGCCAACCCATTTTCTAAAGACATAATATAATTATATCATCTCATCTTGTTCACATAGTCATCATATTTTGAATTATGTCATTCTACCCGTGAATTATATCATGCCATCATGTTTCCACCAACGGCATGTTTGTGATTTATGGCATGCCAACCACTTTAATAGACACATCATATAGTTATATCATGTCATCCTGTTTACATAGTCATCACATTTTGAAGTATGTCATTCTATCCTGTTTAGTTAGCCATCATACATGTGAAATTGTGTCATGCTATCCTGTTTAATTAGCCATCATATATGTGAAATTATGTCCTGCTATTCTGTTTGGTTAGACAACATAAGTATGAATTAGTTCATGCCCTGTTTTCTTCCCTACTATCCATTGCACCTGTCTATCTTACAATGTCTGTACATTCAATTACTTTTCTTATTTATCAGCCATTTCAATTGGAGGGGGTGATGGCAGTATCTGTGGGAGTAAAAACACGGTCTTCAGAAAAGATCGTGCTACCTGTCGATGGAGATAGAACCACGGTTGTAGTTGCCCAAGAACTAGCCCCACCACAGACTCACGCAGATTGTACCCCTACCCAGTTGGACAGAGAACCAGCTACATGATACGTCTCCGTTGTATCTATAATTTTTGATTGTTCCATGCCAATATTATTCAATTTCCATATACTTTTTGGCAACTTTTTATACTATTTTTGGGACTAACATATTGATCCAATGCCCAGTGCCAGTTCCTGTCTGTTGCATGTTTTTGGTTTCGCAGAATATCCATATCAAACGAAGTCCAATGGAATATTTGGAAACTATAGGAGAAAGATCAACGTGAAACAGTGTCCGAGGTGGCCACGAGGCAGGGGCCCACGCCCTCCCCAGGAGGGCGTGCCCCCACCCTCGTGGGTCACCCGTAAGGAGGTTGATGCCCTTCTTCGGCCGCAAGAAAGCTAATTTTTGGTAAAAAATCACGGCGAAGGTTTCAATCCAATCAGAGTTACGGATCTCCATATATACCTAAAACGGTGAAAGGGCAGAAAAACAGAACACAGAAACAGAGAGAGACAGAGAGATAGATCCAATCTCGGTGGGGCTCTCGCCAATCCCAAGCCATGGAGGCCAAGGACCAGAGGGGAAACCCTTCTCCCATCTAGGGAGGAGGTCAAGGAATAAGAGGAAGAAGGGGGCCCCTCTCCCCCTCTCATCCGATGGCGCCGGAACGCTGCTGTGGCCACCATCATCATCACCGCAATCTTCACCAACACCTCCGCCATCTTCACCAACATCTCCATCACCTTCCCCCCTCTATCTACAGTGGTCCACTCTCCCGCAATCCGTTGTACCCTCTACTTGAACATGGTGCTTTATGCTTCATATTATTATCCAATGATGTGTTGCCATCCTATGATGTCTGAGTAGATTTTCGTTGTCCTATCGGTGGTTGATGAATTGCTATGATTGATTTAATTTGCTTGTGGTGCTGTCTTTTGGTGCCCATCATATGAGCGCGCGCGTGGATCACACCTTAGGGTTAGTTGTATGTTGATAGGACTATGTATTGGAGGGCAAGGGTGACATAAGCTTCAGCCTAGCATAGAAATTGATGCATACGGGATTGAAGGGGGACCAATATATCTTAATGCTATGGTTGGATTTTACCTTAATGAACGTTAGTAGTTGCGGACGCTTGCTAATAGTTCCAATCATAAGTGCATATAATTCCAAGTAAGGGATGACATGCTAGCAGTGGCCTCTCCCACATAATACTTGCTATCGGTCTAGTAAAGTAGTCAATTGCTTAAGGGACAATTTTGCAACTCCTACCACCACTTTTACACACTCTCTATATTTACTTTATTGCTTCTTTACTTACAACAGCCCCTATCTTTTATTTACGTGTTCTTTACTTTCTTGCAAACCTATCCAAAAACACCTACAAAGTACTTCTAGTTTTATACTTGTTCTAGGTAAAGCGAACGTCAAGCGTGCGTAGAGTTGTATCAGTGGTCGATAGAACTTTAGGGAATATTTGTTCCACCTTTAGCTCCTCGTTGGGTTCGACACTCTTACTTATCGGAAACTGTTGTGATCCCCTATACTTGTGGGTTATCAAGACCTTTTTCTGGCGCCGTTGCCGGGGAGTCATAGCGTGGGGTGAATATTATCGTGTGTGCTTGTTTGCTTTATCACTAAGTAATTTTTATTTGCTATTCTTAGTTGTTCTTTATCTTTAGTTGTGGATATGGAACGCGAAATACCAAAAAAATTAGGTGTACTTGCTACTCATGGAGATGGGGAACCTCCTAAAACCCTCGATGCTGGTTATGTGAAAGATATTATGTACTACTTTGATAATCCTGAGAAAACCCCATTCAACTATGTAATGGGAGTAACGTTGGATCAACATGAATACTTTAGGGATTATCGCTTGACTCAAAAAGGGAAACTATTATGGGATCAAATTCATATATTGAAGTGGTATGCTAGACAACTATGCTTGAATTATGATTATACTTGTTGCTCTAGGATGAAGGCTCCACACCTTCCCTTTTCATGCAAATTTAATGATAATAAAACCTTAGCTTCTTATGCTAATGGTATATATGATTACTATGGTGTGGAACAAATAGAAGAATTTGTTGCTTTTATGGGTGCTTATGAAATTGAATCTATGTTTAAAGAGTTTGAAGATTTTGATGATGCTGCTTATAGACCTGAAAATTTAGCTATCCTCAAATATTGCTATGAGAATTATGAATACAATTCTGAAATTAATGCACTTATTAAGAAAGTCTCCGCTGTCCAAGAAGAGACTACTATTTTGCAGGAGTCTATGGAAGAAGAAATTGATGAAACTGTGAGCTCATTGGATGAAAACAATGATGAAGAGAGCGAAGAACGAAAGGAGGAAGAGCGGATTAGCTACCCGTGTCCACCTTCTAATGAGAGTAACTCTTCAACTCATACATTGTTTAATTTCCTTTCATGCTTACCGAAGGATGATTGCTATGATGACTGCTATGATCCCGTTGATTCTCTTGAAATATCCCTTTTTGATGATGCTTGCTATGCTTGTGGCCAAGATGCCAATATGAATTATGCTTATGGAGATGAACTTGCTATAGTTCCTTATGTTAAACATGAAATTGTTGCTATTTCACCCACACATGATAGTCCTATTATCTTTTTGAATTCTCCAAACTACACTATATCGGAGAAGTTTGCACTTATTAAGGATTACATTGAGGGGTTGCCTTTTACCGTTGCACATGATGATTTTGATAGATATAATATGCATGTGCTTGCTGCTACTACTTGCAATTATTATGAGAGAGGAACTATATCTCCACCTCTCTATGTTTCCCACACGATAAAATTGCAAGAAACTATTTATACCATGCATTGGTCTTTACTAGGTGCGCATGAATTGTTCTTTTATGACATGCCGATGCATAGGAAGAGAGTTAGACTTTTTCATTACATGATATATGTTGCTTTGTGCTCAATACTAAATTACAAATCATTGTTAATTAAAATTGGCTTTGATATACATTGGGATCCGGGTGGATCCATTACTTGAGCACAATATCCCTAACTTAATGGCTTTAAAGAAAGCGCTGCCAGGGAGACAAATCGGAAGTTTTAGAGAGTCATTTATTTCTGTTGAGTGCTTTCATATAGTTTAAAAACAACAAAAATAAAGAGGGGAACCCAAAACTTTTCAAAAAGGAAGGTGAAAGTGAGAAAGACAAGCATTGTTGAAGTGGGAGAGCTCCTTGAACCTTGTTCATGCTCACGGCAACTTTGTGAATCTTGATTACAGAAACTTCTCAACAAAAATAATTATCCCCTTGTACAATTCCATTGTATTATAAAAATAATGTGCCAAGGTTTGCCTTTAGGATGTTTACAATGCTTGTTGGTTTGTGCGGTGCAGGACAGAAACTTTGGCTGTAGTGCGTGAATTTTAATTTTCTACTGGAACGTCAAATGGTTCTGAATATTTTTGCAATGCTTTTATATACAAATTTTTTATTTTTCCTAATTTTTGTAGAATTTTTCAAGTATCATAAGTATGGTCAATGTTCATATTATTACAGAGTGTTCTGTTTTAGACAGATTCTGTTTTTGATGTATAGTTTGCTTGTTTTGATGAAACTATCAATTTATATCAGTGGATTAAGCCATGAAAAAGTTATAATACAGTAGACACAATGACAAAACAAAATATGAATTGGTTTGCAACAGTACTTAGAGTAGTGATTTGCTTTATTATACTAACGGATCTTACCGAGTTTTTTGTTGAAGTTTTGTGTGTATGAAGTGTTCGATGATCGAGAAGGTCTCGATGTGAGAAGAAGGAAGAGAGGCAAGAGCTCAAGCTTGGGGATGCCCGAGGCACCCCAAGTAAATATTCAAGGAGACTCAAGCGTCTAAGCTTGGGGATGTCCCGGAAGGCATCCCCTCTTTCTTCAACAAGTGTCGGTATGTTTTCGGATTCGTTTCGTTCATGCGATATGTGCAATCTTGGAGCATCTTTTGCATTTAGTTTTCATTTTTCTTTTATGCACCATGCTGGTATGAGATAGTCCTTGGTTGATTTATAGAATGCTCATTGCACTTCACTTATATCTTTTGAGTATGGCTTTATAGATTACTTCATGTGCTTCACTTATATCATTTGAAGCTTGGATTGCCTGTTTCTCTTTACATAGACAACCGCCATTTGTAGAATGCTCTTTTGCTTCACTTATATTTGTTAGAGCGTGGGCATATCTTTTGTAGAAAGAATTAAACTCTCGTGCTTCACTTATATCTATTTAGAGAGATGACAGGAACTGGTCATTCACATGGTTAGTCATAAAATCCTGCATAAAACTTGTAGATCACTGAATATGATATGTTTGATTCCTTGCAATAGTTTTGCGATATAAAGGTGGTGATATTAGAGTCGTGCTAGTTGAGTAATTGTGAAATTGAGAAATACTTGTGTTATGGTTTGCAAGTCCCGTAGCATGCACGTATGGTGAACCGTTATGTAACGAAGTTGGAGCATGAGGTGTTTATTGATTGTCTTCCTTATGAGTGGCGGTCGGGGACAAGCGATGGTCTTTTCCTACCAATCTATCCCCCTAGGAGCATGCGCGTAGTACTTTGTTTCGATGACTAATAGATTTTTGCAATAAGTATGTGAGTTCTTTATGACTAATGTTGAGTCCATGGATTATACGCACTCTCACCCTTCAATCATTGCTAGCCTCTTCGGTACCGTGCATTGCCCTTTCTCACCTCGAGAGTTGGTGCAAACTTCGCCGGTGCATCCAAACCCTGTGATACAATACGCTCTATCACACATAAACCTCCTTATATCTTCCTCAAAACAGCCACCATACCTACCTATTATGGCATTCCATAGCCATTCCGAGATATATTGCCATGCAACTTCCATCATCATCATATACATGACTTGAGCATTTATTGTTATATTGCTTTGCATGATCGTAAGATAGCTAGCATGATGTTTTCATGGCTTGTCCGTTTTTTGATGTCATTGCTACGCTAGATCATTGCACATCCCGGTAGACCGCCAGAGGCATTCATATAGAGCCATATCTTTGTTCTAGATATCGAGTTGTAATATTGAGTTGTAAGTAAATAAAAGTGTGATGATCATCATTATTAGAACATTGTCCCATGTGAGGTTATCAAAATAAAAGTGGCCAAAGAAGCCCCATCCAAAAAAAGAAAATAAAAGAAAAGAGAAAGGCCAAAAAAAGAGAAGGCCCAAAAAAAAGAGAAAAAAAGAAAACAAAAAAATGAAAGAAAAATAGAGAAGGGACAATGTTACTATCCTTTTACGACACTTGTGCTTCAAAGTAGCACCATGTTCTTCATATAGAGAGTCTCTTGAGTTATCACTTGCTTATACTAGTGGGAATTTTCATTATAGAACTTGGCTTGTATATTCCAACGATGGGCTTCCTCAAATGCCCTAGGTCTTCATGAGCAAGCAAATTGGATGCACACCCACTTAGTTTCTGTTTGAGCTTTCATATACTTATAGCTCTAGTGCATCCGTTGCATGGCAATCCCTACTCCTCACATTGACATCAATTGATGGGCATCTCCATAGCTCGTTGATTAGCCGCGTCGATGTGAGACTTTCTCCTATTTTGTCTTCTCCACATAACCCCCATCATCATATTCTATTCCACCTATAGTTCTATGTCCATGGCTCACGCTCATGTATTGCGTGAAAGTTGAAAAGGTTTGAGAAACGTGAAAAGTATGAAACAATTGCTTGGCTTGTCATCGGGGTTGTGCATGATGTGAATATTTTGTGTGGTGAAGATGGAGCATAGCCAGACTATATGATTTTGTAGGGATGAGCTTTCTTTGGCTATGTTATTTCAATATGACATAATTTCTAGGTTGGTGTGCCTGAAGTATTATTGTTTTTATGTCAAAGGATAGACTATTGCTTTGAATCACTCGTGTCTTAATATTCATGCTATGATTAGACATATGATCAAGATTATGCTAGGTAGAATTCCACATCAAAAATTATCTTTTTTATCATTTACCTACTCAAGGACGAGCAGGAATTAAGCTTGGGGATGCTGATACGTCTCCGTCGTATCTATAATTTTTGATTGTTCCATGCCAATATTATTCAACTTTCATATACTTTTTGGCAACTTTTTATACTATTTTTGGGACTAACATATTGAGCCAATGCCCAGTGCTAGTTCCTGTCTGTTGCATGTTTTTGGTTTCGCAGAATATCCATATCAAACAAAGTCCAAACGGGATAAAAACGGACGGAGCTTATTTTTGGAATATTTGGAAAATCTGGGAGAAAGATCAACGCGAAACGGTGTCCGATGTGGCCACGAGGCAGGGGCCCACGCCCTCCCCAGGAGGGCGCGCCCCCCACCCTCGTGGGTCACCCGTAAGGCAGTTGATGCCCTTCTTCAGCCGCAAGAAAGCTAATTTTTGGTAAAAAAATCACGGCGAAGGTTTCAATCCAATCGGAGTTACGGATCTCCATATATATCCGAAATGGTGAAAGGGCAGAAAAACAGAATGCAGAAACAGAGAGAGACAGAGAGATAGATCCAATCTCGGAGGGGCTCTCGCCCCTCCCAAGCCATGGAGGCCAAGGAACAGAGGGGAAACCCTTCTCCCATCTAGGGAGGAGGTCAAGGAAGAGGAGGAAGAAGGGGGCCCCTCTCCCCCTCTCCTCCGGTGGCGCAGGAACGCTGCCGTGGCCACCATCATCATCACCGCAATCTTCACCAACACCTCCGCCATCTTCACCAACATATCCATCACCTTCCCCCCTTCTATCTACAGCGGTCCACTCTCCTGCAACCCGCTGTACCCTCTACTTGAACATGGTGCTTTATGCTTCATATTATTATCCAATGATGTGTTGCCATCCTATGATGTCTGAGTAGATTTTCGTTGTCCTATCGGTGGTTGATGAATTGCTATGCTTGATTTAATTTTCTTGTGGTTATGTTGCTGTCCTTTGGTGCCCATCATATGAGCGTGCGCATGGATCACACCTTAGGGTTAGTTGTATGTTGACAGGACTATGTATTGGAGGGCAAGGGTGACAGAAGCTTCAGCCTAGCATTGAAATTGATGCATACGGGATTGAAGGGGGACCAATATATCTTAATGCTATGGTTGGGTTTTACCTTAATGAACGTTAGAAGTTGCGGACGCTTGCTAATAGTTCCAATCATAAGTGCATAGAATTCCAAGTAAGGGATGGCATGCTAGCAGTGGCCTCTCCCACATAATACTTACTATCGGTCTAGTAAAGTAGTCAATTGCTTAAGGGACAATTTCGCAACACCTACCACCACTTTTCCACACTCGCTACATTTACTTTATTGCTTCTTTACTTACAACAACCCCTAGCTTTTACTTACGTGTTCTTTACTTTCTTGCAAACATATCCAAAAAAACCCTACAAAGTACTTCTAGTTTTATACTTGTTCTAGGTAAAGCGAACGTCAAGTGTGCGTAGAGTTGTATCGGTGGTCGATAGAACTTTAGGGAATATTTATTCTACCTTTAGCTCCTCGTTGGGTTCGACACTCTTACTTATCAAAAATTGTTGCGATCCCCTATACTTGTGGGTTATCACTACACCCCTTCTAACCCCAACCCCAGCAGATGGTAACCCAGTTCCCGTTGACACAGCACCGTCTCCACCACAGAGCACCCAAACACGAGTAGTGTGTAAGGCAACTGCAGTGCCCAAAGCACGAGGACCACCACTCTGAACCCCAAGTCAACGCTTAAAGCAGAAGAAGAATTGTTTTCAGGTCAGGTTCCCTAGCTATGGTTCATACTACTTTGCTCTTGCATCAATGTATTTACTCATACCAAGTAATTTCAAATTTGAAGGATGCAATTGAAACTCCAATGGCGCAACATGTATGTTTTAAACCTGTTTCTTTAACGTGCTTGCTGTTGTAACTTGCTCTATGTTGATTTCTGTTTCAATTGAATAAATAGTTATGTTCTCATGCCATGCACATTACAAGTGTTGTTATTGCTGTGTAGTTTCCCACACTTATATTCTTTCTGTGCTGCTTTGTCTTAAATAGATATGATTCGAACTGTATCTATCTTGATTTGGCAACATAAACTAGAATGATATAGACCATACAGTGACCATACTACATAGATATATGTTTGTTTCATGCTGTTATCCTGTCCACCTTACTACTGAACTGGTTTACCAAAATGAGTTTCATATACTACATTGTAAACCTGTGATGTCTTTGTTTGTTTCTCTGTTAGAATGCGGATAAAATATTGGAGAAGAGTATTCCGTTATGAAATGGTAAAGGAAGTAATGCAGATAAGGTTCAAGATAGTGAGACATCCCTGTTGGTCTCCAAGAAAGCTGATAAAAACTATATTGAAGACACTGAGACAACCCTAAAGTCTTGTCTTGATGTAGTGTTCGAGTTACTGGCTACTACTGCTGGCACCAGCTCTTCCAACTCGCTGCCTGAATCAATTCGGCTTCTTGAGTCTCAACTTCAAGTTGAAAGACATCGATCGAGATGTTATCGACGAGGAAGCGAAGGACCGAGAAGTCCTGCAGAATTCAGATGCATACTTTTTGGTGCAATGACAAGTCTTTGGAGGATTTAAGCGCCAAACAAGAGAAAGTTAATAAGCTTGCTAAGCATCTTGCCAGCATTATGGGTACCCAAGATATTGTTTCTTGAGCTCTTGAAGTGGTTTCGATTCTGGACTTGTTTTCTTCTTGGCGTTTATATGTCGCTTTATTCCCTATATTTGCCTTTGGTGGCCAACTTTGATGCCCAAATGGATGTAATATATGTAATAGCCGTGATAGCCTAGCGTAAGTTGCTTGCTTATTTATTTGCTTATTGTCTTGTTTATTTTTTTCTTGTAGTCAATGCAGTTCTTTTTCCGCGTTTTGCTAGTGGCCGCAATAACCTATTTTTTAAAACTAGGTCGCAATAACCATGGGCTACATATTTATTGTAGTTAACATGGGCCTCCTACGGGCCGTAGAAACAATGCGCCTTCTAAGGGCCATAGAAACAATGGGCCTTCTGCGGCATAGAAACAATGGGCCTTATGCGGGCTGTAGACACAATGGGCCTTCTCCGGGCCATTTCATCAATGGGCCTTCTACGGGCCGTATGATCAGTTGGCCAAACATGGGCCAATAACAGACCACATTATGGACGTAAATGGGCTAGAGTTGAAATCGTCCGTTCATGGGCCGACCATAACAGGCTGTCGTTGATCGGCCGTATTTGATGACGCTATGAAAATGACCCAATGTATTAACGGGCCACAAGCGGGCCATTGTAACCATCGGCTGAATTTGGCCCAAGCGAAAATAGCGGTAATGGGTGTAAGTAAGCGAATCTTTGAAATGAGCCCAAGAATAAATGGGCCCTGAGAAGACCGAAAGATAACATGGGCTGTAAACGGCCCAATGGAATAATGGGCCGTTAATGGGTATAAAGTGATACACTGTTCATTATGGGCTAGTTTCACCACGTGCCGTTAATTGGTATAAAGTGATACACTGTTCATTACGGGCCAGTTTTACCACGGGCTGTTAATGGGCTGAGAGTTACTAAGGGCCTCATATGGGTCGAAAGACGTCATGGGCCATACATGGGCTGGAAGTTAAAACAGGCTGGAATTATATTGACAGCCCAGATGACGATACTGGGCGTAATTCGGATAGGCCGTAAACGGGCCCTGGGTTAGCGGGTTGTAAATGGGCTATATGCGAACATGCCGTTAACAGGCTTGCCGTGGGCCGGCCCACCACCTTTTCACCAAGTCAAACGGGCCGACCTTTTCACAGGAATTGGCCTCTGTTGGGCCGTGCCACGTGTCGACGTATCATAGGCGCTTTGGGTCCAATGAGTGGATGACATATGTCCCAACGGTAAGCCGACATGTGTTTCCTCTAGCAAATGATGATTTTACACGTGGAAAATCCCCATTAGTCGGGGCTGTTAACGGGTTATCGGATCCGAAACCGGACCCGATAGCTTAACGACATTCTGTTACGGTGGATGCCACGTGTCGGTCACCCTTGACGAAAGCACTTCTGTGACGCGCGATTTATCGTCATGGAAGTGGACACTTCCGTGATGATAGTTTTGGTAATGTCATGGAATACTTCTACGACAGCACAAGTATGACTATCTTGATTTTGTCATAAAATTGTCATGGATGTACATGCATGACATAAAACATGACCTACTGTGACAAACACGTATTATCACGGAAGTGTATTTTTTTGTAGTGAAACCACGGACGCACGAAGGCGCAATCACTATGAGGAGGAGTATTACAAGCACGAGACGACATACCGTCTGAGGTGCGACTACATGGGGTATATATGAGGGCAATACATGAGAGTCCTTGGAGGACAAGTAAACGAGTTGTACTCGTACGCGTCGGTACCAATGCAAAGGCCCACACCGTATGTACTATGTCTAGTCCAATACGGTAGAATTTGGATCACAATTTAACAATCTCCACCTTGAGCCAAATTCCCTCCAGTAGTCGAAGAAAGTAGATAACTCCATCCAAATCAGCATAAACACCTTGTGCGTCAAAGTCCATAGGACTAGTGAGAAATACCAACTAAGCCTGAGCAAAGCTCAAAATTATTGGTCGGAACTGGCTTTTTCATCATATCAGCAGGATTATCATGAGTACTTAGCTTGCATGCCTTCAGCAATAACATCTCGAATATAATGAAATCTGACATCAATGTGCTTTGTTCTCTCATGATACATTGGATTCTTTGTTAGATATATAGCACTTTGACTGTCAGAAAATATGGTAGGGCAAGATGAATCTCCACAAAGCTCAGTGTACAAACCCCTCAACCAGATAGCTTCTTTGCATGCCTCAGAAATAGCCATATACTTGGCATCAGTAGTGGAACAAGCCACAATAGACTATAAAGTTGCTCTCCAACTCATAGGACAACCACCAATGGTGAAAACATAACCTATGAGTGATCTTCTCTTATCCAAATCACCAGCAAAATCAGAATCAACAAAACTAACAAGTCCATCTCTAGTTTTCCCAAACTGTAAATAAGCATTAGAACTGCCACACAGGTATCTGAAAATCCACTGAACTGCTTTTCAATGTTGTTTTCCAGGATTAGCCATGTATGTACTGACAACACTCAATGCATATGATAAATCCGGGCGAGAACAAACCATGTCATACATAAGTGAACCAACTACACTCAAATAGGGAACTCTAGACATGTACTCAATATCTGCATCTGACTTAGGACATAAAGATGATGATAATTTGAAGTGTGCAGCTAACGGAGTACTTACTGGCTTGGCATTATGCATATTAAAACGACGAAGAACTTTATCAATATATCCTCTCTGACTTAGATATACTTTTCCAGACGGTCTATCTCTGGATATTTCCATGCCAAGTATTTTCTTTGCTGCACCCTAATCCTTCATCTCAAATTCATTACTCAATTGCTTCTTTAGTTCATCAATATCTGAGATACTCTTTGTAGCAATTAGCATATCATCAACATAAAGGAGCAAATAAATAGTTGAACCATTGACAGTTTTCAAATAAACACAACTATCATAATTAGACCTTTTGAAACCTTGAGAGAGCATAAATGTGTCAAATCTCTTATACCACTATCTAGGGGATTGCTTCAATCCATAAAGAGATTTCTTTAACTTACAGACAAGCTTTTCTTTTCCAGGAATAACAAAACCTTCAGGTTGTTCCATATAAATATGCTCTTCTAATTCTCCATGTAAAAATGCAGTTTTAATATCCAATTGTTCAAGATCAAAATCATTCATGGCAACAATACTAAGTAAAGTGCGAATAGAGCTATGCTTCACAATAGGAGAAAAGACTTCGTTATAGTCAATACCTGGAATCTGGCTATAACCTTTAGCAACCAACCTTGCTTTATATCTTGTCTCATCACTCGGAGAAACACCTTCTTTCCTCTTGAAAACCCACTTGCATAGCGGTCATCCATTTATTACTATCACCAGAAATAATAGCCTCGCAATATGAAGAAGGCTTAGAATTACCATCAATTTCTTCTGCAATAGATAAAGCAAAAAAAACAATATTGTACTCTTCAATTAACCTGTCTGGCTTATTAGTACCCTGCCTAACTCTGTCACGTGCAAGATTCCAATGGGTGGAACAATAGGCTGATTTGGAGTGGGAGTGACTTGATCATCATTAACGACGGGTTGATCATGTGCATCAACAATTTCATTACCAGATATACCACCTGAATCAATAACATGCTCCACCTGAATAGTAGGCTGCTGAATAGTAGGCTGTTGTTCACTCTCAATAGGAACATTAGTAGATGGAACATCATGTAGCATAGCCGATTCATTAAAGATAACATTTCTGCTAATGACAACCTTCTGGGTTTTAGGATTCCACAATTTAAAACCTTTAACACCAGACTTATAACCAAGAAAGATGCACTTAATAGCCCTAGGCTCCAACTTTTTGTTATCAACATGAGCATAAGCAGTGCAACCAAAAACTCTCAACTGTGAATAATCAGCAGGTGAACCAGACCATACCTCAATTGGACTTTACTTAGTAAGAGCAATAGATGGTGAATAGTTAATGAGATAACAAGCAGTGGAAGCGGCCTCAGCCCAAAAACGCCTATGCAAACCTGCATTGGACAACATGCAACGGGCTCTGGAAATAATGGTCCTGTTCATACACTCGGCAACATTGTTTTGTTGAGGAGTATAAGGAATGGTGTAATGTCTGACAATGCCTTGAGACTTGCAATAATTCTTAAATTGCTTAGAATAGAATTCCATGCCATTATCAGTGCGAAGTATTTTTACCTTCTTTTCAGTTTGCCTCTCAATCATAATCTTCCACTCCTTAAAAGCTGAGAATGCTTCATGTTTATGCTTCAAGAAATAAAGCCAAACTTTTCTCGAATAATCATCAATAATTGTCAGCATGTAACTAGCACCACCTAGTGACTTTCGGCGAGATGGTCCCCATAAATCAGAATGCACATAATCAAGAATACCTTCAGTTGTATGAGTCGAAGTGTTGAACTTCACCCTCTTCTGCTTGCCGAAGATACAATGCTCACAAAATTCCAATTTACTAGGTTCATATCCATCAAGAAGACCTCTCTTATTTAACTCTGCTAAACCAAGTTCACTCATATGTCCAAGACACATATGCCAATGGTTATCAGCATCACAATCAGAAATCTTTGAAATAACTGGAGTAGTGTTACCTGAAATGATAGAACCTCGAAGGTAATAAAGACCATTGGTCGAATTTAAGTCACCTTTCATCACAAAAAGGAAGCCTTTGGTGACCTTCAAAACACTATCTCCACCTGAATACTTATACCCCTTTGCATCAAGGGCACTAACAAAGATAAGATTTCTCTTCATCTTCGGAATATACCGAACATTTGTCAAAGTTCTAATTGTGCCATCAAAAATCTTGATTCGAACGGAACCCATGCCTTCAATCTTGCATGGTGAATTATCAAAACCCAAAACGGAACCAACAGAAGCAGTGGAATCAAAAGTATTAAACCAACCTATATGTGGGCACATATGAAAAGTGCATGCAGTGTCAAGTACCCACTCATCATTGGTCTTAACACATCCAACAATAACGACAAGAGAATCATCAGAACTATCATCACGAGCAACGTTAGCAGAATTTTCACCTTGTTTGTTACCTTTCCTCTTTTCCTTGTTCTGCAACTTGAAACACTCTAAGATGTCATGCTCGTCTCTCTTGCAATATCTGCAGTACTTCTTGTCTCTGGATTGTGACCGGCCCCTGTGGCCGTTCTTACTTTTGCCTCTGTTTCCATTGTGTGAGTTCTTCTTCTTTGTCCTGCCACGAACAGATAATCCCTCTGCTTGGGATGAACTTGAACCATCATGAGGCACCATTAGTTTCATCTTCTCCTTAGAGTTCAATGCTTCATAAACTTCATTAAGCATGAGAGTATCACGACTATATAATATGGTGTCTCTAAAATTGGTATAGGAACTTGGTAGTGAACAAAGTAGCATTAATGCAGTATCTTCCTCTTCATACTTAACCTCCATTGCAGCTAGATCGAATATGATCTCTTTAAATTCTGAAATATGATTCAAAACATTACCTCCCTCGGGTAACCTGCGCAGGAATAATTTTTGCTTCAGATGCATCTTGCTGGTGAGATCTTTAGTCATGCAAATCCCTTCCAGCTTTAACCATAGAGTGGCGGCAGATTTCTCGCTCAAAACTTTCTGCAAAAATTATTATGCAAATGAAGTTGAATTTGTGACAAAGCATTACAATCAATTCTTTTCTCCTCATTAGTCCAGTCCTGAATTCGATTCTTCCCAAAACTATCCAGCACTTCATCATAGTCGGACTATGCCAACAAAGCCCGCATCTTGACTTGCCATAGGGTAAACCTTGTGTCACGGTTCAGCAGCGGAAATCGTACTTCATGGAGGCCATGAGTAGATAAATCTGTGTACACAAAGTAGTACAAGCCGATAGAAAAATTCTTGACAGAATTAATATGCGGATCAAACGGAATAGGGTAAATAGCACCTGGTAGTTGTTTGTGTGGATGTAGCAAGTACTAATGAACTAGTACTAGTGTCACGTAGTAGTAATAGTACTAGCACTAGGTACTGTAGCCTTGGACTCCCTCTATTTTTATTTACTCCGCATATTAGAGTTGATTGAAGTCAAACTTTGTAAAGCTTGACCAAATTTATAGAAATGAATATAAATATTTAGCATAACAAATCTATATGATGTGGAAGTACATTCAACAACGAATCTAATGGTATTGATTTGTTATTGTATATGCTAAGATTTTTGTCTATAAACTTTGTCAAAGTTTGTAAAACTTGACTTTGACCAAAATTAATATGCGGAGTAAACAAAAACGGAGGGAGTAATCTCACGCGAGTAGGAGCAGCAGCAGCTTGGTAGGCTTGACGTGAAGCAGCAGACAAGCAAATCGATTGTACCTCGGGACTTGATCCTTCACGGGAGGAGCAGTGGACCAGGCACACGCGTGACGCGCGTATATCTGCGAGGACAAGCGGCGGCTCGCAGATCAAAGTCAAACCGACTGAATCAGTGACAGCGAAGATTGACGTCTCGGTGGATATCTGCACCATGCGCAGCAGAATCTCCTGTCGGCCTCGGCTTCGTATAACGTTGTAGCGGAAATCGATCTGGCTTTGAATCGCCTAGTCACGCGTGGGCGACGGCTCGCACGCAACCATAATCCCTCGTCTCAAATCTCATATCTGAACCTTAGCTCTGATACCACTTGTTAGATATAACAAGATAAATGAGACACGAGAGCACACAGATTTTTACGTGGAAACCCTTGTGGGAGAAAACCACGGACACACGAAGGCGCAATCACTATGAGGAGGAGTATTACAAGCACGAGACGACAGACCGTCTGAGGTGCGACTACATGGGGTATATATGAGGGTAATACATGAGACTCCTTGGAGGACAAGTAAACGAGTTGTACTCGTACGCGTCGGTACCAACGCAAAGGCCCACACCATATGTACTACATCTAGTCCAATACGGTAGAATTTGGATCACAATTTAACAACAATAGTGAGACGGTCCTATGGTGCAGTGTGGGTTAGAAAATGGTTCAGTGGGGTCGTTGAGGGAGTCCTCGATTAAGGGGTCCTCGGACGTCCGGCCTGTTGGACGTGGGCCGGACTGATGGGCTGTGAATATACAAGACCAAAGACTCTCACCCATGTCTGGATGGGACTCTCCTTAGCGTGGATGGCAAGCTTGGAGTTCGGATATGAAGATTCCTTACTCTGTAACTGACTTTGTACAACCCTAGTCCCCTCCGGTGTCTATATAAACCGGAGGGTTTAGTCCATAGGGACAATCATAATCATACATGCTAGACCTCTAGGGTTTTAGCCATTGCTATCTCGTGGTAGATCAACTCTTGTAATACTCATATTCATCAAGATCAATCAAGAAGGAAGTAGGGTATTACCTCCATAGAGAGGGCCCGAACCTGGGTAAACATCGTGTCCCCTGTCTCCTGTTACCATCGACCTTAGACGCATAGTTTGGGACCCCCTACCCAAGATCCGCCGATTTTGACACCGACATTGGTGCTTCCATTGAGAGCTCCGCTGTGACGTCGAAGACAGGGTTGATGGCTCGCCTTGTTATCAAGGACAGTATCACCTCCGGAGGAGCCCTGGCCTCAGGCCAAACCCTCCGGCTGGGCAGTTTTACCATGACCGCCCGTACGGCCGTCAAGCCGACGATGACTTATCGGGTCATCGAAAATCACCTCCGTGTTGACTCCGAATACTCCAAACGGATGGATCTGACAGAGTTGTTGTCTTTAAATGAACTCCTAGATCGCATCACCGCCTTGGGGGTCGCTATAGACTACGATCGGATTGGGCTTAAACCCGATCAGAGAGAAATCAAATCTCCGCCGATCACCCATCAGATAGCGGTAGTGGAGGAGCAAACAACAACTCTTCCTCCATATTGAGGACGAACTATGTTCGGAGTTCCGAGCTCGAAGAGCCGGATAACTATCCGCGGAACGACGTGCCCTGTCCTCCGAACCTAGAATTGGATGATGGGCCTGAAAAATCAGTTAATATCCCGGAGCCCAAACCATTAAGGTCGGAGATTTCTCAAACTCCGGATCCTAAATTGGGTCAGCGTTCGGATTTAAAGTCACCCACCCACCTAGATATATGCGATCTCATGTACATACGGTAGCAGTCTCAGGAAACAGTCCATCACTATTGGGCCAGATTCCTCCTTGTCAAAGACAAGATTAAAGATTGCCGCAACAAAGACGCGATCTCAGCATTCTGCAACAATTGCAGGGACATAGGAATCCTCAATGCCATCAACCGTCGTCGCGTATTACACTTGGTAACCATCCTACAGAAGTACTGCGCGATGTAAAGCGCCTGGAAAACTCAGGCAGCCCTCTGGGAACCACCAGTTTCCACTCAACCCTTCGTTCGGGCAAAAAGGATGCACCCTCGCGGGGCACCCGGACAAATAGTGAAAAAGTATGAGCACCGACATCTAGCAATGAGTGTGTAAACATAAATGTAATGTCGGTGAGAAATACATACTCCCCCAAGCTTAGGCTTTTGGCCTAAGTTGGTCTATTGCCACGGCTGGCCGGGCGGATATCCAAAGTTGTAGTTGGGGTCGTATTGAGATGCAGTAGTCATTGTATTGTGGGCTGCAGCTTGGAGGCGAGCTATCTTAGCCCTCCTCTCGTACTCGGTCGCCTCCTCTCTGGTTATGTAATATCTCCCCTTTGCCTGAAAGTCAAAGAAAGTAGAAGCAGCGAGAGCGACGTGATAGGTGTGTCGTCTGTCAAAGATAAGTCGGTACTGGAGGAACTGATCGTTCCTCTCAACAAAACAATGACGAACCATAGCCTCATAATCTAAGTAAGCAGAGGGCAACTCAATATCATCCTCACGTATGGTTACACCAAGAAAATTAGCCAAACGGGTTGCATAAATTCCAACAAAGAAATCTCCGTTAAATCTATTATTATGCAACCTACGTGCAACAATGCACTACTAGAAAAAAGCCTACTAATGGTGCACCAGTTTTGCCTAGTATCTGGTATACTAATGGCGCACCGCTGGTGCGCCATTAGAATAGCCCACGGTGCGCCACACATAGAAGTGCGCCATTAGTAACAATATTTTTTCAGAATTTTTTTTAATTTTTTTTCAAATTTTTTCCTTTTTTTTCTTAATCTTAGTTCACTATGGCTTAATCTCGTGTCAACATGCTTAATCTCAGGTCAAATCGCACTCCATGGTCAAACTTCCCGAAAGGTCACCCATCCTCACACTACTCCAGCCCAAGCACGCTTAACTTCAAAGTTCTATCCAACACCAGCAACAGCTCACTTCACAGGCACTTGTTGATGTATCTAGCATATCAATCGTATTATACCTTGTTCATGTGATGAAATTTTGAAAAATATTTCAAACTTCCTGGTCATATTACGTATCATTTTTTGAAAAAAAATTCAAAAAAAAAAATTCAAAGCCAAACTTTTTTCTGTTACTAGTGGCGCACCACATCCACGGTGCGCCACTAGTAAGTTAATTTTTGAATTTTTTGCCTCTAGATCTTGAAAGCCCGTAACTTTTTTCTGTTAGGTTTTGGGGATTTTGAAAATGTTTAATGGGGTTCCCCAGTTAAATTTGGATGTAACTTTTCGAGTAGATGATTTTTCATATAAAAACTTTTCATCCGAGTTCGTATGCAAAAGTTATGCCCATTTACAAATTTCCAGAGAGATTTTGCAAATAAAGTCGAAATTCATATTTGTAAATTTTCCCAACAACTAGACCACATATCACATGGGAAACTTATTTTCTTTTTTTTGACATTTCCATCATTTTCTTTTATTTTTTTAAAACTGAAAAGGCGATCCACGGGGGGGGGGGGGGGGTGCATTGGTGTTGGGCAAGTTAGTAACGGCGCACTGTGGGGTGGTGCGCCATTAATAGTTAAAACTAGTAATGGCGCACTGAGACATGGTGCGCCATTAGTAACACATATTTTTTTATTTTTTTTTACTTTTTTTAAAACTACTAATGGCGCACAGCGGATGTGGTGCGCCATTACTATGTCAACTACTAATGGCGCACGGCGGACATGGTGCGCCATTAGTAACAAATTTTTTTTTATGTTTTTTTTTCAAAACTACTAATGGCGCACACACATCAGGTGCGCCATTAGTAATATATACTAATGGCGCACCGAGGCATGGTGCGCCATTAGAATATAGTAATGGCGCACCACATGACAGGTGCGCCATTAGTGGCCATTCCATCTATAGCCCTTTTTGTAGTAGTGATGGCTCCCAAATTATAATGTTTATCCCCTAACACAGCACTCCTGAGAACACTGAGGTCAGGGACACACATGTGACATGCTTCATCCTTACCATTTATGCACCTACCTATGAAGAGAGCAAAATAATGTATAGCAGGAAAATGAATGCTCCCTATGGTAGCTTGTGTTATGTCTCTAGATTCCACCACAGTTATACCAGCAAGAAAATCTCTAAATTCAGATTTGCGAGGTTCACTAGGACTGCCCCATTGTGGAAGTTTGCAAGCAGTATTAAAATCCTCTAAGTACATAGTATAAGAATTTTCATAAAGATCAAACATGACAGTTTGAGAATTGCATGACGATGAAAATTCAAACCTCCTCACAAAGGAATTAGTGAGACAGTGGTACTGACGGCACTATCTGCCTCGAAGCTCACAAGATCGATGTTACGCACATATGCGTTAAATTCTTCCTTGATTCCTGCTTGATCCATGAAGTCCTCGGAAGGCCATTCACAAGCCCGCACTGGAGCGTCCCTTGGTGGTTCATCGTCGGCATCGCGCATTGCGAGCCTGGGTCCTTGCTTCCTTGAAGGGCCACCTTGCTACATTTTCCTAAACATATTTGTTCCTCTGAAAAATTTCTGAAAATTTTAGTGACTTCAAATAAAAGTGAACCAAGCTCAACAAAATTGATAGCAACTACTCCTACAAGTGCCTAGAGCATATATCATGCATTGGAACTACTTGGAACCATATAAATTTGACATGCAAGCTCAAGAACATGGTCACCTAGGCAGCACAAATTTGAAATGAATAAAGCACTAGAACAAAAACTAATTGGACCAATGTAGGAGTCACATACCAAGGAACAATCCCCCAAAGCAGTTTTGTGAGAGGTGCCTTGAGCAAGGAGATCGAAAATCGCAGAAAAATGAGCTAGAACTCGTGCTTGAGCTGGTTGGTGATTTTTTGGGAGGAAGAAGAAGTGTGTGGGTGCAGGAATAAGTGGAGGGGAGCCACCATGGGCCCACGAGGCAGGCGCGCCGGGGGTGGCGCGCCTGGACCTCGCCAGTGCCAGCTCCCCCTGCTGTGTTTTCAGTGCCAGATATTCTCAATATTCCAGAAAAAATCATATTAAATTGTCAGGGCATTTGGAGAACTTTTATTTTCGGGGTGTTTTTTATTGCACGGATAATTCAAAAAACTGACAGAAAATATTATTTTTACTTTATTTCAACTAAATAACAGAAAGTAAAAGAAGGGTACAGAAGGTTGTGCTTTCTAACTTCATCCATCTCATGCTCATCAAAAGGAATCCACTAACAAGGTTGATCAAGTCTTGTTAACAAACTCATTCCGAATAACATGGAACCGGAGAAATTTCGAATAACACTATGTTACCTCAACGGGGATATGCACATCCCCAATAATAAGAATATCATATCTCTTTTTGACAGTAGGAAGAGGAAATTCAAAACCACCAAAAACAATCGATGGAATTTTTCCAATAGAATTGATCTGTGGACTTGAGGTTGTTTCCTCTGAAAGTGTACTGTATGCTCATTTCCATTAACATGAAAAGTGACATTGCCTTTGTTGCAATCAATAACAGCCCCTGCAGTATTCAGAAAGGGTCTTCCAAGAATAATAGACATACTATCGTCCTCGGGAATATCAAGAATAACAAAGTCCGTTAAAATAGTAACGTTTGCAACCACAACAGGCACATCCTCACAAATACCGACAGGTATAGCGGTTGATTTATCGGCCATTTGCAAAGATATTTCAGTAGGTGTCAACTTATTCAAATCAAGTCTACAATATAAAGAGAGAGGCATAACACTGACACCGGCTCCAAGATCACATAAAGAAGTTCTAACATAATTTCTATTAATGGAGCATGGTATAGTGGGTACTCCTGGATCTCCAAGTTTCATAGGTATTCCACCCTTAAAAGTATAATTAGCAAGCATGGTGGAAATTTCAGCTTCCGGTATCTTTCTCTCATTAGAAACAATATCTTTCATATACTTAGCATAAGGATTCATTTTAAGCATATCAGTTAATCGCATACACAAAAAGATAGGTCTAATCATTTCAGCAAAGCACTCAAAATTCTCATCATCCTTTTTCTTGGATGGTTTGGGAGGAAAAGGCATGGGTTTCTGAACCCAGGGTTCTCTTTCTTTACCGTGCTTCCTAGCAACAAAATCTCTCTTATCATAACATTGATTCTTTGATTGTGGGTTATCAAGATCAACAGCAGGTTCAATTTCTACATCATTGTCATTAATAGGTTGAGCATCAACATGAACATCATCAATAACATTATCACTAGGTTCATGTTCATTACCAGATTGTGTTTCAACATCAGAAATAGAAATATCATTTGGATTCTCAGGTGTTTCAGCAATAGGTCCACTAGAAGCATGCAAAGTACTATCATTTTTCTTTTTCTTCTTTTTAGAAGGACTAGGTGCATCTATATTATTTCTGTGAGAATCCAGCTCAATTCTCTTAGGGTGGCCTTCAGGATACAAAGGTTCCTGAGTCATCTTACCAGTTCTAGTAGCCACTCTATTTGACGCCCCCGATTCAATCGTACACTAATCATGCACGCAAACGTGTACGATCAAGATTAGGGACTCACGGGAAGATATCACAACACAACTCTAAAACATAAATAAGTCATACAAGCATCATAATACAAGCCAGGGGCCTCGAGGGCTCGAATACAAGTGCTCGATCATAGGCGAGTCAGCGGAAGCAACAATATCTGAGTACGGACATAAGTTAAACAGGTTTGCCTTAAGAAGGCTAGCACAAAGCGGGATCAGATCGAAGAAGCGCGGGCCTCCTGCACGGGATCCTCCTAAACTATTCTGGCCGTCGTCGTCGGATTGCTTGCGTAGTAGTAGGCACCTCCGGGGTAGTAGTAAATCATCGACGGTGGCGTCGCTCTGGGCTCCATCGTGCAGTTGCGACAATCGGGTAAAGAAAGGGGAAAAAGGGGAACAAAGGCAGCTGTGAGTACTCATCCAAAGTACTACGCAAGCAAGGAGCTACACTACATATGCATGGATATATGTGTAAAGGGCCATATCGATGGACTGAGCTGCAGAATGCGAGAATAAGAGGGATAGCTAATCACGTCGAAGACTACGCCACAGCAGCCTCCGCCTTGCAGCATGTAGCGTAGAGTAGGCTGAAGTCCTCCAAGTAGCATCCCATAGCAATAATCCTACCCGCGATCCCTCCTCGTAACCACGAGAGAGAGCGACCACGGGTTGTATCGCACTTGGAAGGGTGTGTTTTATTAAGTATCCAGTTCTAGTTGTCATAAGGTCAAGGTACAACTCCAAGTCGTCACATTACCGAAGATCACGGCTATTCGAATAGATTAAACTTCCTGCGGTGCACCACATAACCCAACACGCTTGATACCATTTGGTGGACACACTTTCTGGGTCATGCCCGGCGCGGAAGATCAACACGTCGCAGCCCGACCTAGGCTCAACAGAGAGGTAAGCGCGCGGTCTAAACCTAAGCGCACAAGGGTGCGGGCCCATCGCCTTAGCACACACACTGCGTTGCGTCTGCGGCGGAAGCAGACCTAGCCTACTGGCGTTCGGTCCAATCCGGTAGCGCGCCACTCGATCGTGATGTCACGAAGTGCCGGTGATACCACGACGTCGGGATACCCATAACTACTCCGCGTAGATGGTTAGTGCGTATAGACCAAATGGCGGACTCGGATCAAATACCAAGATCTCGTTAAGCGTGTTAAGTATCCATGACGCCGACCAGGGCCAGGCCCACCTCTCTCCTAGGTGGTCTCAACCTGCCACAATCGCTTCACCACAAAGTAACGATCGGGGCGTCGGGAACCCGGGCCCACCTCTACTGGATGGAGCCACTGTCCTTTCAGCCCCATCTCGAGCAGTATCACGGGTAATGTAATAGTGTAGTATATAGTATATGCTGTGATCACCTCCATGATAATCACAGCCCAGTAGTATAGCATGGCGGAGCGGACAAGAATGTAGGGACCCTTGATGGAACACTAGCATCCTATACTAAGCGGTAGGATAGCGAGATAAAGGTAAAAACAGTAGTAGCAAGGACAGGCTATGCAGCGGTATAGGATTAGCGAAAGCGATAACATGCTACACTACTCTAATGCAAGCAGTATAGAGAAGATTAGGCGATATCTGGTGATCAAAGGGGGGGGGGGCTTGCCTGGTTGCTCTGGCAAGAGAGAGGGGTCGTCAACTCCGTAGTCGTACTGGGTAGAAGCGGCGTCGGTCTCGGGGTCTAGCGAGAGAAGAGGGGGGAGAAACAGTAAATATTTAAGCAAGCAGATGCATAGAAATGCATGACATGACAAGTATCGGTGATAGAGGTGCCCTAACGCGGTATGAGGTGATACCGGTGAAGGGGGGAAACATCCGGAAAAGTATCCCCGGTGTTTCACGTTTTCGGGCAGAGGAGCCGGAGATGAAATGTTGCAGGTTCACTAAGCTAGGGACGCGTGGCGAACAAACGGGCTGCGTATTCGGATTCGTCTCGTCGTTCTGAGCAACTTTCATGTAGAAAGTATTTTCATCTGAGCTACGGTTTATTTTCTATTAATTTTAAAAGATTTAAATCATTTTCAGGATTTATTTAATTATTTTAATGCAACATTATCCAGAACAGTGATTGTTGATGTCAGCATGACGTCAGCATGATGTCAGCAGTCAATAGAGGTTGACTGGGTCAAACTGACGTGTGGGTCCCGCATGTCATACTGTTTAATTAACAGGTTTAATTAAACAGAGTTAATTAGGTTAGTTAGTTAACTAGGTTAATTAAACATAATTAATTAAGTTAATTATTTATTTATTTATTTATTCATATTATTTATTATTTATTTAGTATATATATATATGTTTTTTAATTCTTCTCTTTTTTAACAAAAAGCGTTACGTGAAATTGGGCCCCACATGTCATAAGGCGAGGGCCTATCGATCAAAACGGACATCAGGCGCCGGGTGTTTTTGCGAAGAAGGCAGACCGAAGGCTCCATGCGAGTGCTAGTGTGTGGGCGAGCCGCCCGGGCGCGACAGGCGGCCAGCGCGCGGCTGGCGCCGGGAACAGCGGCGAGGCGGCGTCGAGCGAAGGCCTCGCCGCAAAAAGGCGGAGCGGCGGCTAGCGGTGGGCACAGTGAGCACGAGCAAGGGGCGTGGAGAGAGGGAGGCGCGAAGTCTTGAACACGCCGCAGCGCGGCGGCGGCGTGGCTAGGAACGCAGGCGGCAGGCGTGGCGTGGCAGCGCAGTGCGGTGAAAGCGAGAGGGGAGAAGGAGGATGCCTCCTTGTGGGGAGTAGGGAACCGTGGCGATGGGCTCGGCGGAGGTCCGGCGAGGAGGAGGAGACGAGGAGGTTCAGCGATGGCGAGCGATGTGGTGGCCGAGGATGAAGCCGGCGTGGGGCGGCGTCGCGAAGCGTCTGCACGGTCATGATCGGCGGCGAGAAGCACCGTCGAGGGAGAGGGACGAGTGCGAGGGCGAGGGCGAGGGCGGCGAAGCGGCTCGAGCGTCGGCGGTTGGCGCCGGGTCAGGCGATCGATCGGATCGTGGGGTGAAGAGGCGAGTGGGGGTGAGGAGGGACCGCTAGGGTTTGGTCGGGGTTAGTAGGCTCTGGCGCCGGGTGGGTGGCAGGCCGCTCGGCCTCATATTAGCCAGGCCTAAACCCGATCGGGAGGGTTGTTTTCCTTTTATTTGTTTTCTTATTTTCTTTTCATTTTAGTAATTTTGCTTTCTTGTTTTATCTTTATGCTCATTTAATTTTGTTTTACAAAATACATATATAAGCCCTAAATTAGTGTGACTAGTTTTACCACTACCACAAAAGTTCACACCTAATTAGAATAGTTTAATATTTTATAAATTATAAAAGGCCTTTATTTAATTGTTTAAGCTATTGTTTTATTTATTTTATAGTTATTTAAACATTTTATAAAAGTGTGGTTCCTTCACCATAGTTACCTACGCGTTATTTGGCACAACCCGAACATTTTAGTTTTAATTTTTCAAAACGTTTATTGTTTGCTTGAATTTGTATTTGAATTGAACGGTTTGAACTACGCGAGATTTGCTTGATGTCGAGGTGACGTGGCATCATTAGCAGAGGGTTACTGTAGCTTGATTACCCGGGCGTCACACTCTAACAGCAAAATCATTATTCCTACTATTCAATTCATTGAGCAAATCATTCTGAGCTTTAAGTACTTGTTCTACTTGAGTGGTAACCATAGAAGCATGTTTACTAATGAGTTTAAGTTCACCTTTAACTCTAGCCATATAATCACTCTAGTGTTCAATCATATAAGCATTTTGTTTTAATTGTCTACCAAAATAAGCATTGAAATCTTATTGATTAACCATAAAATTATCAAAATCATCCAAACATTGGCTAGCAAACTTAGTAGGCGAGATTTCAGCTTTATTATATCTATAGAGAGAATTTACCTTTACTACCTGTGTCGGGTTATCAAGACCATGTGTTTCTTCAATAGGTGATCGATTAAAGCCATGTATTTCTTCAACAGGCGGTAAATTAAGACCACGTATTTCTTCAATAGGAGGTAAATTCTTAACATCTTCAGCTTTAATACCCTTTTCTTTCATAGATTTCTTTGCCTCTTGCATATCTTGAGGTGAGAAATAGAACACCCTTTTCTTGGAGTTGGCTTAGGAGTTGGATCGGAAGTGTCCAATTATTTTGATTTGCCAACATATTATTCAATAAATTTCAGCTTCATCTGGTGTTCTTTCCACGAAAAGCAGAACCACCACAACTATCCGGTGGTCTCTGGAAGCATCAGTTAGTCCATTATAAAAGATATCAAGGATTTCATTTTTCTTGAGAGGATGATCAGGCAAAGCATTAAGTAATTGGAGAAGCCTCCCCCAAGCTTGTGGAAGGCTCTCTTCTTCAATTTGCACAAAATTATATATATATATATCCCTTAAAGCAGCTTGTTTCTTATGAGCAGGGAAATATTTAGTAGAAGTAATAAATCATATCCGGGGACTCGCACTACCGGGATCAAGAGAATTAAACCATATCTTAGCATCACCCTTTAATGAGAGCGAAAATATTTTAAGGATATAAAAGTAGCGAGTTCTCTCATCATTAGTGAACAGGGTGGATATATAATTTAATTTAGTAAGATGTGCCACAACAGTTTCAGATTCATAGCCATAGAAAGGATCAGACTCAACCAAAGTAATTATATCAGGATCAACAGAGAATTCATAATCCTTATCATTAACAAAGATAGGTGAAGTAGCATAAGCAGGATCATATTTCATTCTAGCATTGAGTTTTTGTTTCAGCTTAGCTAATAATTTCTTAAGGTCACTTCTATCATTGCAAGCAAGAAAGTCTCTAGCAGTTTCCTCATCCATAACATAGCCCTCGGGCTGTGAAATTCATATTTGGGGAGAGTCTTCATCATCACTTTCATCAATATTATCAGTTTCAATAATTTCATTCTCTCTAGCCCTAGCAAGTTGTTCATCAAGAAATTCACCAAGTGGCACGATAGTATCAAGCATAAGTAGTTTCATCATAAGTATCATGCATAGCGAAGTGGCATCATCAATAACATGCGACATATCAGAATTAATAGCGAAGCAGGTTTAGGTGTCACAAGCTTACTCAAAGCAGAAGGTGAATCAAGTGCGAGCTAGATGGCAGTTCCTTACCTCCCTCGTTGTTGAGGATAAATTTTTGTTTTATTTGTCGGTTTGGGTTCGGCGAGACCCTTGAGTTCGAACCTTTGGGGTGCAGCGGAGATCTTTCCCCTACCAGCTCATCTTGGCATGGATTCTGAGGATCTAAACTACCAGCGATGAACAACACGAGACACGAGGTTTATCTGGTTCGTGCCACCGTTGTGGTGTAATACCCTACTCCAGTGTGTGGTGTGGTGGATTGCCTCAGGGGCTAATGAAGAACAGTACAAAGGGGGAACAGCCTCGCGAGGGGCTGTTCTTGAGCTGGTGCGATGAATTGTTTAGGTGAGTTCGATCGCCTCTCTCTGTGTGTGTGATCTTTTTCCCCCTACCTTGGTGGTGGCTAGTCCTATTTATAGAGGTAGGCCCTGGGCCTCTTCCCAAATAATGGCGGGAAGGCGCCAACAATTAGCCATTTGAAGGGAACATCTAGTACACTTATCTGACTAAAGTTGGTCTTGGCTGCCAAAGGCTCGGCGGTGGCGCCATCACAGGCTCCACGATGACCTCCATCCTGCCGTTCTGCTGGTCTTGGTCTTGTTGCACAGGCGGTAACCTTTGCACGATGCCTTGGCACTGTGCTTGCCTCCTTTGCACCAAAGGGAAGCGTGGACACTCGTGGCTGGCGCCCGCTGGCGCCCACGATCTCGTCGTCATGGCTTGTGTCACGGGGCACCCTCGTGAGGTACCCTGCCTTGATCTCTCGCCTCCTCGTGAGCACTGCTTTGTGAGGCTGCTCTGAGGAAGGTTCTGTCGTCCGCCCAGCAATCTGGCCCCTCGCGAGGTCTTGAGCTTGGTGATGAAATTTGGGCCACTGGGCCCCACTTGAGCCACGCCGCAAGCGCGAGCGACCGTCTGGGACCCCGTTCCCAGAACACCGGCAGATAGCCCGGGCCCAAAGCGCGCTGGGCGTGGCGTGCGAGAAGCGAAGGGCAAGTCACGAGCGCCGCGGAGCCCCAACAACTGTGGCCTCGGTAGCGCGTGGCGATTGATTGGACACAGGCGTCTCCACTTCCCCATGATCCCTCGGCAACCGCATGACTTGACAAGTCCTGCATGCAGAAATGGGTCATGATTACTGTGATCGTGGAGGGCGACGGTTGGCCTCCTCCGACTATAAATGCAGGCGGCGCAAGCCCTTCTAGTCCATACCCTCTTGCTACTCTTTTCTCTCCATGGCTCCGTTGAAGAGGTTCTCGGGCGAGAAGAGAAAACCCGCGGGTGGGCTGACTCTCCCGACCAAAGCGGTCGAGGCCGTCCCGCAAGCATCCTGTGGCTCCGTGGCGGCTGTGCTTGCCTTCTTTGCACCAAAGGGAAATGGGGACCTTCGCGGGCTGGCGCCCGCTGGCCTTGATCGTCATGGCTTGCGTCACAGGGCACCCTCGCGAGTACCCTGCCTTGATCTCTCAGCCTCCTCGCGAGCCTTTGCGAGGCTGCTCTGAGGAGGTTCTGTCGTCTGCCTTGTGAGTACCAGCCCCTCATGACGGTCTTGAGCTTGGCCCGATGAAGCTGGGCGCTGGGCCCCATTTGAGCCACGCCGCGAGCGCATGCGAGCAAGTCAGGGACCCCTGTTCCCGAGCCGACAAGTAACCCGGGCCCAAAGCGCGCCAGACTTGGCTTAGTAGAAAGCGAAGGGCAAGTCACGAGCTGCAGGCCCCAACAACTGCGGCCTTGGGCGCCGCGTGGCGATTGGTTGGCTGTGGGCGTCTCCGCCTCCCCACGATGCCTCGGCAACAACATGACTTGGCAAGTCCCTGCATGCAGAAATGGGTCATGATTACTTGCGATCGTGGAGACCAACGGTTGGCCTCCTCCGGCTATAAGTATGGAACAGCGCAAGCCCTTCCAGTCCATCTCCTCCCGCTGCTTCTTTCTCTCAATGGCTCCGTCGAAGAGGTTCTCGGCCGCGGAGAAGGGAAAGGCCCGCCAGGTAGAGCCTGACTCTCCCCCGGCCAAGCGCGGTCAAGGCCGTCCTCGCAAGCATCCGTGGCTCCATGGCGGCTTCCCTTGACCATGGAAGCGATCTCTGCTGTGGCGGCAGGCGCCCGAGTTGTCGATGGGGCGTGTTGCGACCGCGTGGCCTCTAGGCGCGCTCCCCACTCAGCGAAGGTGCTGCGGAGTTTGTCGTGTGGTCGGTGGAGCCGACCAGCACACAACTCCAGCTTCCCTCTTCCTTTTAGGTGAACTTCGGCGGCGCCCGGCCCTCGACTTTCAAGCGGACGGTTCTGCAGTCGGGCCTCCTGGGCTTCGCTGGAGGTTTCCGCCGCCGGGAGCGTGGCCCTGACCCGCGGTTGGCAAACTTTTCCCGCACGCGTGGCCTAAGACGGTGGTGCACCCTGCACTTCAAGTTCGACGGTGATGCCACCCTCTACGTGAGGGTGTTTGGGGAAGAAGGTCGCCCTGCTGGGTGCTGCCCCGAGGATGACGACCGTGGCCGTGGACCCAACCCCGGTGATGATCGGGATGAAGATGACAGCGCGCGTGGTCGGCGGCGCTCGGGGCTCGTCGAGCTTCGGCGACTCTCCTTCGGACAGTAGCTCCTCTAGCGGTGGCCGCGACCAGCCACCGTGCCGCCCGCGCCGCTGGAGGAGGTAGCGGATCTGCCGCCGTCGCGCCCGGTGAAGCGAGAGGAGTCTGCTGAGCTCGGGGCGATCTGAGCCTTCGCCGCGAGTTGGTGCCAAGCGGGTCGTGCCTATTTTGTTCTTCTCCTTTTCCTGCGCAAAGAGACAATAGTGTAGGGCCCCGCTGGGGCGTGCTTGAACTATTGCTGTTAATTATCGTACTATTTCCGCTATTTCTGTATTATACTTACATGCCACATGCCAGCGTAGAAATTACTTAGCTCGGGGGACTGTCACAGTCATCGCTTCTGAGGCGAGGCCTCGTCGAGCGCTTCATGTCCTGCAAGGATTAGTCGGGAGGGTAGCTTCGGCCCGGTTGTGGAGGCGACCGACCAGGTCCTGTGTTAGCGTCGCGGTGCCCGTGGGAACGCAATTTGGGAGGGTGCTCCGTAGCGGACCCGGCTTGGAAAGACTCAAGCGATAAGGGCGAGAAAACACCCTTGAGGTGCCAGCGCCCTTCTCTCGCGAGACTTTGAGAGAAATTGAGGCGGGAGAGTGAAAAGGCAAAGAGTCACAAGCCAAAGGCGGCAACAACTTCAATAAAACTTCAAATGGGAATGAACAAGCCAAGCTGCGAGAAAGCAAATGAAAAAGCAGCGTCCGGCACCTAATCTAGTCTTGACGTCTTCTCACCGTAGCGGAGCTAAGTGCTGCCTTTGGGCGTGGGAGGGCCCGGGGCTGAGGTGGCGCTCACGAGACTCAGGCGTGTACAGCCCCAACTCATTATTACGTGAGAGTGTCACGGGCGGCGAGCTTCACATGCATTGGCCTTCTTCACAGGCTTCGGGCCTTTCTTGGGAAAATGAACTTCACAGGCGTTGGCCTTCTTCACAGGCTCCGGGCCTTTGTCAGAAAAATAAGCTTCACAGGCGTTTGCCTTCTTCACAGGGACTGGGCCTTTCTTGGGGAAATGAACTTCACAGGCGTTTGCCTTCTTCACAGAGCTCTGGGCCTTTCTCGGAAAAACAAGCTTCTGGCGTTTGCCTTCTTCCAGAGCTCTGGGCCTTTTCAGGGTAGAACTTCCGGGGATCTTTGGATGTACCGCAGCGTTGGGATGGGCGCCCTTCACGAGTCTCAAGCGTGCAGAGCGGGCACTGGAAACATAAACAACTTTGAGCGGGCCCTCCCACATGGGAGAGAGCTTATGCAACCCTTCCCTTGAGAGGACCCGTCTGAGCACGAGGTCCCCTATCTCCAGAGTCCTGGGGAGGATGTTGCGGCAGTGGTATCGCCGCAGTGCCTGTTGCTACCTTGCCGCTCGCAGCGCGGCCTCTCGACGATGTTCCTCTCCCATCACGAGATCCGTCCCTCGCATGGTGTCTGCCGTGCCTCGTCGAATGCCGGGACCGTGCGGGCTGACGCTGACCTCGTGAGGAGGACGCTTCTGCTCCGTGAAGCGAGGAAGAAGGGGTCTCGCCGGTCGACTTGGCATGATCGTGCGGATGGACCACAACCTGTTGGAGCTCGTCGTGCCAGCCCTTGCCGCATGCCTCCGGCTTCTTCTTGAAGGTCCTGGTCTTGAGGCCCTTAAGGACCTCCCGTTGGCTCGCTTCGGCCTGGCCGTTGCTCAAAGTGCGCCACCGGCGTAGCATATCTGCGTTCTAAGGTTAGCACGATGCGTTTTGAAGAGATTCTTGGTGAGCTGCGAACGTTGTCGGTGATGATGCGATTAGGCACCCCAAACCGGCTCACGAGGCTAATGATGAACTTGACCGCCCGAGCCCGGCTGGGATGGTGCGGAACAACTTCCACCTCGATCCACTTGGTGAATTTGTCCGCAGCGGCGTAGAGTGGCGATAGCCCCTGGCGCTCGAGAGCGGGCCCAGAATGTCCATCCCTCAAACTGCGAATGGCAATGAGAGGGTATAGTTGCAGACCTCCCGCCCGATTGATGGATCTGCTTGGCATGAAATTGGCGAGCCTGCAAGCCTTTACCAATTCAAGCTGCGTCATTGGCGGCTGTGGGCGATAGAACCGCTGCGGGCATATGCGAATGAGGGTTATGACGATGAGTGGTGCCCACGAGTCTCGCCATGTATGTCTTCCGGCAACTCCTTCCCTTGCTCCACAGGAATGCAGCGTAGGGACCGTCATTTGGTACGCCTCGGTAAAGCTCCCCATCCACGTCTGATGAGCCGTGGCTTGCCGCGCCACGCTCCGCCTCCTCCTCCTTCCGGCAGGGTCCCCTGTATTAAGTAGCTCTTGAGCTCTGTGATCCAGCACCCCTCCTAAGGTTCCAATGCCAGGAGAAGGTGTGCTCCTGAGGCCGTGCCGCAGTCCGGGGCTCCCGAGGTAGGCGGCTGGGGGAGCTCCTCCTCCTGAGGTTGCGCCGCGCTTGATAGTGATGGTGCCGCTAAGGGCCTGAAGAGTCGCTCTTCGAAGACGCCAGGCTCCTGAGGTAGCCGCCTGTACGCCCTCTTGGCGATGTCATCTTCCTCTTGATTTGTGCCGCGTGGCACATGCTGCAGCTCCAGTCCCCAGAACTGCTTCTCCATCCTGCAAACCTCCGCGAGGTAGGCTTCCATGTGCTCGTCCTTCGGCTCATATATCTTGTTGGAGAATTGACGAGGAGTTGTGAATCGCCCTTGATGATGAGGCGCTTTACCCCCAAAGCGATTGCGGCTCTCGGGCGGCTATCGAGCCTTCATATACGCTATGTTGTTGGAGACCATTTCCCCATCTTTGGAAGCGAGCTGCCTGGCGTAGTAGAGCTTGTCTGAGTGGGGATCTGAGCCTGCGCCTGCCCAGCGCCATGTCGGGAGAATGCCCGTCGAAGTACATGACCCGAGCGTCGGTGCCGCTCCCGGAAAACCGACCGGTCTTCGCCTGCTTCAAGACCAGGTGCCTCCGTCCATTCTACCATGAAATCTGCCAATGCGGCTCCCTTGATGACTCTGGTTGTGCTGAACTCTAGCTGGAATGCTTGCAGTTCGATGTTCCCTCGGCGACTCTTCCGGCTAAGTTGGGGCTCTGAGCACCCTCTCGAGAGGGTATCTTGAGAGCGACCTTGATGGGATGACCACGGAAGTAGTGCCGCGGTTTGCGTGAGGCTACCAATAGCGAGGAGGAGCTTTTGGGGCATGGGGTACAGCGCCCTTGCATCCACACACCGTCTTGTGATACAGCGGTTGCTCGGCGAGTAAGTCTTGGCGAGACCGTGCCCTCGGAGATCGATGCCTCGGCGATGGAGCCCCAGCGCTGGCCGCTGGCGCTGACCTCTTGACTCTAGGGGCATCTTCTGCTGAGGCTGGTCTCCGTCCGCCGGGCCCGTGACCTTCGCGAGGCCTTCTTGGTCTTGTGCTTCCGCGGCCGGGGCCGTGGCCGAGCGTGGTGCAGCCTTGACTTGGCGCTCTTCCCGAACCGCCACTAGGGCTGCGGTTGGCGGAATAGAGGCGTGGTGGCGAGTAGAGCACCGGGGGCTCAAGTGGGCGTGGCGCGACCATCACGGGAGGGCTGGTAAGGTACCTCTTGAGTTCTTGGAATGCCTTGTCGGCCTCTTGAGTCCATTCAAGGGCCCTTCTTCTTCATCAGCTTGAAGAATGGCGGTGCTCGTTCTCCCAGCTTGGAGATGAAAGCGTCCTAAAGCAGTCCGCGCCGGTGAATTCTGCATTTCCACGAGGGTCTTTGGCGGGCTCATGTCTTGACTGCCTTGACCTTTTCGGGTTGGCCTCGATGCCCCTATGGGACACGAGGAAACCAAGAGCTTGCCGAGGACTCAAATCGCACTTCTCGGGTTGAGCCGAGGTCCACTTTATCGAGGCTCGTGAAGGTTTCTTCAGGTCTGTGTCGGGGTTTCGCCTCCGAGACTTCACCACAATGTCATCGGCGTATGCCTCGGCATTCCTCCCGAGCTGTCGGCCCAAGGCGGCGTGCATTAACTGAAGGTCGCGCCTGCGTTCGCAACCAAATGGCATGCAGGTACAGCGATTACCTCCGCATGGGGTCCGGAAAGCCGTTTTTCCGTCTTCTACCGCCATCTTGATCTGGTGATAGCACGAGAAGGCATCAAAAGCCTGACAGGTCACACTCAGCGGTGGAATCGGCGATCTGGTCAATGTGAGGAAGCGGAAATGGATCCTGTGGGCAGGCCTTGTTGAGGTTGGTGAAGTCAACGCACATACGCTCCTTTCCCCCTTTGTTTGGCACGACAACTGGGTTGACCAGCCAATCCGGGTAGCGGACCTCGCGAATAACCCCTGCTGCCTCCAGCTTGCGGGTCTCTTGGACGATAAAAGCTTGTTTCTCTATGGGTATCGCCTGTATACGCTTCACAGGCGCCGCGTTGGGGCACTGCGTTGAGGTAATGCTCAATCACGCCCCGCCGGAACCCTGCCAACTGATCAGGCCCCCATGCAAACACCTTCTTGTTTGCGTGCAGGAACTTTACCAAGGCCTCCTCCTGCTCGGGTTCGAGGTTTGCGCCTATGGTGAAGGTGGCGTCGATGGACCGTCCTCGCTGGTGGTACACCTTGGTTTCCGCCTTGTTTTGAGTGAATAGCTGCTTCTTCTTGGATGGCGCAGCCTTGGGCTCGGAAGCGTCAGCGCCGGTGGAGTCGTGCCGCTGCAGCGCTTTGAAAACATGCTTGGCGCTGCGGTGCCTCTCGGTGTTTCTCGACCACGGTAAGGCGCCCGCTGCTCCGGGCATCTTCATGAGGTTGTATGCAGGGTGAGTTGCTGCCATGAACCGAGCCAAGGCCGGGTAGCCGAGGATGGCATTGTAGGGGAGGCCGATGGGGGCGATGTATAAGTCGATCAGCTCCGTGCGGAAGTTGTCGCGGGTGCCGAAGGTCAACGGGAGGAGAATTTGTCCCAATGAGGCGGTGGAGCCGGCTCTGACTCCGGAAAAAGGCCTGCTGGGCTGGAGCTGCTCTGGTGGCACGTGGAGGAGGCTGAAGGCCTCCTCGGAGAGCATGTTGAGGCCGGCTCCGCCGTCGATGAGGTCTGGTGACTGCCGCCGCGGATCGTGGGGTGCACAACATCGGGGCGCACCCGACCAGCGGGAGTTAGAGGGTGATCGTCAGAGTTGAAAAGCAGGTCGGCCTCGGGCGCCACCCAGCCAGCGAGGCTCCTGGCGCTTAGAGCGGCGGCGATCTGGCGGTGAGCGGCAGCGTGGCGGCTCGAAGGTGGCGCCGATGAGCCGCCAGGAAACTCTGCGGCGACGGGGCGCCCGGCCCAGCGAGGAGCAAGGTAAGTCGCTAACTCCTCCCAGCAGGTCTGCTGCCCGTTCCCACCGGGCCGTTGGCGGCGGCGGCGAAACGGCGAAGCGTCCGCCAGCAGGAGCCGTCTGGCGACTCGGCGGCGAGCAACCAGCGCTTCAGCCTTGGCTTCGGCGGCGTCGACCATGAACCTGACGGAGAATCGCACCCGACCAGCGGAGGAAGGATTCGGCGCACCCTACTGGCGCGCCAAATGTCGGTTCGGGTTCGGCGGACCCTTGAGGTTCGAACACTGGGGTGCGCGGAGATCTTTCCCCTACCAGCTCATGCATGCATGGATTGCGAGGATCTAAACTACCAGCGATGAACAACACGAGACACGAGGTTTATCTTGGTTGGGCCACCGTTATGGTGTAATACCCTACTCCGGTGTGTGGTGTGGTGGATTGCCTCGAGGGTGATGAAGAAACAGTACAAAGGGGAACAGCCTCGCGAGGGGTTGTTCTTGAGCTGGTGCGATGAAATGTTTGGGTGAGTCCAGTCGCCTCTCTCTCTCTCTCTGTGATCTTTTTTCCCCTACCTTGGTGGTGGCTAGTCCTATTTATAGAGGAGGCCTGGGCCTCTTCCCAAATAATGGCGGGAAAGGCGCCAACAATTGGCCATTTGAAGGGAACATCTAGTACACTTATCGTAACTAAGGTTGGTCTTGGCTGCCAAAGGCTCAGCGGTGGCCGTCACAGGCTCCCGATGACCTCCATCCTGTTGTTCTCTGGTCTTGGTATTGTTGCACGAAGCGGTAACCTTTGCACGATGCCTTGGCCGTTCTTGCCTCCTTTGCACCAAAGGGAAATGGGGACACTTCTTGCGGGCTGGCGCCACTTGGCCTTGATCGTCATGGCTTGCATCACAAGGCACCCTCGTGAGAGTACCCTGCCTTGATCTCTCCACCTCCTCGCGAGCCTTCTGTGAGGCTGCTCTGAGGAGGTTCTGTAAATCCGCCCACGAGGCTTGGCCCCTCGCAAGGGTCTTGAGCTTGAGCTGATGAAGCTGGGCCGCGCTGGGCCCCCATTTGAGCCACGCCGCATGCAGGCAAGTCTGGGGACCCCCGTTCCCAGAACGCCGACATTCGCATCTTTCAAGTTCTTCATAGTGACCAACAGATATAAATCCCAAGTGACTCAAAGAATAGAGCTATGCTCCCGACATGGCGCGGAAAATAGTCTTGATAACCCACAAGTATAGGGGATCGCAACAGTTTTCGAGAGTAGAGTATTCAACCCAAATTTATTGATTCGACACAAGGGGAGCCAAAGATATTCTCAAGTATTAGCAGTTGAGTGTCAATTCAACCATAACTGGATAACTTAATATCTGCAGCAAAGTATTTAGTAGCAAAGTAGTATGGAAGTAACGGTAATGGTAGAAAAAGTAATATTTTGGGTTTTGTAGTGATTATATGATGTAGCGGAAAAGTAAATAAGCGAAGAACAATATGTGAAAAGCTTCGTAGGCATTGGATCGATGATGGACAATTATATGGATCACGGTTCATCATGTAACATCATAACATAGGGTGACACAGAACTAGCTCCAATTCATCAATGTAGTGTAGGCATGTATTCTGAATATAGTCATACGTGCTTATGGAAAAGAACTTGCATGACATCTTTTGTACTACCCTCCTGTGGCAGCGGGGTCCTAGCGGAAACTAAGGGATATTAAGGCCTCCTTTTAATAGAGTACCGGACCAAAGCATTAACACATAGTGAATACATGAACTCCTCAAACTACGGTCATCACCGGGAGTGGTCCCGGTTATTGTCACTTCGGGGTTGCCAGATCATAACACATAGTAGGTGACTATAGACTTGCAAGATAGGATCAAGAACACATATATATTCATGAAAACATAATAGGTTCAGATCTAAAATCATGGCACTCGGCCCCTAGTGACAAGCATTAAGCATAGCAAAGTCATAGCAATCTCAGAACATAGTGGATACTAGGGATTAAACCCTAACAAAACTAACTCGATTACAAGATAAATCTCATCCAACCCATCACCATCCAGCAAGCCTACGATGGAATTACTCACGCACATCGGTGAGCATCATGAAATTGGTGATGGAGGATGGTTGATGATAGCGACAGCAGACAGATTCCCTCTTGAACCCGAACGGACTCCAGATCAGCCCTCCCGAGAGAGTTTAGGGCTTGGTGGCGGCTCCATATCGTAAAACGTGATGAATCTTTCTCTCTGATTTTTTTCTCCCCGAGCACGAATATATGGAGTTGGAGTTGAAGTCGGTGGAGCTCTAGGGGGCCCACAAGGCAGGCGGCGCGCCCCCCACCCTCGTGGAAAGGGTGTGGGCCCCCTAGCCTTGATTCTTTTGCCAGTATTTTTTATTATTTCCAAAAATAATCTCCGTGAAGTTTCAGGTCATTCCGAGAACTTTTGTTTCTGCACATAAATAACACCATGGCAATTTTGCTGAAAACAGCGTCAGTCCGGGTTAGTTCCATTCAAATCATGCAAGTTAGAGTCCAAAACAAGGGCAAAAGTGTTTGGAAAAGTAGATACGACGGAGACGTATCACGCGGAACCATTCTAGAGGGATGGCTCGATAGGCCATGCAAAATACACACAACACCGGATACCATACCAACCCACAACCGTAGAGCATGTTGGATACTTCGGCAAGTGGCCAAGAGCGGCGAGGATATCCTCACCAAAAATACCCCAGAGAAACACCCCCCAGAAGACGACGACCTCAGCGTATTGACGGTCTTTGAGACATTTGCTTCAAACAATCGGCGCAAAAGGGCCCACTGCAACCTCGCCGAAGTATGCCAAGTCACGGCAACAAGCCCTTGGAACGACACGGCCATAACTTTCAATGGCAGTTACGAACCAAAATTCCGGACAGTCCGGGCACCGACCACCTTGGTCCTCAATCCAATTGTGGACGGTTTTCGGCTCACCAAAGTGCTCATGGACGGCGGCAGCAGACTAAATCTCATCTACGAGGATACACTCAACAAAATGGAAATAGACAAGAGCCGCATCGAGCAAAGCAGCACGACCTTCCGAGGAATCATTCCCAGTCGGGAGGTGCGGTGTGCGAGAAAAATCACACTTGACGTGGTATTCGGCATGCCGGAGAATTATCGGTCCGAAGAAACAACCTTCCAAGTGGCCCCTTTCAACAACGGATATCATGACCTATTGAGGCGAGATGCATTTACACGCTTCCAAGCCATACCTCATTACGAGTACATGAAGCTAAAGATGCCTGGGCCCAATGCTATCATCACTCTTGCCAGTGATCCAGACATAGCACTTTGCACGGAAAACAAAACCGCATCCCTGGCCATCGAGGCACTGTATGAATCCCTCGCGGCCGAAGAGCTAACCGCACTATGCTCCACTATGGATACGGATGACGTGATTCTGGACAAGTGACCCAAATACACCTCCTTTAAACCAACAGATGAAATAGTCAAATTTCAAGTCCACCCGACGGATCCCAAGAAGACAACATCCATTGGGGCACAGCTCGACCCAACGGTTGATGCCGCGCTACGAGAGTTCCTGCGCGAGAACTAGGACATATTCGCCTGGCACCCTTCTGATATGCCAGGAATCCCACGCAAGTTGGCCGAACACAGCCTCAACATACTGATGGGATATAAACCGGGCAAGCAAGCACTACGGCGCTTTTCCGAACCCAAACGACAAGCCATGGGGGAGGATCTAGCCAAGTTAATCGAGGCCGGATTCATCAGAGAAATAAAACATCGGTGGCTAGCAAACCTAGTGATGGTGCCAAGGAGGATAAATCACGGCGCCTATCGTCGATTTCAAAGACCTCAACAAGGCCGCCCTAAGGATCCCTTCCCCTCCCTCGCATCGATCAGATTATTGATGCTACCGCGGGTTCACGACTCCTTGTGTTTCCTCGACACATACTCCGGATACCATCAAATCAAAATGAAGGAGTCCGACCAAGCCGCAATGGTATTCATTACCCCATATGGGCCATTTTGCTTCAACACTATGCCCTTCGGGATCAAAAACGCCGGGGCCACCTACCAACACATGATTCAAACATGCCTGGAGAAATAGATCGGCAAGACAGTTGAAGCATAAGTGGATGACATCGTCATCAAAACTAGACACGTCGAGTCATTGATAGACGATCTGCGTCTCACATTCGACAACCTCCGTACATACGACATCAAGCTTAATCCGGAAAAGTGTGTTTTTGGCGTTCCCGCTGGAAAACTGCCGGGCTTCATCGTTTCCAGTAGAGGAGTTGAAGCAAACCCAGCCAAAATCCGAGCTTTGTCATAATTTGCTACGCCAACATACCTTAAACTGGTCCAAAAACTAGCCAGATGTGTGGCAGCTTTAAGCCGCTTTATCTCCAGACTGGGAGAAAAAGCACTTCCACTCTATCGCCTTCTCCGACGCACCGACCACTTTGAGTGGACGGATGCGACAACGGCCGGACTGGAAGAAATAAAGGCTCTTTTAGCGAGCAACCCAATCCTGGCCGCACCGAACATAGGCGAACCCATGCTATTATACATTTCGGCAATGCACCAAGTGGTGAGCGCGGTGCTCGTCGTCGAGCGAGAGGAGGACGAACACAAATTCCCGCTTCACGTATCCACTGTCCTCACACCATGCAAATCCCGGTACCCTCATTAGCAAAAGATAGCATATCACGGTCTTCATGGCATCCGAAGCTGCGACACTACTTCCAGAGTGCTCGATCACGGTGGCTTCGAAGTACCTTGGATGACATAATAAACAACGCGATGCCACATGCGGATTGCTAAGTGGGCCATTGAGCTCCTTCCATTCGACATAACATACAAACCACGCGGACCATTAAATCCCAAATCTTGGCTGACTTCGTCGCGAATGAATGAGGCGAACTCCTAAACGATCGACACATATTCTAAGCTGGGTCATGCACTTGATGGCTCCAATATCTTTGGTGGGCTTAGGAGGCGGGCGTTGTCTTAACATCCCCACTAGATACCGAGTTGATCATTACTCAAATATTATACACAGATTCCAACAACACAGCCGAGCACTTTGATGACTTGTAGATTTTTTCAATAAGTATGTGAGTTCTTTATGACTAATGTTGAGTCCATGGATTATCGCCTCTCACCCTTCCATCATTGCTAGCCTCTTGATTGCCGTGCATTGCCCTTTCTCACCTCGAGTTGGTGCAAACTTGCCGCTTGATGCATCAAACCCGTCATATGTTCGTTCTATCACACATAAGCCTCCTTATATCTTCCTCAAAACAGCCACCATACCTACCTATTATGGCATTTCCATAGCCATTCCGAGATATATTGCCGTGCAACTTTCCACCGTTTCATTTATTATGACACACTTCATCATTGTCATATTGCCTTGCATGATCATGTAGTTGACATCGTATTTGTGGCAAAGCCACCATGCATAATTTATCATACATGTCACTCTTGATTCATTGCTCATCCCAGTATACCGTCGGAGGCATTCATATAGAGTCATATTTTGTTCTAGTATCGAGTTTTAGTCATTGAGTTGTAAATAAATAGAAGTGTAATGATCATCATAAATAGAGCATTGTCCCAAATTAAAAAAAAGAGAAAGGCCAAAAAAAGAAGGCCCAAAAAAAGAAAATAAATAAAAAGGGACAATGCTACTATCCTTTTTTCCACACTTGTGCTTCAAAGTAGCACCATGATCTTTATGATAGAGAGTCCCTTATTTTGTCACTTTCATATACTAGTGGGAACTTTTCATTATAGAACTTGGCTTGTATATTCCAACAATTGGCTTCCTCAAATTCCTTAGGTCTTCGTTAGCAAGCAAGTTGGATGCACACCCACTTATTTTCTTTTGTCGAGCTTTCATACATTTATAGCTCTAGTGCATTGGGTTGCATGGCAATCCCTACTCCTTGCATTGACATCAATTGATGGGCATCTCCCTAGCCCGTTGATTAGCCGCGTTAATGTGAGACTTTCTCCTTTTTTGTCCTCTCCAAATAACCCCCACCATTATATTCTATTCCACCCATAGTGTTATATCCATGGCTCACGCTCATGTATTGCGTGAAGGTTGAAAATGTTTGAGATTACTAAAGTATGAAACAATTGCTTGGCTTGTCATCGGGCTTGTGCATGATGAGAACATTCTTGTGTGACGAAAATGGAGCATGATCAAACTATATGATTTTGTAGGGATGAACTTTCTTTGGCCATGTTATTTTGAGAAGACATAATTGCTTAGTTAGTATGCTTGAAGTATTATTATTTTTATGTCAATATTAAACTTTTGTCTTGAATCTTTCGGATCTGAGCATTCTTTCCACAATAAAGGAAATTACATTAAAATTTATGCTAGGTAGCATTCCACATAAAAATTCTGTTTTTATCATTTACCTACTTGAGGACGAGCAGGAATTAAGCTTGGGGATGCTTGATACGTCTCCAACGTATCTATATTTTTTGATGTTCCATGCAATTACATTATCTGTTTTGGATGTTTAATGGGCTTTACTAAGGACTTTTATATTATTTTTTGGACTAACCTATTAACCGAGGGCCCAGTGCAAATTGCTGTTTTTTTTGCCTATTTCGGTGTTTCGGAGAAAAGGAATATCAAACGGAGTCCAAACGGAATGAAACCTTCGGGAGAATTATTTTGGAACAAACGTGATCCAGGGGACTTGGAGTGGATGTCAAGAAAGAAGCGAGGAGGCCACAATGCAGGTAGGTGCGCCTGCCCCCCTGGGCGCGCCCCCCTCCCTCATGGGCCCCTCGCTGCTCCACCGACCTACTTCTTCCTCCTATATTTACCCATATACCCTGAAAACATCGAGGAGCACCATGAAACCCTAGTTCCACCGTTGTAACCTTCTATACCCGTGAGATCCCATCTTGGGGCCTTTTCCGGCGCTCCGTCGGAGGGGGAATCGATCACGAAGGGCTTCTACACCAACACCATAGCCTCTCCGATGATGTGTGAGTAGTTTACCACAGACCTTCGGGTCCATAATTATTAGCTAGATGGCTTCTTCTCTCTCTTTGGATCTCAATACAAAGTTCTCCTCGATCTTCTTGGAGATCTATTTGATGTAACTCTTTTTTGCGGTGTGTTTGTCGAGATCCGACGAATTGTGGGTTTATGATCAAGATTATCTATGAACAATATTTGAATCTCCTCTGAATTCTTTTATGTATGATTTAATATCTTTGCATGTCTCTTCGAATTATCAGTTTGGTTTGGCCTACTAGATTGATCTTTCTTGCAATGGGAGAAGTGCTTAGCTTTGGGTTCAATCTTGCGTTGCTCGATCCCAGTGACAAAAAGGGAAACAACACGTATTGTATTGTTGCCATCGAGGATAAAAAGATGGGGTTTATCTCATATTGCTTGAGTTTATCCCTCTACATCATGTCATCTTGCCTAATGCGTTACTCTGTTCTTATGAACTTAATACTCTAGATGCATGCTGGATAGCGGTCGATGTGTGGAGTAATAGTAGTGGATGTAGAATCGTTTTAGTCTACTTGTCGCAGACGTGATGCCTATATACATGATCATGCCGAGATATTCTCATAACTATGCACTTTTCTATCAATTGCTCGATAGTAATTTGTTCACCCAACGTGATACTTATGCTATCTTGAGAGAAGCCACTAGTGAAACCTATGGCCCTCGGGTCTATTCTCCATTATATAAGTTTCCAATCTATTTTTACTTTGCAATCTTTACTTTCAATCTTTATCATAAATATACCAAAAATATTTATCTTATTATCTCTATCAGATCTCACTTCTGCAAGTGGTCGGGAAGGGATTGACAACCCCTTTATCGTGTTGGTTGCAAGGTTCTTATTTGTTTGTGTAGGTACGATGCGAATTGTGTGTAGTCTCCTACTGGATTGATACCTTGGTTCTCAAAAACTAAGGGAAATACTTACGCTACTTTGCTGCATCACTCTTTCCTCTTCAAGGGAAAAAACCAACGCAAGCTCAAGAGGTAGCAAGAAGGATTTCTGGCGCCGTTGCCGGGGGGATTTACGCACAAGTCAAGACATACCAAGTACCCATCACATACTCTTATCCCTCGCATTACATTATTTGCCATTTGCCTCTCGTTTTCGTCTCCCCCACTTCACCTTTGCCGTTTTATTCGCACTCCTTCTGTTCGATCTCGTGTTACCATGTGCCTTCTTTTTGCTTGCATCTTTGCTTGCTAAAAATCTATTGATATGGATCCACTTAAAGTGTTCTACTTGGATGATCTTCGATCCTTATGCGCTCGTGCTGATACCCCAACTAGCCTAATTGATGGGAAATCTTTAGATGAGCATGCTCATTTTGTGCGTCACCGTTTGTCTGAAAAAGGGAGACTCTTATGGGATCAAATAAACAGATTGCTATGTTATGCTTGGAATCTTTGTGAAATTTATGATTTTACTTGTTGCTCTAAGAACCCTAAAAAACACCTTCCCTACCTATATGAGTTTAATGATAATGAAATCTTATCTTCTTATGCAAAGGTTGTTTATAGTTACTACGATATCGAACAAATTGAAGAATTTGTTGCTTTTAAGGGTGCTTATGAAGTTGCTTCTTTGATTGAAAAGTATGATATTACTCTCTACGAATCTGAAAATTTTGACATAGTTAAATATTAATATGAAAACTATGCTCGTAATGTCTATGTCAAAGAATTTACTAAGAGAATGACCGTTGCTTTGGAAGAAAATAATGATATGCATGAATCAGATAATGATGATTCCGATGATTTGATTGAAATTTCCCTTGATTAACACGATGCTTGCTATTCTTGTGGCCATGATGCCAATATTTTTGAAGACGAATTTTGTCGGTGGGAAATGACACCTATGGGATCACTGGGATCCCTTCTGCGGTTGGCGGGCGTGGGGTTGTGAGAAGAGCAGGTCTAACAGGAAGCACATGGATCGTTTACCCAGGTTCGGGCCGCGAGGATGCGTAATACCCTAGTCCTGCTTTGGCGAACCACCTTACCGCCCTCACCGCGGCCGCTCTAACTGTCGAGCTTGACTTCTGTCAGAATCGAGAGCGTTTCCAGTTGCATAAGGCTACCCTGCCACTCTCGACGCGGCCGCTAGAGCTGTTGAGAGGACTCGAAATAGAACAAAGGCGTTGCCATTCGCGGGAGGGCCCCTTTGCATGCAGGTTTTCCGTACAAAGAACGAGATCTCCGAGGGGAATAAACTTATATAAAAAGGAAATATTTAAAGTCCGGCGTGACTTAGCTTTCCTGTCGCCGTCGGTGTCCTTCGCGTTCGCAGGCAGCGTCATCCTCTTGGTCGTCTTCTTCTTTGGAAGCCGCGGCCACGAGGAACTGCTAGGTTGGCTGCTAGATCAGATTCTCACGACTGCGCCCCCTACCTGGCGCGCCAAAGATGTCGGTGGGAAACGACACCTATGGGATCACTAGGATCCCTTCTGCGGTTGGCGGGCGCGGGGTTGTGAGAAGAGCAGGTCTTAGAGGAAGCACACAGATCGTTTACCCAGGTTCGGGCCGCGAGGATGCGTAATACCCTAGTCCTGCTTTGGAGGATGTATTGAGTGTTCCTGTGTTCTTGAGCTAGCTACGGGGTGTAACTTGCCCAAAAGAGCCGAATCCTTCTCCTGGTCGCCTCGGGCCTCCTTTTATAGGCAAAAAGGGGTCGCCACAGTGGCACACGGGAGGTGGAAAGGTCTATAGTGCGTGAGCTTATCGCCCGACATTACAGGACAATGCGCATTAAATGCGCTACTTAGGTGTCCATTAGCTTTATTTGGGACGGGAACGAGGCCCGTCCCGTCCGTCGCTGCTCCGCCTCGCTTCAACACGCGTCCAGGCCAGCGATCACTACAAAAAAAAGACACATCCGTGACATTTTGGGCCGAACGAAAATCTTTTCTGTCATACTTATGACACTTCTATGACAATAATTGTGACAAAACACGGTATCATAATAGATATGGCGGGGTCCTACTTCTATGACAAAAAATCATGACAGAAAATGGGCTTTTTCGTCTGGCGGGCGGAGGCGCAGCTACGCATGACATTCTTTGGGCCGTCCATGATGGAAAAACCATGGTAGAAAGCGAGGCGAGGAAAATATCGGGTGTTCCGGTTCACGGTGGGTGGTCGGGGCGAGCTATACGCGTTTCTGTCATTACCGCTGTGGCGTGGGTGCGGCGTTGGGCTCTAAGCGTACCGAGCAAGGCATTGGGCTCTGGCGAACCGAGCAATTGCTTTGCAGACTACAGCGTTCTGAACCCGGCGATCGATCGATGGCGATTAACTAAACCCGATCGGCGATTCGCCGCTCTTGCTGCTAGCGAAGCCGATCGGCGCTGCCTCTGGATGAGCGATGGCGTTGCGGCAGCGGGGGGTTGGATGAGCAGTTCCGGTGGGGTGGATGAAGCAGGACCCGTGGCGTTGCCTCTGGATAAGCGATGGCGTTCTTTGGGGGTTTGGATGAAACGATTCTCGGTGGGGGTGGGCGAGCAGGACCCCAATCATTTGAGCCGGTTGGGGCTGGATGAACAGGACCCCATGGAGGGCAGGATTAACAGGACCACCCCGTGGAGGGCAGGATGAACAGTAGCCCGTGGAGGGGTGGTTGAACAGGAGCCCGTGGATAGGGCTAGTTGAACAGTAGCCGGTGGAGTAGTGCGCGGTGGAGGCTGGATGACCAGGAGCAAGTGGATGAACAGTCACATGTGGAGGCTGGAGGAGATCGATGGTGGATGATCGGTAGCCCGTGGAGGCTGGAGGGGGTCGACGGTGGAGATGAACAGTATCCCGTGGAGTCCCGTTTTGCGGTACGCCACACCTCTCCCGATGAACAGGACCCCCGTTTGGACCGTAGCGCTCCAACACAAGTCCGTTTCCTCCGTTTTGCGGTACACCACACCCCTCCCGATCTACAGGACCCCCGTTTCGACCGTAGGAGGTCCGATTCCTCCGTTTTGCGGTACGCCAGACCCCTCCTGATAAACAGGATCCCTTTTCGAACGTGGCCGGTCGAACACAAGGCCGTTTCCTCCGTTCTAGGTACGCCGGGCCTCGTTTCCATCGGCTATTCCGTCCAAGCCCTCCCGATGAACACAACGATGCATTCCATTCCAACCCAGCCGGTTGGCTCCCCATGAACACGACGACGACGCTGTTTCTCTGTTCCGACCCAGCCATGTGCATGAGCCCTAGCCGTACGTATGTGTGAGTAGGCGTTCGAGACCCTGCCCGTATATACGTACGTGGCCGTATTTTCTTTCTTGCTGCGGCCCTTTGTATATGCGTGTACATGCTACGTGCACGCCTCTACATCGACCGGTATATGCGTACCGTTCGCGACGAATGACAACGCTACCTACACCCGACCAGGTAGGTCCGGTATCGAGCACTTCCTTGCTGTGAAGATGTAGCTGGTGGGTCCCAGCGATCGAGCGAATCGCTTTTTACCATCGCACTTCCTTGCGTGCGAAGATGTAGTGGTGGGTCCCGGCGAGTCGAGGCGAATCATTTTTTGCCGGATGAACTTCCTTGCGTGCGAAGATGTAGCTGGTAGGTCCCAGTCGATCGCGAAAGCGTTTTTCGCGAAATCAGTTGCCCGTCGGTGGGTCCCTCTTTGTCGGTGGAGGAATAATTATTTTCTGCGTGTCTGAAGGCACTTCCTTGCGGCTGCCGTGGACCCGGTATCGACCTCTCCACGATAGTACACTTCCGATGGAAATCGTTCCTTGACCACGTTGACCACGCGCGCGCCGAAAGCACCAGGCGGTGGGCGATGGCGAGCCTAGGAAGGGGACGACGGGCGGGGAAAGGCAGGCGGTGGAAGCCAGCGGAGAAGGAGTATGAGGTTCACTTGGTTCGGCTGCGGTGTGAGGCTGCCGTCGCCCGCGAGGGCACGGCCAGCGATGGGAATAGTAGAGGCGGTGAGGCCTCCAGCGGCAAAGACTGGCCGACCACGGAGAGGCGGAGCATGCGGCATGACCAGCGCTGCTTTGGGCGGCTGTAGCAACAAGACCAGAGGTTGAAGAAGCACTACGGCCGTTGGTTGGACATCGTACGGTCACTGGAGCTACGTTCATATTGACTAAGTTGACAAAGCACTCCGTCCTCGTCAACTTAGTAGGCCCACAAGCCAGCCTCCCACCAAGGTGGGTCCCAACCAGCAGGGGGAGTATTCATCTTTTTTGTGCGTAATAAGGAGGCACTTCCGGTGGGTCCGAGCTGACAGCGGGGGAAACATTTTTTTCGCGCAATACGGTGGCCCTTCTGGTGGGTCCCAGCAGTCAAGGGGCAAACGTTTTTTCACGAAATACGGTGGCCCGTCCGGGGGTCCCTGCTGTCAGGTGGAGGAATCATTATTTTCTGCGTAATAAGGAGGCACTTCGTTGCTGCCATCATCGACCTAGCTGTCAGCCTCTCCACGTACAGTCCACGTCCGATGGAAGCCGTTCCTTGACCACGTTGACAACGCCGCACCGAGAACACCGAGGCGGTGGGCGGCGAGCCTGGGAAGGGGCGGCGAGCAAGGAAAAAGCGGCGGTGGAAGCCAGCGTAGAAAGTCTGAGGTTCACTGGTTCGGCTGTGGTGTGAGGCTGTCGTCGCCGCGAGAATAACGGGGGTGTGGGTGAGTAGAGGATGGCACGGCCAGCTGTGGGAGTAGTAGGGGTGGTGAGCCCTCGCGGCATCACACCCGACCCACGGGAGGAGGAGCACGCTGCGACACGACCGGCGCTCCTTTGGGCGGCTGGAGCAGGAGACCAGAGGGTGAAGAAGCACCACGGCCGTTGGATGGACATCGTACGGTCACTGCAGCTAGAATCATTCATATTGACTAAGTTGACAAAGCCCTTGGTACGCGTCAACTTAGTAGGCCCACAGGTCAACTTCCAAAACGGTGTGCCCCAGATGTCAGGGGGGAATCATTTTTTGGGCGGGTGAAGCTAGAATATCCGAGATTGAAGAATAAGCACGGCATCCGTTGGATGGACATCCAACGGCCACTGCTGTTAGAAGCGTCTGTTGTCTATAATAAGTTGACAAAGCCTTGCATACGCGTCAACTTCTTTTTTTAGGGGACACGTCAACTTAGTAGGCCCACAAGTGTGTGGGACAGAACTTATAGCCCATTTGCGATTTCTAAGAATGTACAACCCATTTTTGAATTCTAATGGAATTTACTATAGCCCATTTACAGTTTGTTAAAAGTACAACCCATTTTCTAGCTAGGACATCGATTAATAATTTCAACCAACCGTTCAAGACAGAATTCAATAAAATTACCCACATTTTGATGGGATCCGAAATATTTTTATCCCAAAATTTCTAGTCAGATTAAATATAAATTTGTATTACGTAAATATCTAACGAAACATTGCGCGCAACAATTAAAAATTAAGATTTTCAAAATCCATAAATAATATTTTATAAACTAATTCCGTGCTTGGTGCATTTTTTAATAGCTACTGCCCAGTTTTTATAATTTCATCCCATTTATTATTTTTAAAGCCCATTTTCCTGTTAAGCCTAATGCATCCCTCCTAGGAAAGATTTGCAGCCCGGCGGGGCAGAGAATAACAAGTTGACCTTGCCTGGATATTCCTCAAAAAAACGTATAGCTCGGCTAGAAATTTTCATCTTGAAAAAAATTAATATCTGGGCTGGATATCTGTCCTGGGCTAGACAGGCCACAACCCGCCCAGTTAATATCCTGCTCTCCTCTGGACAGCAACGAAAACATCGCCAAGAAAAACTCTGCAGTGCTCACGCCTCAAAAACACAAATACTGCTCGAGCTGCTTGGTCCCAGCTGTCGGTCGCACCTTGTGCAATTCTCTTGTTTATTCACTACATAGTTTGACAATGGTGTGGGACCGTGATGTCAGGAAACCAGGAGGAAGCAAAAAAAAAATAGCTGTACATAATAAGGAGGCACTTGCGTACGTACGGGTATGGCCCTAGTGGGTCCCTACTATCAACCAGTCAAAATAAAGTCATCTCCTGAATCCTCATGTTCATTGACCATGTTAACAATGCTCGGCGCCACGGCGAAGCGCAACAACTCGAAGGGCACGGAGAGGGCCTCGCATGAGCCCTACGGATGGTACGATCTGACGCCGCTGCTCATTCAGAAGCAGGATCATCGGACACCTATGAGCACCTTGAGAGACTCTGGCATGAAAGCGGTAAGGCCGCTTGGGAGCTCTGGTTTATTTCACAACTGTATTAAGATACAAATGTAATTTACTCGTTATTGGAAACTACACGTAAAATACAGGCGTAATGAAACCGAGGGCTCGAGGTCTGTAAGTAAAACCGGCGGGTTACGCGTGTAATTTGAGAGACCGGTGTATATTTACTAGTTGAAATCGACCAACCAAGCGCTTTGCCCGTGACCATCTGCTTTTATTTACAAGCGTCAGTTTTACAAGCGGTTTTGGTTGGGAAACGAAGATCCAATCACGGCCTAAGATGATGAGTTGGTCGAAAGATCATATGGTTTCACGTCTAACCTACCTGACTTGTCGTATAGGCTATGAATGAAACATAAGACGATGAACTTCTTAAGCACGGAAACAACAGAAGAGGATGATCTTCCTAAAAAGCAAATCACTGGCATTAGATCGACATGCAAAACAATACGAAGCATTATTCTCAGGAGGCACGGTGAACAGCTCGTGATGTCGCAGGCCACAACATTCAAGATCAACTTTGCAATCAAACACAAGGCACGGCATTACATAGACAATATTCAGAACAAACTCTAAAATATCTTACATAAGTCAACATTCATGTGACTATACATCTCAGCAGAGTAAATATTTACTTCTGAACTGAAGACAGGAATAGGAAGAAACGATCGACGTTGCTCACAGCAAAGGGCCTCCCACTCAAAAATATCAAATGCATGTCTTCTAGCTAACATCAATCAGCAAAAATTGACAAGGTTTTCCAATTCCAATATATTAAACTAATGTCACCCTTGACAAGATTTTCCCACTCAAAATATGTAATGCCTATGATTGTGGAACAGGCAGGGTTTGTCATCAGGTTTTCATCTGATAGTCCGGTGGCTGAAGGTGAGACGAATGATTAGAGAACCATTCGATGTATTGTGCATGATGAAGTATTATTATGGAGGACACGAACCATCTGAACATTTTGTGCAGTTCAACTAAAATCAAGATGAGCATCCATGTGGATTTCGTATTTATATGCTGCCAGAAAACAAAGACACATCAGCGCACACATGAATATTTGCCCTAGTGTCAACCCACCAATCGGTGGACTAACAAACTGAAAGTACGGTAAACAGATTACCTTACCCAGATGCCGCATCATTGTTGCTTAGAGTGACATTGACAGACTTGGAGTCCTGTCCTGGCTTCTTGGTACTTGTTTGCCCAGTGTTCCTCCGAACCACAAGAAAAGTAGCCATCTCTGCAGACTAGTCATGTCACCAGCGTCTACTAATACTCGTAAAGCTTCTCGATCATTCCTTGTGTAATGTAAGCATAACAGTGGATACTTCTTTTCTGCAAAGTGGTAAGACCAACTGGACCCACTAATGTAGCAGTTTGCCTTTGACACATTGGCTCCTTTTGTGCAGTTCAACTAAAATCAAAGTCGAAATAAAACCGAGCTTTAATTTTGATATCCTGTAAGCAACAAAAGGTATAAGGAAACAATTATCGAGAAATAACGGTTGATGACTTGTACTCCCGGAAGAAAAACATCTCTTGATCTACCTTATCTTAATTGGAAACAAAGCAGGAGAGTAGCAATTCTCAATCAGTGTGATTCATTCATATTAACTGAGACATTATCTTAACAATGCCTTATTTCAACATGTATAAAGAACGACAAAGCAGAAAAGTATCATTCCTAAAACTGTGCGACCAATTCATTTTAACAGAGACATTATCTTAACGATACCTTGGTTAAACATGTAGAAAGAACTACAAAGCAGGATAGTACCATTTGTAAAACACTATAACTGATATATAATAACAGAGACATTATTTGAACAATACATTTCTTAAATATATACTCCAGCCGATCCCTAACAGAAATGGTACTCCCGCCGATCCCTAACAAGTGTTGCAGGTTTGAACTAAGATTCAGTAGTTAATTCTGAGGAAAGTAGGTACTGACCTTTCAAGACCAAGATTTGAAACAACGCCTGAGGTGGATCTAAAAGAGATCTCAACACATATATGGAAATCCGGTCTCATTTTGTGCAGTTCCACCAAAATTAAGCGAAGCAAAATGTCGCAATAGCAACAAGTTGAATAGATATCCCTATTTTAACAGAGGCAAAAAGGAATCAATTCTTGGACAATAAAGGAGGATGAAACATGCCACAAAATGGTAATCCGCCAATCCCTAACAAGTGTTGCAGTTTTGAAATAAGATTCAGTAGTTAATTCTGAGAGTGGCATTGCTTAATTTTACCAGCGGCATTAGATTAACAAAAGGCATAAACAGTTCCAGGGGAGAGTGGGTGCAATAACAACATGTGCTTCCATCTACTTATAAAGGGGGTGATGCAGAGTTTGTTGTAACGAAGCAACAAGCATAATGTCTGGGTTGGTCCCATTTTTGTTCACTACTTAATGGGAAAAGACAACAATACAATAGCTTCAATTCAACATTTATTTAAAACAGTACCAATACAAGTAAAACAGCATCTCAAAACACACTGCACGATCATGTGGATGAAGGCAAGTACCAACCTGTCATGACGCACACAAGATCACGTACGAATCTGCCAACACGAATAGGAAATCCAATCTCGTTTTGTGCAGTTGCTCTGAACTCAAGTAAAGTCGCCAGTGAGACATTTAAGTTTGCTATAGCAACAAGTTGAGTAGATATCCCTGATTTAACAGAGGAAAAAAAGGAAACAATTACTGCCAATAAAGGAGGATGAAACATGCGGCCACAAAAAGAAGCATCTACCTTATCTTGATGGAAAACAAAGTATAGGACGGTAGCATTTCTAAAATGATTGCATTGATTCATATTAACAGAGAAATTCTCTTAAAATAGTTCAGTAGTTAATTCTGAGAGTGGCATTTCTTAAAATACAATAGCTTCAATTCAAAATTTATTTAAAACAGTACCAATACAAGTAGCACAACATCTCAAAACACACTGCACGATCATGTGGATGGGACATGGGACATGCCAACACCATGTGTGTCCACACGTATAAATGGGTGATGCAGAGTATGTAGCCAAGCAGCATATCTGCGTTGGTCCCATATTTGTTCTCTTTGAAACTTTTTCCGATGTGAGGGCAGCAAATCTAGTCCTGCACAAACTAACCGACCCCCAGTTTCTTTCCCTTTTCAACAAAGAGTTGGGTTCCGTACATATGTGTGTACTGGGTTACCCCCTTTTCCCTTTTCGACCAACAAAGCGGCTGGATCGCTAGTCTATACTACTTTCCCTCCCTCCTTTCCTCATTGAACCACGTCCTAGATTCATGCTCCACCCCACCGCACCCTTCTTTCCTCTTTGAACCAAGACCTAGATTCGACTACAGAATCGAAAAAGATCAGCATGCAGCTAGACCAATGACGGTTTCAAAGAAACTTATACCTTAGGGTCGTCGGGATGTGGCAAGGCGTGCGGCGGGAGGTCGGATCTTCCCACGCTACGTACGGCAGCGAGGAAGAAGGGGTCGGTGGCCCCCAAGATGGCGCTGGGTGAAAAGAAAAGCACACCGGCGGTGGATTGCCTCCCTCGCCAAGGTGATAGAGTGAACGCTGCACCTCCTCCCTTCCCGGGCGACGGGATCCGGACGCCTTCGCCATTTGTCTGTGAGGGGTGAGAGAGACAGAGGCCAACGCAGTCTTGTTTAGATCTGGTGAAGAGGGTGAGAGCAGTGAATATAGCATACCCTAGCAAAGGAACGCTGAGCCTCCAGCGTGTATATATATATATATATATATATGTAGTGCGTCGAGCGTGTGGAGAGTGCAAACCCTAGCGAACAAGCGCTGAGGCTCCAGCTTATATATATACTGTAGTACGGACAGAGCTCCGGTGCCTTAACTGCACCTGCTTTTGGCTGTATGACAGGTGGGCAAGCCACATTTTGGGCCCACCTGTCATAAACCCAAAGGCAGGTGCACTAAAGTCAATGAAGTTGCGTCCATATAGTACTCGTGTATACGACTAATATATAGTGGAGTGGTTTTCTTATTCTCTCCATAACAATCGTTTTAAATTGTGTAAGTACGAAACGAAACTCTTTATTTAACGTACCAGTGAAGAGAACTACTACTCCCTCTGTTCCTAAATATTTGTCTTTCTAGAGATTTCAACAAATGACTACATACGGAGCAAAATGAGTGAATCTACAATGTAAAAAATGTCTATATACATCCGTATGTGGTAGTCCATTGCAAACCACTCGAAAGACAAATATTTAGGAACAGAGGGAGTACTTCTGATGAACTAACGATCCACGCGTCCTGGTCGCACTTCCTGTCCTTCACATGTGGTACACTACCCTCCCTTAAGTGAACAACCACACATGCACCAAATTATCGGAAACGTGTGAGAGTGTGTACAAATAAAGAATTTTAATTTCAATTATCGGAAAGGTTTGAGAGTATGTACAGTTTGCCCTCTCTAATAATTATGGTTTGGTGTGTTCGGCCTAAACTTGGTCAAACTTTACAAAGTTTGACTTAAATCAAATCTAATATGCGGAGTAAATAAAAATGGAGGGCTACTACGTCCATCCGGGTTTTTAGTCCATGCCATTTTTTTAATCAAAGTTAATAGTTGGACAAATAAAATTACAGGGGAGCTGGAGACAAAGTTGTGAGAAGGCTTAGAAATCAATACAAAACTTATGCTCTTAGTACCAACATCGATCCTTCTTTGAGGAAACATTTGGTTCATAGCCAATTGTGTGATAAAATTGCACCAACGTGAAAGACGACCGCGTCTCCAATGTGTCGGGGAAGTATGATCGTGTCCCGCGATCACCTATGGGACCTGGTCCCTTGTGGTTCGAAAGGGGAGCGGAGGATGCACAAAGAGCGGATCGGCGATGCACACGAGCAGATTTACCCAGCTTCGAGCTCTCCGAGAGATAATACTCCCTCTGCTGCTTTGTGGATTATATTGTGTTCTTACTAGGAGCAATGGGAGCTACAAAACCTAGCCCGAGTATGGTCTCGTATGAGTCGAATGAACTAAGCCGGAGTTTAACCGAACCCTTTCACGCTGCACTTGGGCCTCCTTTTATAGGCACAAGGGGTCACCACAGTGGCAAGTAGACAAGGGTAAGATAGTAAAAACAGAGGTTGGTACACCGCTTGTAGGCCAAAGTGTACAAGGATCTATACCTAACTCGACGGCAAGGGACAAGAGTCATAAATGCCCGCCTCGATCGCTTCGAACAAAGGTACCAGGGACCGCTAAGTGCGCCTCCGCTTGCCACGATGGTAGTTTGTCGCCGCTTATCGCTGTTCCCTCATTGGCTGCACAGCCCATCGACACGCCGTTCTCGGAAAGCCCGCCGCGACACGCTGGCGGATGAGCTTGAGCGGAGATGAAGAGGTTGCTCGCGCGCAAGCACCTTGCCGCGCAGAACCCTTGTCACGCTTGGGAGTTCGGGCGCCACCAGCCTTCCCGCAAGCTCCTCTTGCCGGGGCCTTGTTTCCTTCGTGCGTTGAGTAGTCTTCCCGGCAAGCTCCTTTTGCCGAGGCCTTGATTACTTTGTTCTCGAATGGCTCCAAAGGAGTCGCGGAAGATCCGGATGGTCACCAGGCCAGCCCTGCCGCGGGGTGCTGCAACTGCCCGTGCACGAGTTCGGGGTGCTAGGGGTACCCCTACTCTAGTACACCGATAGGAGCCCCCGGGCCTGGGCCACACACGGCGCCAAGCTTTGTTGGGCCAGGCCCAAAGCAGTGCACGGGCACGCGCGGTCTGGATTACGCCATTACTCGCCCCGACCCACACGCCCCCATTTAACGCCACGCACCGGACGTGGCGTCGTGGGGAGATCGTGGGGCTTTTTTAATGGAAAATCAGAACGCCCGCCCCCTCTCCCTCTTTATAAGCAGGGGGGACAGGGACAGGACGCCCACTTGCCATTGCTGTCACATCGTAAACCCCGCCGTTTCCCCCTTCTTCGAGCCCAAAGAGAGCGACGCCCCCTCCATTTCCACCGGTGCCACTAACGCCGCCGTCTCCTCCTCCACCACCTCTCCCCATGGTCTGGGCCGACAAGGGAAAAGGCATGAATTACGAGGCGCAGCGGCTCAAGGCGCCATGGAAGGAGCGGCCTCTTCGATCCCCTCGCTGACAGAAGGAGCTGCGGAGCTGTATTATCTTTTCTCGGGTCGACGGAGACCCGGCGCACTCAGCAAGACAAGAGTCATCTCCGCCGCCACATCCGAGAAAGTTTCCATCGGGTACCCTTTCTTGGCGCTTTTCTTCCATGCGGCTCTGCCCGCCTTTTCTGAATTCTTTGCGATGTCATGAACACATATGGCCTCCGCCTCTTGATTTCACCCCCAACGCCGTCCTCACCTTGGCTGCTGCAAGCACTCTCTGCGAGAACTTTGTCGGGGTCCACCCAAACGTAGCACTCTTCCGCCATTACTTCATGCCCCGCGTAGAGAGAGGAGAGCCGCTTGCCGGAGGGATTGCATGGGTCTCTAGGATCGGCAAGAAGGAAGCATATCTTGACGGAGAGCTGCGAGCAAGTGGAGGAGGAGAGCTGACTGGTGTTGGATCTTAGAGGAGGATCCACAGCCTTTCACCGCCTCTCGCGCCAAACTCCCATAGTGCGCGGCAATGATTGGAGCAACTTGGCGCCGGAGGACGACAAGTTGAAGATTGCCGTGACTAGATTTATGCTCCGCAAGCAGGGCTTACCGTAGAGCTGTTGGCGCGGACTTCGCCGCCGCATTGCGCTCTTGCAGGAAAGGAGGAGGCCTGCTTGGGAATTCCAAAATGCGGCGGACATTATGAGGCTGCGCCGGGTCCGAATGGAATTTTACCGCTTTGGAGCCGACGGCATGCTGCGGGAGCTGTTCAAGCTGATGCGGATCACCCCGAGTGGTGCATGTTGCCGAGAGGATTAGTGCCTTGTGCAACAACTCGCCGCTTGACAGATCCGCAAGAATGATGCTGTGCCAGCGATTCCCATGGAATCGCTCCAACTTGGCAAGAGCCCGCCGACGACGTCGTGCAGCAGCTTCTTCGACAACTTGGCGGAAGTGCCGATCCGCCGCCGAAAGCAGAGACGGCTCACCCGCCGACACCACCGACGAGATGGGCGCGACGCCATTAAGGTTGGAGGAGGCGGCAGAAGCTGCCGCCGCCGGGCGTGTTTGGGTTTACCTGGCCGAGGAGGCGGAAACAGCTGAAGCGGCAAGTCTCGCCGACCGAGAAGAGCTTGCCGGTGAGGAGGAGCAGGCCGAGCCCGACGCCAATCCGGAAGAGCCGGCCGGGCGCTTCCTCCGCCGCAAGCAGCTTGCCGCAGGAGGAGCCCGCGCCCGCTTAAGGAGACGCCCGCAAGACCGGAGAAGTGGCGGGCGGCAGACGCTCAACAGCCGCCGCGCCGCCGACGCGCTTACCGCTGGCAAGCATCTGAGCTGCTGGAGCGCCCATGCCGCCATGGCGACGGGAGCGGGTCTTCGAGTCGCGCTCCTGCACCCGCTAAGCGCCCGAGGGACTCTTCTCCTCCAACCACGCCGAGCGGAGTTTGATCTCTCCGCCTCAGCCCGAGGAAGAAGAGGAAGAGTAAGATCTTGTCGTCACGCTACTTGTAATCCTCCAATTTATTGCTTTATTTTATATCCGACCGCTTCACTCAACCTTCTCCTTCTTCAGACGCTAGATCGAGGGCGTCAAGAGGGCCAAGAACCCGTGGTTGTCGCCTCGATGATTCCCCTGTATGGCTGAAAGGCACGCGTCTGACTCCCTTGCCGGACCCTAAGAACCTTCAACAGAAAGCAGCCCTCAAAGACAGCCCCCAGCGAAGTGCTTGGTTTACTTTCATGGTTAGGTGTGCTTGGGCAAGCCCGCCACCGATATCTGGTTTGTTGAATTATGTAGGAGCAGAGCAGCCTCATCAGAAGCACCGGAGGTCACTCCCAAGTTCTGCTTGCTTCAACTACGCCGCCAAGGGAGAACTCTCCGCCAAGGGAGCGCTCCGCAAGGGAGGCCTCTTCGACAAGGGAGCTTTCGGCAAGGGCCAGCGCCGACGACCTCCCGGTTGGGAGACCGCGCAACAGATCCCATTGCGTAATTTTCTTGTTTGAAAACCTCCCTTGATTCTTCTTTTCTTCGTTTTCTCTTTCAACATTTGCTTGACTTGTTCTTCCTTTTTCTCGACCATCGACCCATCCGCCGGAGATCCGATGGAGACCGAGGCTGCCGGGCGAGGAGGACGCCATGGCGACAATGTCGACGCCGCCAACATGGAGGAGGAGGCGGGCGCCGACGGGCCCGGGCCGCGAGGAGGCCGCCAAGGCTGCCGGGCGCAGAGGTCGGGAGGAATGGCGATTCACCGACGGCCCCGAGGCCGCAGGAGCGCCAGCGCCAGACCGACCGCCGATCCTCCCGCTACCGATGCCGCACCAGACCAAGAGCCCCAGCCCGGCGCCTATCTCAAGGCCGGCGAGGGTGTATTTATCAAGCTCCCATGGGCATCAAGCCTGTGGCACCGCCGAGGGGGAGACATTCGACGACGAACTGCTTGCCTCCGCCGGGCCGCTGGTCGATGCTCGAGCAGCAGCAGCTGTGAGCCCGAGGAGGAGGAGCTGCTAAGGAGGCTGTTGTCGCCTACCGCGCCTCGACAAGCCAAGCCGGAGTCTGTGGAGGCGCTTGTCGCGAGGGCGGAGCTGACTTGAGAACGCGCTGAAGAGCTCCGCCAACGAAGAAACTCTCCGGATATAGCAGAGGCGCGGGAGCAGCTTGTCGAGGAGCGCACGGCCTTCATATTGAGAAGGCCGAGGTCGAGGAGCAGTGAGAGGCTTGCCGGGCAGAAGCTCTCCGCAAGAAGAAGGTGAGTCTGGCGAACGGAAGATCAACCTCGACAGCTATGAGGAAGATCTCGCCAGGCGCGAGCAAACGATTGGCGGCCACTTCAGAGGCAAAGGATGTCGCCGCGCTGCCGAGGCCGCCAAGAAGGAATTGAGACGAGGGTGGCTCAGCTGGAGTCCACCTCCAAGAGCGCCGAGGAGGTCGCCGGGTTGAAGCGCGAGCGCGAGAAGGACGCCTACACCCGGCGAAGTTGCAAGGTCGCTTCGCTGAGAAGATCAAGGAGATCGATGCCGCCAAGGACTCCAAGGCGGATCTGGAGCTGAAACTCGACCACCTTGACGGAGACGTTGAAGGCGCCAAGGAGCGGGAAGCGGGCCATCGGAGAAGATCAAGGCCAACGAGGAACTGTCGTCGAATGCTGTGACCGCCTGAATAATCTCGAGATAGCATAATGCACCGGATGAAGGTCTTGTGGACACCGCCGCATCCATCGAGCTGATGGAGTTGGGGATGGTGGATCTTGGGTACTCCACCGATGAGAACCTCCAACCCAGCGCCAAACTCAGCCTGTTCTTCAAGGGCGTCTTGACGGGTCTCCAGCTGCCCGGAGGAGATCCCAAAGCAACAAGCGGAGGAGTCGCGCCAAGTTTGCGCCGGGCTCTCTGAAGGTGCTTGATGAAAATGGCCTTCCGCAACCCAAAGGCCGATTTCACCAAAGTCCTCAAGTCCCCGCCTCCATTTGTCGACATTGAAGCGCCAAGGCCCTTTGTCACACCCATTGTGGATGTGGTGAGCGGAGTCAAGAGGCTCGATGGTGACCAAGCGTGGACTAGGCCGCCAAGCTTATCTTTCTCTTGTCGCAGAGATCATGTTTAGGCGAAAAATTTATTAGATCTGCGACAAGTTATTATGTAATATACACTATCTTAGGCAATCGAATGCAATGTTATTTCCTTTACTTGATTTTTCCCTTGTATGTTTATGCCCCACGCTTTTAGGGGACTTGTCGGTGCAAACACCTTTGCCATGAAGCGCTGAAAAGCGGAACTTCAAGCCTTCTGCTGGCGGTGCCGCCCGACAAGCAACCTTGTCGCAACTAGTTGCAGCACACTTAAGTTGTTGAGCGGACTCGAAAAAAAAGTAAGGGCGTTAGTTAGTCGCGAGTCGGTTCCTCCGCCGCATGTGTTTTCCATACAAAGTACTATCGCTTGAGGAAGATAACTTAAAAATTTAAAACTGATTGTTTAAACTTAGCAACTTAGCTTCTCTGTTGTCCATTTCCCGGCAAGGCAACAGTTCCTCGAGCGACGCTTGGTGGCCCACACCATTATCTTCTCCTTCCCCCCCGGTTAACTTGTGGGTGGATGAACCTTCTTCTTGTTTGAGAAGAAAGAAGAGAAAATAAAGTTATGGAGCCTAGTGGCTCGTTATCGCTATCGGTGTGGATGCTGCACAAAATGTTAGAGAACACATGCATATAAGATTATGAGAGCATGTATTGACAAGTTGTGCGCAACACATAGGCTTTATCGATGCACGGGTCATACCGGCTTTGTACAAAGGATTACATGCAACAGCGGCAAGATTTGCATTAAAGGGTGGTTGCGGAACGGGTTCCGCAACCGCCGCTTTATGGGTAAACTTATGAAGATGCTCTATATTCCAGGAATTGCTCACCGAACGCCATCTTCGGTCTCAAGTCGGACAGCGCTGGCCTAGTGACTCGCTTCACCCGATAAGGGCCTTCCCACTTCAAGGCCAACTTGTTGGAATTCTTGGCGGATTGAACGCTACCAAGAACAATTTCGCCTTCCTCGAAGCTTCGCATTAACTTTGCGGTTATGGTAGCGACGCAAAGCTTGCCGATAACGAGCAGCTCGCAAAGAGCCTGAAGACGATCCTCCTCGAGGAGCAGCGTCATCTTGTCGCAGCTGCTCTTGCTCAAGCTCATCATAAGCGAGCACTCGAGGTGACCCAGATACGAAGTTCCGTGGGGAGAACTGCCTCGCTCCATAGACTAGAGCAAAGGTGTCCGCCGCTGGCTCGATTTGGCGCCGCCCCGATTGACCAAAGAACCACCGCAGCTCCTCGATCCAGTTTCTTCCGAGACTGCTGCAGCTCGTCGAAAGTTCGGTCTTGAGTTCCCGCAGCACTTCAGCGCTTGCTCTCTCGCTGACCGCTGCTTCTCGGATGAGCAACAGTATAAAGCAGATCTTGGCGCCAAGATCTTGGGCGATCGCATGAAGGTGCGGCTTTAGAACTGTGTGCCGTTATCGGTGATGATCCCGTTAGGAACCCCAAAACGGCAAACAATTGACCTAAAGAACTTGATCGCCGATCGCTGTCACCTTCCTCATGGTTCCACTTCCGCCACTTTGTGAACTTGTCGATTGCGACGCATAAGTACTCAAAGCCCCGACAGCTCGGGGAAGGGGCCGAGGATGTCGAGCCCCTGCATCAAAAGGGCCAGGATAAAGAGATCGTCTGGAGAGCTTGAGCTGGTTGGTGTATCTGTTTGGAATGGAACCGCACGCTTCACACTTGGTTACTTGTGCAGTTGCATCCTCGGAGGGCTTATGGCAGAAGAAACCTTGCCGGAAAGCTTTGCGCGGCAAGTGTTTTGCGCCAATGTGGTGACCACATATGCCTCCGTATCTCTTCCAACAGCTTTCATCCATCTTCCCGCAAATACACTTCAATTTCACTCCGCTGAGTCTTCTTCTCAGATATGATGTTGTCAACAAACCGATACATACTTGACTGCCGGGCTACTTTTTCCGCTTCTTCTTGCTCTTCGGAAGTTCTCCGCTCAAGGAAATGGATGATTTGTTGCGCCCATGCCGGAGCCTCGTGGCTCGACAACAAGGACTAAAGGCTCATCTACCACTGCGAGAACATTAGCCTCCACGGCAAGAACTCGTGGTCGCCGAGCTTGATGATCCCCGCAAGCTTGCCGAGCAAAGCTTGTCGGGAGCGCTCGCTTCAACGAAACAAACCACAGGGTTTGTCGGAGCGACTGCTCCTCGCTGATATTTATGTTGATTTTAGGGACCTTCTTGGCGGCGGTTTCAGGAGTTCGCCGGAAAGTAGTCGCCGAAACCAATTTTCTTCTTGCTGTCCTCGTTGATGGTGTTACGGTTGGTTGAGTTAGCTTGAGCACAAAATTCCTGGTTCCATTGTGTAACTTGAGGCGGCGCACTTTGAGCCATCAGCAATATCATTCGAGCTCTTGGAACATGTTCCATTTGCAGGCCTTCAAAGTGCTCTTCTAGCTTCCTCACTTCATCGACGAGGCTTCCATCAACGGACTCGATAATCTTTATTTACTTGGCGGACGACAAGTTGCGAGCCCCCCGACAATGAGCTTCTTGATCCCAAGGTTCACCGCAATCCTTAGACCGCAAGCAAACCTTCATACTCTGCAGATTGTTTGTTGCTTGTTCCTTGGGAAAGTGCATCCGGACTATGTACTTGAGGTGCTCTCCGGTGGGTGCGATAAGCAAGACGCCCGACCGGGCGCCTTTGCAGCGTAGAAGGCACCATCAAAGTACATCAGCCACTCTTTATTTGCCTCCTTGACGGGATGCTTGTCTCGAATTTCTTCATCTTATGCTACGCCCACTCGCTATGAATTCTACCAATGCTCGCTGGGATAGTTGAAGTGCTTTCAAACTTGAGACCAAAGCTTGACAGTTCCAGTGCCCACTCGACAATTCTGCCTGTTGCTTCTGGATTTTACAATATCCTCTTCAGCGGAAAGCGAGTGACAACTGTTATCTCATGTGCTTGGAAGTAATGGCGCAACTTTCTCGAGGCCATGAGGAGGCCAAAAAGCAACTTCTGCACACCGGAATACCTTGACCTAGCCCCCTGTAAAAGGGAACTGACAAAGTAGACTGGTGCTGCACCATCCTTTTCTGTATCTTGTCGCAACCCTGCGCTGATCTGTCCTTGTCGGGACCAGAGCTTGACGGCGAAGCCCCTTGCTTGTCGCTGGATGCGTCTGCCTCGGTTGCCGGCTCATCATCTGCCTCCCTCTCCGCTACTAACGCAGCACTAACCACTTGATTGGTTGCCGCTATATACAGCAGCAACTTCTCTTGTGGCCTAGGTGCGACAAGTATTGGAGTGGAGGACAGGTATCTCTTCAAGTCTTGCAGCGCAGCCTCCGCTTCGGGAGTCCATTTCATTGGACCTGCCTTTTTCAAAATCTTGAAAAATGGCAGGGCGCGCTCAGCAGACTTAGAGATAAACCTGCTGAGAGCAGCCACGCAACCGGCAAGCCTTCTGACATCCTTGACGCGCTTTTGGTGCTTCAATCTGCTCAATGGCCTTGATCTTCTCGGGATTGGCTTCAATTCCCCGCTGAGACACAAAGAACCCGAGAAGCTTGCCGGAAGGGACTCCAAACACGCACTTCTCGGGGTTGAGCTTGAGGTTGATCTTGCGCAGATTTGCAAATGTCTCATCCAAATCTTGAACCAGGGTTGCTTTGTCCTTGCTCTTGACCACTATGTCATCCATGTAGGCTTCTACATTTCCGTGTATTTGTGGCTCAAAAGCATCATGGACTACTCTTGCAAAAGTTGAACCAGCATTCTTCAAACCGAAAGGCATTCAGATGAAACAAAGACGCGCTACATGGTGTAATGAATGCGGTTTTCTTCATCCTCTTCTCGCCATGAAGATCTGATGGTACCCTGAATATGCATCAAGAAATGAAAGCAAATCACATCCAGCCGTGGAGTCAACAATCTGGTCTATACGCGGCAAGGAAATGGGTCTTTGGGACAAGCTTTATTAACATCCGTGAAGTCAATACAAAGTCTCCATTTCCCATTGGCCTTGCGATAACTACCGGATTGGCCAACCACGGGATGGAGTACTCTCCGACAAGGCCCGCTGCTTCCAACTTCTTGATTTCTTCCGCTATGAATTCTTGGCGCCCACCGCTGCTTCCTAACTTTTTGCTTGACGGGTCGCGCGTGAGGACAGACAGCTAGGTGGTGCTCAATTACTTTCACGAACACCGGGATGTCGATGGTTGCCATGCAAACACATCGACATTCGCCCGCAGGAAAGCAATGAGCTCGCCTTCCTATTTAGGGTCAAGCGTGGTGTAACGCCCTCGATGCGGCTATATCTCCCACGTGTCGAGGCACGACTTAGAGGCATAACCGCATTGAAAGCAATGTCGCAAGTGAGGTAATCTTCACACAACCCATGTAATACATAAGGGAAAGAGATACATAGTTGGCTTACAACGCCACTTCACACAATACATAAATTAAACATCCATCATTCAGAGTACACTCAAGGTCCGACCACGGAACCAAAATAAAAGAAGATACCCCAAATGCTACACAGATCCCCGATCGTCCCAACTGGGCTCCACTCATCGATCATCGTGAAAGACACATAGTAACGACCACGCTCTCGTCGAACTCCCACTTGAGCTCGGTTGCGCCACCTGACCGCATCATCGGCACCGCAACTGTTTTGGTAGAATCTGTGAGTCACGGGACTCAGCAATCTCACACCCGCGAGATCAAGACTATTTAAGCTTATAGGAAGGACGAGTTGTAAGGTGGAGCTGCAGCAAGTTTACCAGCATATATGGTGGCTACATCGCAAAGAGAGCGAGAAGAGAAGCAAAGCACGGTCGTGAAGCTAGTAGCGATCAAGAAGTGATCCCGAACTACTTACGCCAAACATAACTCCAACACGTGTTCACTTCCGGACTCCGAGAAGAGACCATCACGGTTACACACGCGTTGATGTGTATTTTAATTGAGGTCAACTTCGGTTTTCTACAACCGACATTAACAAATTCCCATCCGCCTCATAACCATGGGCACGGCTTTCGAAAGATAATACCCTGCAGGGGTGTCCCAACTTAGCCCATTATAAGCTCTCACGGCCAACGAAGGATATTCCTTCTACGGAAGACCCGATCAATCTCGAATCCGGACTACAAGACATTTCGACAAAGAATAAAACAAGACCAGCAAAGCCGCCTGATTGTGCCGACAAATCCCGATAGAGCTGCACATATCTCGTTCTCGTGGCACATCCGGATAGGTCAGCCCACGAGTAAAACCAAGCCTCGAGTTGCCCCTGGTGGCCCCGCAGTCTGCTTCGGTTGGGCCAGCACTCAAGGAGCACCGTCCGGGGTTAAAATAAAGATGACCCTCGGCTCGCGAAACCCGGGGAAAAAGGCTTAGGTGGCAAATGGTAAAACCAAAGTTGGGCCTTGCTGGACGAGTCTTATTCAAAGCGAACTGTCAAGGGGTCCCATAAATCACCCAACCGTAAGAAACGCGAAATCAAGGAACATAACACGGTATGACGGAAACTAGGTGGCAAGAGTGGAACAAAACACTGCATAAGGCCGAGCCTTCCACCCTTTACCAAGTATATAGATGCATTAATTATAGCAGATAAATATATTGTGATATCCCCAACAAGTAAACATGTTCCAAAAGGAACAACATCTCCATGTTCCAACAAGGAACAAACTTCACTTCACCGCAACTAGCAACGCTATAAGAGGGCTGAGCAAAGCGTAACATAGCCAATCAACGGTTTGCTAGGAAAGGATGGTTAGGGCTGACATGGCAATATGGGTGGCATGATATAGCAAGTGGTAAGCATCGTAGCATAGGCATAGCAAAAGAGCGAGCAACTAGCATAGCAAAGATAGAAGTGATTTCGAGGGTATGGTCATCTTGCCTACAATGTTCTCAGAGTTGTCGAAAGCTTGATCCTCGTAAGCGTTCTCAACAGGTTCCTCGCTCACGCACTCGCCTCCGGCTCTACCCAAAGCAAGAACACAAACAAAGGAACCACAATAAATCACGGTGCAATGCACAAGTCACATGATGCAAAACATGACATGATATGCGAGATGTGATATGCAATGCGATAAATGCGCCGGAAGGAAAATGATGAACCAGGCATCAACTTGGCAAACCAAGTATGCCACTGAAAGATGAGATGATTTCGTTGAAATCGATATAAAGATCACCGAATCGGATGCACGGTTTGCAAATGACAAGCAAAACAAGAATGGCACAAATCTGCCATTAACAAAGATGATACCACTTAGCAAGCAACAAGAAATTAAGGTACTGCACCCAAACGTACCAACAAAGTATATGGCAGTGATCTACACAAGATGCTTGACAAAAGATGATCACTGAGCTACGGCTAGTTCACCTCATAACAGGTTCAAACAAGCATGGCAAAAGTGCACAAAATATCAGTTGGACATGGCAAAAACAGCATCGTAGCAATGTTCAGAGCAAGAAAACTACATGCTACAGGAACTTATAATAGCAAAACAAGGCATGGCATGAATCTACTCAAAGCATAGAACAAAAGTCCCTTACTGACCATAAGCCAAAAAGGATCAGAAAATATAGTAACACCCATGTCAATATCGCAAGTTTAGTTAATGATTCAGCAACATGGCATGTCAAAAACTAATAACAAGTAGGCATGTTTAAGAGCTCGATGCACTCACTACAGAGCCTTTCATGATAAACTAAGCATACATACATCAAGAAGACATGCCATAGAATACATACATGGCAAGAACAACATCATAGCATATACGGATCAACCACAACAACCTTGGCAAAATTGAATAACATGTAAACAATCTGCCAGGAAACATTTGATAGCAAAAGTAGAGCTCGATTGACTCAAGCTATGGCACTCCATAATTGCAAACAAAGGCATGGATGGATAGAGCATAACCATATGTTCAAAACATCCTTACTGAAGTATCTCAAAATATGCATGGATCTCTCGGTAGCATCAAGTTAACATGGCATCAAAATATCAAGAAAACAGGGCTGAAATCAGCAACATCAGACACCTACTTTGCATGCTTGTGCTAGTCACCACATAGATCACAAAAATACATGGCATACACCCTGGAAAGATGGCATGGCATATTACAAAACACATGTAGGACTCAAATTCATAGGGTGCACACATCAATCATAGCAAAAATAACAAAAGTGCATGTTCGTTAAGAAACAGAAACTAACATCACATAGCCTTCTTCCAACAGCATTTAGGGCATCAAGATGAGCTCAAATGAAAATGATGCAATGAGATGAAATGATCTACTCTTCGAGGCGAACATTTTGACATATTACACGCACGAAACGGAGCTACGGGTGCAAAGATATGCTGCGTTGAAATTGCCACGAAATATTCACAGAATTTAAAACTTAGGAGAATTTGAGGGGGGAAGAAAGTCAATGGGATCTGAGGTCCGATCGGGATCCGGCCCGATCCGAAGCGGCGGCGGCGGTGAGCAGCTCCGTGGCGGCGAGGAGAAGAGGCGGACCGCGGGAGGTTGCCGGCGGAGGGCGGCGCCGGCCGCCGCCGAGAGGGGACGGCGGCGGGCCGCGTGGTGGCCGGAGATTGGCGACGGCGGCGCCGGGCGAGGGCGGCGGCGGGGCGGCCGGTGCGGGTGGCGAGGGCAGTCTTGGAGCCGGGCGGGCGGCGGAGGCGCTGCCGTCCGTGAGCGGCGGCGGCTTTGGGTGCCGCGGAGGCGGGCGCTGGCGATCAGGCGGGCGGGCCGACTGTGGCCCGCAGGTCGCAGCGGCGAGGAAGGCGGCGGCCACGTGGCGCGCGCTGATTGGCGCGACGCGGGCGGCGGTTTCGTTCGGCGGCGGCGGACGCGTCCGGTGGGCGCGGGGATGAAATTTTTAGGGTTTCAGGAGGAAGAAGACCCGGATTTGGAATGGGGGTTTGCTTAAATAGGCATAGAGGGAGCTAGGAGAGTCCAAATGAGGTGTAGTTTTTACCACACGATCGTGATCAAACGACGGAGAGCATGGAAGTGACTTAGATGGGTTATTGGGATGTTTTGAAGGGTGTTGGGCTGCAACTTAAAAGAGGCCTTTATGAGAGTGCGGTTAACTGCTGAGTACCAAACGAGCTCCAAATGACCAAACTTGACCGGTGGTCTAACGGTGGTATACCAAGGCCACTTGACAAACCTCGGTCCATTCCGAGAAGGTTTAGTACCCGCCACGGAAAAACGTAAAAGGGCCCGGGGAAGATAGGAGTGTCGGATTGCAAAACGGACAACGGGAAAATGCTCGAATCATGAGATTTAACACGTATGCAAATGCGATGCACATGATGACATGATATAAAATGCATGACATGGACAAAATGCAAAATGAAGAAAACCCAACCACGGAGGGAATATCATATCACAATGCCGAAAATGGCAAGAGTTGGAGTTACAAATATGGAAAGTTACTTCGGGGTGTTACACGTGGCAATCGATGGTGAAGGTACCACCGGTCGCCCTCCTTGGCGGCACCTTCTTGGTCTTGGCGGAGCTGCCATCATCTTCTTGCACTTGCGGTGGAGCTCGATGGTGCGTCCTCGACGGTAGCGCAGCACCAAGAGGTGCGCTGCCGGAGTGGGCATCGTAACTCTTGCCGGACTTGGTGGTCTTCTTCTTCCCGGAGCTTCAGCGGCGATTGGTTTGATATCCGTCGTAGCTGCTGCATCCCAGAATCTTGTCGGCGCAGATAAGCGCATCCTTCTTGTCGCCATGGACAGAAATGACGCTTATCGGGCCGGGCATCTTGAGTAAATTGTAGGCGAATGAGAAGCTGCCATGAACTTGGCAAGCGCGGACGGCCAAGTATGCCATTGTAGGGCAATGGGAAATCGGCAACGCCGAATGTGACCTTCTCGGTTCAAGTTTAGCTCATCGCCAAATGTTACCGCAATGTGATCTTCCCTTTCGGCTTGCTCCTTCCTCGGTTGATTCCTTGGAATGTGCCAGTCTCTTCGAGCTCGCTGTCAGGGATTTGAAGTTTCTAGAGCACTGTAGAGGAGATCAAGTTCAGGCCGGCCCCGCCATCAACCAACATCTTTGTGACCTTGAGGTTGCGGATGGTTGGTGATACCAACATCGGCAAGCACCCGACCGCAGTGATGCGATCAGGGTGATCCTCAATGTCAAAGATGATGGGCGTGCTGGACCACTTCAGAGGTTTGCGCGACTCTATGGATGATTCTGCTGCATTAACCTCACGCATCCATTGCTTGAGTTGGCGGTGCGAGGTATGCAGGGAAGCACCACCGTCAACGCAAAGGACCTCTGTTGCCTTCTGAAACTCCTGCTCATCAGCTTCATCATCTTCCATGTCTTCGCCATCTTCATCTTCGCCTTCTTCCTTGTCGCGCCGCGGGAGGTCTGTCTCCTTGCCGCTGCTTGGCCTTGCTGGCGCCTCCCCGACCGGTCTCTTCTTACTAGCTGCACTGCACCTTCTGGGCCTTCTCCTTATCTCGCCGCCGTGTTCAGCCCTCTGTAGCTCAACAAGCTGCTCGACTTTCTTGCAGCTCTGGAGATCGTGGCCCTTGGTGCAGTGGATCTTACAGTACTGCTTGTTGGAGCTGTCAGGCTTATCGGTGGCCACCACAACTTGGCGGTCGTTGTCAGCGGCAACCTCCTTGCCGGAGCCACCAGCCTTGACTTTGTTGGCGGCACCATCCTTGCCGGACTGCTCGACAACTACTACTTTTAGTTTTCTTCTTTCGTTGTTTCGCCACCGCTCTTCCTTGTCGGGCGGTCTCCTCACCGCCGACTCTGCTCCCACATTCTCTCGGGAGTCTTCTTCCTTCTTCAAAGCGGCACACTTGTCGGCCAGGCGAGAGCTCGCCGACGCCTTTCACTTTGCACATCGCCATCTCCTCCTCATCCCGCGGTTTCGCACATTCTCGATGAAATGCACCGATCACCGCGGCGGGGTGGACATCTGGAATGTTGTAATGCACACGGCTGAATCTCTGGATGAATTTGCATAGGGACTCTCCTTCCTTCTGGGCGAGCAGGTGAAGGTCACTCTCTTGGCCATGAGGCTTGTGGTCACCGTGAAGGCGCCAACAAACTGGTGGCACAAATCCGCCAAGAAGAAATAGAGCTGCCCGCAAGTGCATGAGCCAAGACCGACGCTTGGCTTGAGCACCGAGAGGGAAATAGTTGGCGAGGATCTTGTCGCCTCGCCCCCGTAGCCTGCACCGCGATGGTGTAGATGCCGAGGAACTCCGATGGGTGTGTCCTGCCATCATACTTCTCCGCACATCCGGCTTGAAGTTTTTCTTGTCGGGCCATCGACTTGCCGCAGCTCACGAGTGAACGCAGGGCAACCTATCACAGACTGGCAAATCGCTGGTTCTTCGGCGCATGCATATCGACAGAGGGCCCGGGCGCTGGTCGGATTGACGCGCGCTTCTTCGGCGCGCCGATACAGGTTCGAGCGTCTTCTTCTTGTCGTTCTCGAAGAACTTGGCGCTGGTCGCGACGAGCTCGCGGATCCGACGACGCTGTGGAGTCGTTGTCGAGGTGGATCCGGCGAGTCGGCGATCTTGGCCTTCGGGAAGGGGAGTGTACGGTTGCTGCACCCCCGCAAGCCTCGTCGCCATCGGCTCGTGCCTTGTCGCCTTGCCGCGGCTGCGAGGTGCTTGGTTGCCGCAGGACGCCGCCGTTAGCAAAGCCGATGAGGCTCGATGGTGGCCTCCATTCGCCGATCTTGTCGGTTGTTGGAGGGTAGTCTAGAAGTAGCTGAGTTTTGCCAAGGCTTCCGCTGGTGTGGTGGTGGCAATGGCGCACGGAGCGAAGAACGAGACATGCTCGGACTCCTAACCAAGTTAGGAGGAGCAGCGCCCCGCCCGCACCGCACTCCACCGGTACCGCATGTTGGCGTGCATGCGGTCTCGAGGGTCCCCGGATCCCGCAGCTTGGCCTTGATCTATCGGACGATGGTGCTGCGAGCACCATGACGCTGTCTTTCCCGCGCCTCTTGAGAAGGACGCGGTGCGGACTCGACGCCGAAGCTTGCGCCGCCTTGTCCTTGATTCTGGCGGGCGCGTGGGCTCTTTCGACGACGCCGTTCCTCCGCCGTTTTCTCCACCACTCGCCGCCTGGTGGTGGTGGGTTTGACGCGGACGGCTCTGCTGCCGCCGAAGCCTTCTTCTTCGGTGGCATGTTGACGAAGGGAGTTGATGAAGAAACTGCTCGTGTGAACGCCGGATCGGGTTCACACAGCCTCGACGCCCCCTACCTGGCGCGCCAAAGATGTCGGGGAAGTATGATCGTGTCCCGCGATCACCTATGGGACATGGTCCCTTGTGGTTCGAAAGGGGAGCGGAGGATGCACAAAGAGCGGATCGAAGCGATGCACACGAGCAGATTTACCCAGCTTCGGAGCTCTCCGGAGAGATAATACTCCTACTGCTGCTTTGTGGATTATATTGTGTTCTTACTAGGAGCAATGGGAGCTACAAAACCTAGCCTCGAGTATGGTCTCGTATGAGTCGAATGAACTAAGCGGAGTTTAACCGAACCCTTTCACGCTGCACTTGGGCCTCCTTTTATAGGCACAAGGGGTCACCACAGTGGCAAGTAGACAAGGGTAAGATAGTAAAACAGAGGTTGGTACACCGCTTTGTACAAAGGTACAGTGATCTATACCTAACTCGACGGCAAGGGACAAGAGTCATAAATGCCCGCCTCGATCGCCTGAACGATTGTAACAGTGGACCGCTGGCGCCTCCGCTTGCCACGATGGTAGTTTGTCGCCGCTTATCGCTGCTCCCGCTGGCTGCACAGCTCATTGACACGCTGCTGGGAAAGCCCCGCGCGACCCGTTGGCGGATGAGCTGGAGCGGAGATGAAGAGAGGTTGCCTGCCGCGGCAGAACCCTTGTCACGCTTTGGGAGTTCGGCTCACCAAGCCTTCCCGGCAAGCTCCTCTTGCCGGGGCCTTGTTTCCTTCGTGCGTTGAGTAGTCTTCCGGCAAGCTCCTTTTGCGGGGCCTTGATTACTTTGTTCTCGAATGGCTCCAAAGGAGCCGCGGAAGATCCGGATGGTCACCGTGCCAGCCTCGCCGCTGGTGTGCAACTGCCCGCACGAAGTTCGGGTGCTAGGGTACCCTACTCTAGTACACCGACACAATGCAACCAAGGTGAACTGACGAAGGATATCATCTTTGTGGGTAACAAGCAAAGAGCACTGATGGAAGATAGCTTGTTTTTCATTGAAAATCGATAAGCTTCACCAGCCGACGCAACCATGATGCGCAACCATGAGCATCAATAGGTCATCGTGGTGATGCATCATCCATTTGGCATCAAGTTTGGGTGAGGCACCTATGAAGTTCGACAAATCCTCACTGTGGTCTGTTTCTTCTCAATAGTCAAGCTCGAGGAAGGAAGAACCACGTGGTAGAGGACAGTGAGGCGGAACAACAATGAACACCCAATTTTGTGCAGTTCCACTAAAATTGAGGAAGACATGCCCGGGTATGGAGATACGCATCGCTGTTTCCAAAAATATAAAAAAGGGATATAGTATTGTTACTTTGTTTTACAAGATTAACAACGACATCTCAATTGTCAATAAGAATTATGAAAAGTACACCAACAAACAGAAGCATCATGATTATCTTGATGGGAACTAAACCAGGATACCCGAGAAAAAAATCATTTCTTCATTTAACCAGTGATAGTATTAGATTAGTAGCTGCAATAGGAGCATATGGACAATGACCGCACAACCACCATGTACTTTTTGTCGAAACAAAATGTATACCTCCACCGAGGCATAAATCTAGAAAACTTTTCGAGCGGCATTCCCTATATAATAGTAGGTGATGTTTGCTTCTATACATGGGGAGCTGTGGAGTAGTCGCATAGAAGAAAACCTGCATGCAGCAACCTGGGGAGCTGGACTAGTACAAGAAGTTATACCTCAGGTGGGATGTCGCTTAGGCTGGCGGGCGGGATCTGCCCACACTACGGCAGCGAACAAGGGTGCGGAGGACCTTCGTCCGTGCCAACGCCGGCTCCGAGAGGACGGTGCGCATAGGCTTCCTCCATCGCCGACGGTGACAACGTCAACGCTACACCTCCTCATCTCCCGCAACGGATGGGATTCAGCCGGATCTGTGACCACCGGTGAGGAGAGAGATAGTGTGGACACTGTCATCTTATTTTGATATGGAGAGGGTGAGAGAGCGAGATGAGAGAAACTCTATCAAACAAGAGGCTATAATGGAGTAAAACAATTTCTCCATAGCAGTGGTTTTAAATAGAATACGCGTGTTCCCGGAAAAAAGAAACAAAAACTGGTGGACAATTTTTTAACGTACCAAGAAAGAAAACTCGATTAAAAACACGCCCCTGCTTCCAGGTCGCGAGAGTCGTCGCACACACACACATAGACATAGACATGCATATCCATGTTTACGTAAAATTCCATTTCCATCTCCATCTCCAATCATATTTGTCCAACTGGCACATTATTTACGTTGTTAATTATATACGCAGCAATATTAACGTACAACATCTCTTGTTTGCGGGTGTCCAGACCGCTGCCACGGTCGTTCCTGACCAACCCGAACCCTCTTCATCACCCGCGCGTGCTTCCCGCCCAAAACGGCCAGTGCCACATTCATGCCCGGCCAGAGCGGACGTGACCTCTCACTGGTACCGGCATTGAAGCGTCGCGCCGGCCGAGAGAGCATCGCCCGCGCCACTTCCTGGTGCACACGACTGCTCTGCGTTCAAAGGTCGCAATAGCCGGCCACAACATGCATGTAAAAAGTTCTTGGGAGTCCATGCTACAGCTAGCTATCCTCCCCAACTCGTCAATCTCTTCCAGTAGTACTAGTACTGCATGGCGCGATCCATCGACAAGCAGGCGGGGAACTTATCGTATACTCGGTTTGCGGTGAGTGGCATGCTGAGCGACCGTGTGGGGTCGAGCCGTGGAGGAGGGTGAGACACGAACGCGACAGACGTGATTTAAACGTTGGTTTTGCTCAATGGCGCGATCCAACGAAACGAAACGTTGGTTTCGCTCCATTTCCATTTTTTCTCCGGAAAAACGGAAACTTTCCACTCCATTTTCATTCCTACTCCAAGGTTGCCCCGTTACAACATTCCATCAAATACAAAGGAAAACTAACACGCATGCTGATGCATCTCAATGATTCACAGATCATAGCCAATATTTACTTCACAACTAAAGACAAAAGTTATGAGAGCGTGTACAAAAGAAAAACTACTGATTGGGTCACTACGACTCAAACCCTAAACCCTAAACAGGATTTAATTTCCTGGTCATGTAGAACCTGTCGAAGGAAAGACGGCTGGCACCCTCAGATCATACAATGTTGTTGTGCAGTTCCACTAAAATCGAGCTGAGCATCCCTGATGGCAAAGATATTGAAGAAGTGTGATTAGAATAATAGTACTGGCACTAGTTCATGAGACATAAACTCATCACAAGTAGAAGCCGGTAGAAGTAGAGAAAGATCGACATGGAGATGGAGCTACGTGGGGAGCTGCGGCAGTGGAGCAAGCCGGCTCCAAATGGAATATGGACTACCTGGGACGCCGGGCTGTAGCTAGAAGGGCGGTTGGGACGCGGCATCGGCCCATACCGCGGTGACCCCTTATTGGGACGCACCGTCTGTGGGTTTTCTCCCTCGCCGATGTCGACGCGTCTACGCAGAACATTGTTCCCTTCCCCCGAGCTGCGGGATCAGGCCGGCTATGTGACCAGCGGTGTGGCCACCATCGTTCGATGCTTTTGAAGAGAGCAACCCAAGCAAGCAAGCTTGTAGCTTAGGCTCCTTCTTGTGTATATATAGTGGTTTTCTTTTCCTCTCCATATCAACCATTTTATATTGCGTACATGTCATTGAAGAGTGAAATGATGGTTGCTTCTTCCGACTAACTTACTGTGTGATTTGACTGCTCCTTTAGTGGCCCCTACACGTACGCCCCCTACGTGTATGCAACAGTCACACGTACACATGGATAGAAAAATGCGCGCGACGTCCGAATGCATGCATGTCCGAGCACACGATGGAACACACACGGTCACGCTCAAGTGCTCAACCTACATGTGCATGCACACACATACTCAGCCAGGGTGAGCTAGTGACCGTATAAACACCGGAAAATGTATATATTGAACGCAATGAGCGTATTATGAAGTCCATCGGCCGTATTTTTACAAATATCTGATGTGATGCAGTGTATTTATCTCGCCTGAAATTAAGCCATATTAACCAAGAGGAGGCAGTATGGACTAGCATTACTTTGCTGTGTCCCGTCAACTTGCCGAACGAGGAGAAGCTTGCAGGACGGGAGAAGCTTGCGCGCGGTGACTCGCAGGACAAAGAGAAACTTTTGACTAATGCAAGATGTCCTTCACTCAGGCGGTGGACGTGCAACAGTTAATTCGGTGTCAGATTGCCAGAAGCATACACTATACTAGTTCTATTATTGTTGCACTTCCCGAAGAAACGAACAACGAAGCGCGAAGTTTACTAGTACTACTACTATAGTCTATAGAGGTACTATACTAGTACTAGGAACTGGATAGAGGAGCATCTACACTCTTATTATATTTTTAAAATGTGATAAAGCAATCTTCAACACATTTGCTTCTCTTCGAGGGTTCTCGCATGTGGTAATGGAAGTTGATTGCATGGAACACTCGCCACAATTCTCGCTTAATTCTGGCTCATATCCTGTTACAAATAGGAGCACTTGGTAATATTTCCTCTCTTTTCTGTTATTCAGCATGTAAACAGGTCAGCAAACCTTGCGGCGCATCTTTGTGCGAACCGTGCTTGCTGATCTTTGAATGTGGCCGAGAGCTGGCTCGATGAAACACCTCGCTTCCTACTTCTTTTCTTGCGGGGTACCTCGCTTCCTAGTGACCAGTGTCTTGGCTGATCGTCCTAAGAATGCTTATATATGAATAAAGCTCTCTCATTTACCCGCAAAAAAGATTAAGCCATATTAACCGGAAAGGAGGGAGTATGGACTAGCACTACTTGTTGGTGTGTCCCGTCAACTCGCAGAACGAGGAGAAGCTTGCAGGACAAGGTGAAGCTCGCTTACGCCTTTTGACTAATGCAACGTAGCTCGCCTAGGCGGTGGACATGCATCAGTTCATTCGGTGTCAGATTGCCAGAGGCATACATTGTAGTACCGAACATGCAGAGTACCATCATTGTTCGACTTCACGAAGAGGCGAAGAGCCAAGCGCAAGGTTTAGTAGTACGAGTAGTACTACTACTAGAACCACATGGTGAAGCCTCTGTACTCTTATTTTTCTTAATCTTTGATAAAGTACACATTTATTCCGGAGAAGGACGGAAAATGGCAGCCCAACATGTAATGATGATATCGATCAACCATGCTCGAATATATCTTGTCCTCCGTGCGAGCCCGTCTGTGTGTTCTCGCTCCTTGTCTCTCTCAAGGAACGGCGGGTTGGCCATTTTGCCATCAATTGAGATCGGTTTGTGATAACCCACAAGTGTAGGGGATCGCAACAGCTTTCGAGGGTAAAGTATTCAAGCCAAATTTATTGATTCGACACAAGGGGAGCCAAAGAATATTCTCAAGTATTAGCAACCAAGTTGTCAATTCAGCCACACCTGGATAACTTAGTATCTGCAGCAAAGTATTTAGTAGCAAAGTAGTATGATAGTAGTGGTAACGGTAACAAAAGAGTAATGAAAGCAAAAGTAGTATTTTTGGTGTTTTGTATTGATTGTAACAGTAGCAACAGGAAAGTAAATAAATGAAGAACAGTATGTGGAAAGCTCGCAGGCATTGGATCGGTGATGGATAATTATGCCGGATGCGGTTCATCATGTAATGATCATAACATAGGGTGACAGAACTAGCTCCAATTCATCAATATAATGTAGGCATGTATTCGAATATAGTCATACGTGCTTATGGAAAAGAACTTGCATGACATCTTTTGTCCTACCCTCCCGTGGCAGCGGGTCCTAATGGAAACTAAGGGATATTAAGGCCTCCTTTTAATAGAGAACCGAACAAAGCATTAGCACATAGTGAATACATGAACTCCTCAAACTATGGTCATCACCGAGAAGTATCCCGATTATTGTCACTTCGGGGTTGTCGGATCATAACACATAATAGGTGACTATAGACTTGCAAGATAGGATCAAGAACACACATATATTCATGAAAACATAATAGGTTCAGATCTGAAATCATGGCACTCGGGCCCTAGTGACAAGCATTAAGCATAGCAAAGTCATAGCAACATCAATCTCAGAACATAGTGGATACTAGGGATCAAACCCTAACAAAACTAACTCGATTACATGATAGATCTCATCCAACCCATCACCATCCAGCAAGCCTACGATGGAATTACTCACGCACGGCGGTGAGCAGCATGAAATTGGTGATGAAGGATGGTTGATGATGACGACAGCGACGAATCCCCCTCTCCGGAGCCCCGAACGGACTCCAGATCAGCCCTCCCGAGAGGTTTTAGGGCTTGGCGGCGGCTTCGTATCGTAAAACGCGATGATTTCTTCTCTCTAATTTTTTCTCTCCGAAAGCCAATATATAGAGTTGGAGTTGGCGTCGGAAGGTCTCCAGGGGGCTCACGAGGTAGGGGGGCGCCCCCCACCCGCGTGGACAGGGTGTGGGCCCCCTGGTCTTCATCTTTGGCGAGGATTTATTATTATTATTCTAAGATGTTCATGGAGTTTCAGGTCATTCCGAGAACTTTTGTTTTCTGCACATAAAACAACATCATGGCAATTCTGCTGAAAACAGCGTCAACCCGGGTTAGTTCCATTCAAATCATACAAGTTAGTGTCCAAAATAAGGGCAAAAGTGTTTGGAAAAGTAGATACGACGGAGACGTATCAACTCCCCCAAGATTAAACCCTTGCTTGTCCTCAAGCAATTTAGTTGACAAACTAAAAGAGAAAAAGAAAAACTTTTACAAACTCTGTTTGCTCTTGTTGTTGTAAATATGTCAAGCCATCATTCAAGTTTTCAACAAAGATTATAACTAACCACATTTGCAATAATTCTCAGGTCTCATATTTACTCATATCAATGGCATAACCAACTAGCGAATCATAATAATAAATCTCGGATGACAACACTTTCTCAAAACAATCATAATATGATATAACAGGATGGTATCTCGCTAGCCCTTTCTGAGACCGCAAAACATAAATGCAGAGCACCTTTAAAGATCAAGGACCGACTAGACATTGTAATTCACGGTAAAAGGGATCCAATCATAGTCATACCCAATATAAATTAACAGTAATGCTTGCAAATGACAGTTGTGCTCTCCAGCTAGTGCTTTTAATAAGAGGGTGATGACTCAACATAAAAGTAAATGGATAGGCCCTTCGCAAAGGGAAGCAGGGATTTGTAGAGGTGCCAGAGCTCGGTTTTGAAATAGAGATAAATAATATTTTGAGCGGTATACTTTCATTATCAACATAACACCTAAGAGATGGCAATATCTTCCATGCCACACACATTATAGGCGGTTCCCAAACAGAATGGTAAAGTTTATACTCCCCCTCCACCAACAAGCATCAATCCACGGCTTGCTCGAAACAACGAGTGCCTCCAACATACATCAGGTCCTAGGGGGAGTTTTGTTTGCAATTAATTTGATTTAGTTTGCATAAAGCATGGGACTGGGCATCCCGGTGACCAGCCATGTTCTCGTGTGAGGAGCGGAGTCCACTCCTCTTGAGAATAACCCGCCTAACATGGAAGATAAGGACAGCCATAGTTGATACATGAGGTATTCGAGCATACAAAACAGAATGTTTATTTGAAGGTTTAGAGTTTGGCACATACAAATTTACTTGGAACGGCAGGTAGATACCGCATATAGGAAGGTATAGTGGACTCATATGGGATAACTTTGGGGTTTAAGGGATTGGATGCACAAGCAATATTCCTGCTTAGTACAAGTGAAGGCTAGCAAAAGACTGGGAAGCGACCAGCTAGAGAGCGACAACAGTCATGAACATGCATTAAAATTAATAAACATTGGATGCAAGCATGAGTAGGATATAATCCACCATGAACATAAATATCGTGAAGGCTATGTTGATTTGTTTCAACTACATGTGTGAACATGTGCCAAGTCAAGTCACTTAAATCATTCAAAGGAGGATACCACCCCATCATACCACATCACAACCATTTTAATAGCATGCTGGCACGCAAGGTAAACCATTATAACTCATAGCTAATCAAGCATGGCATAAGCAACTATGATCTCTAATTGTCATTGCAAACATGTTTACTCATAATAGGCTGAATCAGGAACGATGAACTCATCATATTTACAAAAACAAGAGAGGTCGAGTTCATACCAGCTTTTCCCATCTCAGTTAGTCCATCATATATCATCATAATTGCCTTTCACTTGCACGACCGAACGATGTGAATAATAATAAGAGTGCACGTGCATTGGACTAAGCTGGAATCTGCGAGCATTCAATAAACAGGATAAGACAAGGCAATATGGACTCTGGGTTTAATCAACAATAATGCATATAAGAGCCACTTCAACAATTTAATCATAGTGTTCTCCTATCGACCCCCAAAGAAAAGAAAAGAAATAAAAACTATTTACACGGGAAAGCTCCCAACAAGCAAAAGAAGAATAGGAAATCTTTTTGGGTTTTCTTTTTAATTATTACTACTACAGCAGGAAAAGTAAACTAACTAGAAGTTACTACTAATTTTTTTGTTGTTTTCTTAAAGTTTATTAAACACACAAGAAGAAAGCAGGAAAAAGAAAATAAATTAGCATGGATATTACAGTGAAAGAGTATGAGCACCGACATCTAGCAATCAGTGAGTGTGAACATAAATGTAATGTCGGTGAGAAATACGTACTCCCCCAAGCTTAGGCTTTTGGCCTAAGTTGGTTCATTTCCAGGGATAGCCTGGCGGATACCCGTAGGTGTAGCTGGGGTCGTACCGCGATGCAGCCGCTATCGCCTCCTGAGCTGCAGTGTGGCGTCGAGCTGCCTCCGCTCTCTTCTTGTACTCATCTTCCTCCTCTCTGGTAATAACATATCTTCCTTTTGTCTGAGAATCAAAGAAGGCAGGAGCAGGAAGAGTAATACGGACAACATGCCATTTGTTAAAGATTAGTCGATACCGGAGAGGTGATTCATTCCTCTCAACAAACTGGTGGGAAACCATAGAATCAAAATCTAAATAAGCAGGGGGCAACTCCATATCACCCTCACGGATGTCTATCTCAAGAAAATTAGCTAAGCGGGTTGCATAAATTCCTCCAAAGAAATCTCCATTAAATCTATTATGATGCAACCTACGAGCTACAATGGCTCCCATATGATAAGATTGGTCTCCTAACACAGCACTCCTGAGAATGCTAAGGTCAGGGACACACATGTGACATGCTTCATCCTTAGCATTTATGCACCTACCTATGAAAAGAGCAAAATAATGTATAGCAGGAAAGTGAATGCTCCCTATAGTGGCTTGCGTTATATCTCTAGATTCCCCCATAGTTATACTAGCAAGAAAGTCTCTAATTTCAGATTTACGGGGATCAACAGTACTACCCCATTGCGGGAGCTTGCAAGCAAAAGTAAAGTCCTCTAAGTCCATGGTATAAGATTTCTCATAAAGATCAAACATGACTGAAGGAGAATTACGCGAAGATGAAAATTCAAACCTCCTTACAAATGAACTAGTGAGATCATGATACTGTGGGCATTTGTCTGCCTCGAAGTCCACAAGACCGGCGTTATGCAAATATCGTTAAATTCTTCTTTGATTCCTTTCGATCCATAAAATTTTCGAAGGCCATTCACGTGGCCTCACAAGAGCGCCCCTTGGGGCTCCTCATCGACATCGCGCATTGCAAGCCTAGGGCCTTGCTTCCTTGAAGAACCACCTTGGAACATCTTCCTAAACATATTGTTTTCTCTGAAAAAAATTCTGAAATTTTTAGTAACTTCAAACAAAAGTGAACCAACTTCAATAAAATTGATAGCAACTACCCCTACAAGTTCCTAGAGCCTATATCATGCATTAGAACTACTTGGAACCATATAAAATTGACATGCAAGCTCAAGAACATGGTCACCTTTGCAGCACAAATTTGCAATGAATAAAGCACTAGAACAAAAACTAATTGGACCAATGGAGGAGTCACATACCAAGGAACAATCTCCCCAAGCAGTTTTGTGAGAGGTGCTTTGAGCAAGGAGATCGAAAATCACAGCAACGGGGGCTGGAACTCGTGTTTGAGCTGGTTATTCGTGTTTGTGGGAGGAAGAAGAAGAGGATGGGTGCAGGAATAAGTGGAGGAGGGCCACCGTGGGCCCACGAGGCAGGGGGGCGCCCAGGGGGGTAGGGCGCGCCCTCCACCCTCGTGGCCAGGTGGCAGCTCCCCATGTAATTTTGCACTAAAAATCCTCAAATATTCCCGAAAAAATCATATTAAATTGGCATGGCATTCTGAGGACTTTTATTTTCGGGATATTTTTATATTGCACAGATAAATCAGGAAACAGACAGAAAAATACTATTTTTACTTTATTTCAACTAAATAACAGAAAGTATAAAGAGGGTATAGAAGGTTGTGCCTTCTAGTTTCATCCATCTCATGCTCATCAAAAGGAATCCACTAACAAGGTTGATCAGGTCTTGTTAACAAACTCATTCCGACTAACATGGAACCGGAGAAATTTCGAATAACACTATGTTACCTCAACGGGGATATGCACATTCCCTATAATGAGAATATCATATTTCTTCTTGACAGTAGGAAGAGGAAATTCAAAACCTCCAAATCTAATCGATGGAACTTTTCCAATAGAGTTAATGCTATAAACTTGAGGTTGTTTCCTCGGAAAGTGTACGTGTGCTCATTACCATTAACGTGAAAAGTAACATTGCCTTTGTTGCAATCAATAACAGCCCCTACAGTATTCAGAAAGGTCTTCCAAGAATAATAGACATACTATCGTCCTCGGGAATATCAAGAATAACAAAGTCCGTTAAAATAGTAACGTTCGCAACCACAACAGGCACATCCTCACAAATACCGACAGGTATAGCAGTTGATTTATCAGCCATTTGCAAAGATATTTCAGTAGGTGTCAACTTATTCAAATCAAGTCTACGATATAAAGAGAGTGGCATAACACTAACACCGGCTCCAAGATCACATAAAGCAGTTTTAACATAATTTCTTTTAATGGAGCATGGTATAGTGGGTACTCCTGGATCTCCAAGTTTCTTTGGTATTCCACCCTTAAAAGTATAATTAGCAAGCATGGTGGAAATTTCAGCTTCCGTATCTTTCTCTTATTGGTAATGATATCCTTCATATACTTAGCATAAGGATTTGTTTTGAGCACATCGTTAATCGCATACAAAAAGATAGGTCTAATCATTTCAGCAAAGCTCTCAAAATCCTCATCATCCTTTTCTTGGATGGTTTGGGAGGAAAAGGCATGGGTTTTGAACCCATGGTTCTCTTTCTTTACCATGTTTCCTAGCAACAAAGTCTCTCTTATCATAACGTTGATTCTTTGATTGTAGGTTATCAAGATCAACAAAGAAGTTCAACTTCTACATCATTATCATTACTAGGTTGAGAATCATCATGAACAACATCATTAACATTTTCACTAGGTTCATGTTCATTACCAGATTGTGTTTCAAAGATCGACATAGATATATCATTTGGATTCTCGTGGTTCAGCAATAGGTTCACTAGAAGTTTGCAAAGTCCTATCATTTTCTTTTTCTTCCTTTTAGAAGAACTAGGCACATCAGTATTATTTCTCTGAGAATCTTGCTCAATTCTCTTAGGGTGGCCTTCAGGATACAAAGGTTCCTGAGTCATTCTACCAGTTCTAGTAGCCACTCTAATAGCATAATCATTTTTCTTACTATTCATTTCATTGAGCAAATCATTTTGAGCCTTAAGTACTTGTTCTACTTGAGTGGTAACCATATAAGCATGTTTGCTAATGAGTTTAAGTTCACATCTAACATTAGCCATATAATCACCCAAGTGTTTAATCATATAGGAATCATATTTCAATTGTCTACCAAAATAAGCATTAAAATTTTCTTGTTTGACAATAAAATTATCAAACTCATCGAAGCATTGTCTAGCAGACTTATAGTGAGGAATATCACCCTTCATCAAATCTATAGATAGAATTTACCTTTACTACCTGTGTCGGGTTATCAGGATCAGGAGGTTCTTCAATAGGTAATGGATCAAGATCGTATGTTTCTTCAACAGGCGGTAAATTAAGACCATGTATTTCTTCAATAGGAGGTAAATTCTTAACATCTTCGGCTTTAATGCCTTTTTCTTACATAGATTTCTTTGCCTCTTGCATATCTTCAGGACTGAAAAATAGAACACCTCTCTTCTTGAGTTGGTTTAGGAATAGGCTCGAGAATTGGCTCGAGCTGGCTCTGTGAAGTGCCCAATTATTTTCATTTGTCAACATATTATTCAATAAAATTTCAGCTTCATCTGGTGTTCTTTCCCTGAAAAGAGAACCAGCACAACTATCCAGGTAATCTCTGGAAGCATCGGTTAGTCCATTATAAAAGATATCAAGTATTTCATTTTTCTTAAGAGGATGATCAGGCAAAGCATTAAGTAACTTGATAAGCCTCCCCCAAGCTTGTGGGAGACTCTCTTCTTCAATTTGCACAAAGTTGTATATTTCCTTTAAAGCAGCTTGTTTCTTATGAGCAGGGAAATATTTAGCAGAGAAATAATAAATCATATCCTGGGGACTATGCACACAACCAGGATCAAGATAATTAAACCATATCTTAGCATCACCCTTTAATGAGAACGGAAATATTTTAAGGATATAAAAGTAGCGAGATCTCTCACCATTAGTGAACAGGGTGGCTATATCATTTAATTTAGTAAGATGCGCCACAACAGTTTCAGATTCATAACCATGAAAAGGATCAGATTCAACCAAAGTAATTATATCAGGATTAACAGTGAATTCATAATCCTTATCGGGAACACAAATAAGTGAAGTAGCAAAAGCAGGGTCAGGTTTCATTCTGTCTCTAAGAGATTCTTTACTCCATTTAACTAATAGCCTCTTAAGTTCGTTTCTATCCTTGCAGGAAAAAATAGCTGCAGAATATTCCACATCAAAAACATAACCCTCAGGAATAGCAGGCATATCCTCATCATCACTTTCATCAATATTATCAGTTTCAATAGTTTCTTTCTCTTTAGCTCTAGAACTTTGTTCATCAAGAAATTCACCAAGGGGCACAGTAGTATCAAGCATAGAAGTAGTTTCATCATAAGTATCATGCATAGTAGAAGTGGCATCATCAATAACATGCGACATATCAGAACGAATATGTCACGCCCAATATGCGACCCTATCCAAAAGGAACTCGACGGTCCCACCAAGGATAGACCCGCATATTGAAACGCTTTTGCAAGGTGGATATCATTACATCAACATTACATAATAGATGGGGATACATACATAAGGCACAAATGCCACAAGAATACATCAACATCATATACAAGATCAACATCCGACTACGGATGAAACATAAACAGAAGCTCAAACGACATCCACCCTGCTAGCCCAGGCTGCCAACTGGAACCTATCCCCGATCGAAGAAGCGGAAGAAGAACTCCAAAACACAAGCAAACATCGCTCTCGCGTCATGATCATCGCAAACCTGTACCTGCAACTGGTGGTGTAGTAATCTGTGAGCCACGAGGACTCAGCAATCCCATTACCATGGGTATCAAGACTAGCAAAGCTTAATGGGTAAGGAAGGGGTGAAGTGGTGAGGTTGCAGCAGCGACTAAGCATATATGGTGGCTAACATACGCAAATGAGAGCGAGAAGAGAAACAAAGGAACGGTCGTCAACTAGTAATGATCAAGAAGTGATCCCGAACTCCTACTTACGCCGACATAACCCGAAACCGTGTTCTCCTCTCGATCAACCCGAAAAGAGACACTCACGATTACGCTACGGTTGGTGTATTTTAGAAGAGTTTGCTTCAAGTTTACTACAACCGGATATTAACAAATTCCCATCGCCACATAACCGCGGCACGGCTTTCGAAAGTTCAAACCCTGCAGGGTGTCCCAACAGCCCATGATAAGCTCTCGCGATCAACGAAGGATATTCCTTCTCCCGGAAGACCCGATCAGTCTCGGAATCCGGCTACAAGACATTTCGGCAGCAATAAAACAAGACCAGCAAGACCGCCCGATCGCCGACAATCCCGATAGGAGCTGCACATATCTCGTTCTCGTGGCAACACCGATGAGACAAGCTACGAGTAAAACCAACCCTCAAGTTGCCCCTAAGGTGGCCCCAGTGGCTCGGTTCGAACCAGCACTTAGAGAAGCACTGGCCCGGGGGGCTAAATAAAGATGACCCTCGAGAGAGTGACTCCCAAGGGAAAAGTAGGTGGTGGTGAGGCAAATGGTAAAACCAAGGTTGGGCCTTGCTTGGAGGAGTCTTATTCAAAGCGAACTGTCAAGGGGTCCCATAAATCACCCGACCACGTTAGGGACGCAAAATCCGGGAACATAATACCGATATGACGGAAACTAGGGCGGCAAGAGTGGAACAAAACACCAGGCATAAGGCCGAGCCTTCCACCCTTTACCAAGTATATAGATGCATTAATTAGATAAGATATATTGTGATATCCCAACAAGTAAACATGTTCCAACAAGGAACAACATCTCCATGTTCCAACAAGGAACAAACTTCATCTTCACCTGCAACTAACAACGCTATAAGAGGGGCTGAGCAAAGCGGTAACATAGCCAAACAACGGTTTGCTAGGAAGGGTGCAAAAGGTTAGAGGCTGACATGGCAATTTGGGAGGCTTGAGGAACAAGTGATAGGTAGCGCAGCATAGCGATAGAACGAAACAACTAGCATAGCAATGATAGTAGTGAGATCCAAGGTGACGGTCATCTTGCCTGAAATCCGCAAGGAAGAAAGAGCGAGTCCATGAAGAAGATGAACGGATGAAGCCGAACCAAGCGTAGACGAACGAATCCTCACGATCGCAACGAAACAGGAACTAACAAGGAGAAGCACACAACATAGTAAACACACCATACGTGAACAAGGAATGATTCACAACAAGCATGATGCATGACAAAGCTACATGAAGCTACTCATGGCAAGAGATGATGCAAACAAGAACAACACATCAAGGCAAGTTTAAATGAGGCCGGAAACAACATATAACAATTCCGGTAAGTCCTCATATGCAAATTTCGAAATTGGTCCAGATCTGAATAAACCTTATGTTCAAGTTGTTAAACAGCAAGTTAAGATGCACCACGATGATCTACACGAAATTCTAGTCAAGTTACATATGAAGTTCATTAGATTCGGAGCTACGGCCTAGAAGATATGAGCAAAACAAGATAAGCATGGCATTGATGCAAAATGCATACAAACATCAAGCAAACACCTCAAAACAAGGATGCAACATGGTAATATTAAGCTACATGCAAAATCAAGCAAGTTTCATATAGAGCACACTCAAAATGGAGCAACGGTGCAACACATACAGTCTATACAAGGCATAACAACAATCTGTCCAAAACAGCAACTAGGCATATTGCAAGCATCAAAACAACAAGCTACAGCATCTCAACGTGAAAACAAAAGGCATGGGCATGATGTACAGGTAAAGCATTACAAAACATGAACAATGAGCTATCTCCAGAAATCACTAGAACATGCTCAAAAACACATGGCAAGATTGCAAATAATAACAGGTTCACAGACTTAGCAGAATTCACAGGACATGGCAGAAATACCATCAGGTTGCAATGTTTAGAGCTATCAAACAACATGCTACAGGAACTTAACATGGCAACCAAAGGCATGGCATGATACTACTAAATGCATAGAACAAAAGTCCTTTAGTGACCATGAGCCAAAAGGATCAGAAGATATGATTGCACCCATGTAAACATGGCAAGTTATATTACAGATTTGAACATGGCAGGAACAACAATAAGTAGGCATGTTGGTGAGCTGGAATCACTCACCACAGAGCAATACATGGCATGGCAAGGCAACTCACAGCAAGAAGACATGTTTACGAAGCTAAGCATGGCAATAGCAAGTTCATAGGGTGCATGGATCACTAACAACAACCTTGGCAAAATTGAATAACATGTAAACAACCTGCCAGGAAACATTTTATAGCAAAAGTAGAGCTCGATTGACTCAAGCTATGGCACTCCATAATTGCAAACAAGGGCATGGATGCATAGAGAATAACCATATGTTCAAAACATCCTTACTGAAGTATCTCAAAATAAGTATGGATCTCTCTGTAGCATCAAGTTAACATGGCATGAAAATATCAGCAAAACAGGGACTGAAATCAGCAACATCATGAAGCCTAGTTTGCATGCTTGTGCTAGTCACCACAGAGATCACAAAAATACATGGCATACACCCCTGTAAAGATGGCATGGCATATTACAAAACACATGTAGGACTCAAGTTCATAGGATGCACACATCAATCATGGCAAAAATGACAAAAGTGCATGTTCTGATAAGAATCTGAAACTAACATCACATAGCCCTCTTCTAACAGCATTTCGGGCATCAAGATGAGATCAAATGAAAATGATGCAATGAGATGAAATGATGTACTCGTCGAGACGAACAATTTGACATGCTAAACACGCAAAACGGAGCAGTATACATGGAGATATGGCATGCTGAAGTGGGCACCAGAATGTATGAATTTTTGGGACTTAGCGTAAATCTTCACCTCGCGAAAAAAAACAGGCGAGGCGGGCAGGCGATGGGCTGGACCGCTGGGGAGCTGGGCCTGGATCTGGGCGGACGGGAGGCGACGGATCGGGCTCCTCCCGATCCCGCACGACGACGACGGCGTCGCGATCGCCGGATCCGGCGCGGCGGCGGCCTCGCGGATCCGCGCGAGGGCGAAGGGCGATGCGGCCGCCCGACGGAGGCGCGGAGGTGAGCTTCGGTCGGCGGCGGAGGAGAGGAGCGGAGGCGGGCCCTGCCGGCGGGAAGGCGGCGGCGGCGATGGGCTGCGCTTGATGGCCGCGGCCGGCGGCGGGCGCCAAGACGCAGGACGGCGACGGCGGCGGTGGAGCTCGGGCGGCGCTGAAGCCGAGGCGACGAGGCCGCGAGCGGAGGCGGAGTCCGGCGAACTCTCGCGAGCACCGGCGAGGCAGGCGTGGGCGGCGGCGGATCCGGGCTCGCTGGGCCCGCGATGGGCTCCATGGGCATGTGGCGGCGGGAGGTGGCGGTTGCCACGTGGCAGCGCGCTGGCTGGGCGGGGCGGCGGCGCTGCTGAGGTGGCGACCTCCGATTCGTCGGAGCGCGTGGCGGCAGGGGTGGACGCGTCCGGCGGCGGGGCGGACATGTCCGGCGCGCGAAGGAAGACGAGGCTAGGGTTGGACTGCGCGAAAAATCCGGGAGGGACACATATTTATAGGTAGAGGGAGCTAGGAGAGTCCAAATGAGGTGCGGTTTTCGGCCACGCGATCGTGATCGAACGACCGAGAGCATGGAGGGGAGTTTGTTGGGTTTTGGGCCACTTTGGAAGGGGTGTTGGGCTGCACACAAAAGAGGCCTTTACGGTTACCAGGTTAACCGTTGGAGTATCAAACAACCTCCAAATGGCACGAAACTTGACAGGCGGTCTACCGGTGCTATACCAAGGCCACTTGACAAACCTCGGTCCATTCCGAGGCCATTTAACACCCGCACATGAAAAGAGGTAAAAGGAGGCGCCGGGAGACATAGGAGCGCCGGATTGGAAAACGGACAACAGGGAAAATGCTCGGATGCATGAGACGAACACGTATGCAAAATGAAATGCACATGATGACCTGATATGAAATGCAGATGATGACATGGCAAAGTACAACACGCAAGCACATGACATGGCAACGACGGCGAATAACTGGCAGACACCTGGCGCATCGAATCCGGGGCGTTACAGAATAACAGAAGCAGGTTTAGGTGTCGCAAGCTTACTCATAACAGAAGGTGAATCAAGTGCAGAGCTAGATGGTAGTTCCTTACCTCCCCTCATAGTTGAGGGATAAATTTTCGTCTTAGCGTCTTTAAAGTTCTTCATAGTTTCCAGCAGATATAAATCCCAAGTGACTCAAAGAATAGAGCTATGCTCCCCGGCAACAGTGCCAGAAATTGGTCTGGATAACCCACAAGTGTAGGGGATCGCAACAGCTTTCGAGGGTAAAGTATTCAACCCAAATTTATTGATTCGACACAAGGGGAGCCAAAGAATATTCTCAAGTATTAGCAACTGAGTTGTCAATTCAGCCACACCTGGATAACTTAGTATCTACAGAAAGTATTTAGTAGCAAAGTAGTATGATAGTAGTGGTAACAGTAACAAAAGAATAATGAAAGCAAAAGTAATATTTTTGGTGTTTTGTATTGATTGTAACAGTAGCAACGGGAAAGTAAATAAATGAAGAACAGTATGTGGAAAGCTCGTAGGCATTGGATCAGTGATGGATAATTATCCCGGATGCGATTCATCATGTAACAGTCATAACATAGGGTGACACAGAACTAGCTCCAATTCATCAATATAATGTAGGCATGTATTCCGAATATAGTCATACGTGCTTATGGAAAAGAACTTGCATGACATCTTTTGTCCTACCCTCCCGTGGCAGCGGGGTCCTAATGGAAACTAAGGGATATTAAGGCCTCCTTTTAATAGAGAACCGGGACAAAGCATTAGCACATAGTGAATACATGAACTCCTCAAACTATGGTCATCACCGAGAAGTATCCCGATTATTGTCACTTCGGGGTTGTCGGATCATAACACATAATACGTGACTACATACTTGCAAGATGGGATCAAGAACACACATATATTCATGAAAACGTAATAGGTTCTTATCTGAAATCATGGCACTCGGGCCCTAGTGACAAGCATTAAGCATAGCAAAGTCATAGCAACATCAATCTCATAACATAGTGGATACTAGGGATCAAACCCTAACAAAACTAACTCGATTACATGATAGATCTCATCCAACCCATCACCGTCCAGCAAGCCTACGATGGAATTACTCACGCACGGCAGTGAGCATCATGAAATTGGTAATGGAGGATGGTTGATGATGACGATGGCGACGAATCCCCCTCTCCGGAGCCCCGAAAGGACTCCAGATCAGCCCTCCCGAGAGGTTTTAGGGCTTGGCGGTGGCTCCGTATCGTAAAACGTGATGGTTTCTTCTCTCTGATTTTTTTTCTCCAAAAGCCAATATATAGAGTTGGAGTTGGCGTCGGAAGGTCTCCAGGGGGCCTACGAGGTAGGGGGCGCGCCCAGGAGGGGGGGCGCCCCCCACCCTCGTGGACAGGGTGTGGGCCCCCTGGTCTTCATCTTTGGCGAGGATTTTTATTATTTTTTCTAAGATGTTCCGTGGAGTTTCAGGTCATTCCATGAACTTTTGTTTTCTGCACATAAAACAACATCATGGCAATTCTGCTGAAAACAACGTCAGTCCGGGTTAGTTCTATTCAAATCATACAAGTTAAAGTCCAAAACAAGGGCAAACGTTTTTGGAAAAGTAGGTACGACAGAGACATATCAGTTTGCTCACACTCCGGTCCCACATGTCAGTGATATGCCAATACGAGGTGCGTTGACCGACTGGCCATACACGTACTTGGTTTTGCACCTTCATACTACTCCTCCCTCTGTCACAGTTTACAGGGCGTGCTTCATTTTGATGCATTTCTCTCAATGCATTTCCACCACCAGAGAGACTTTAGACGCGTTTGGTTTAATGCTCAATTAATTAGGGCGTGGTAACCGCAATTTTCTCTCGATGTAGTACTACAGAGTGGAGTACGTGCATGCATGTGTCTACCCGGGGTGGAAGCACTGCATGCATGTGTGTACGCATTATTTCCTCTAATAATAGACGCCATGCTATAACTACCAATGCTATTTTGCAGGCCGACCGCTAGTCGCCTTGGTCCCAGAGATTTTCTCTTTTTCTGAAGCGCGCTCTATAAACAGTGACGAATGGAGTAGTATGGCGGATTCAAAGAAGAGCGTATTGATGGTTGCTTCTTTCGAGCAACTTATAGTGGGAAAAGGTGGGGTTTATGATTTGACTGCTCATTACTCACTATTAATGCGGCGCAATGACCGGTCTGAGTCTCCCATGCGGCTGTGCACTACCCCCTCGGTTCTTAAATATACTCCAGAGTATTTGTATTTAGCAACGTCCCCCCAGCTCTATCTAAATCAACAAGCCATGTTGGCAAAACCAATCTACCTTTGTGCAGTCGCAATGAAATGTAGAGACGTTGCCCGTGTGATATTTTGGCAGAACTGCACAAAACACTCTTAAGAAAAAAGTGATTTGTGCAGTTCACCAAAAGGTCACAATAGCAACAAGGTGAAATGGATAGCCCTATTTGCAAAAAAGAGGTAGAAAGGAAACAATTACTAGCCAATAACAGTTGATGACACATGCGACGACAAAAAAGAAGCATATTCCATGTCCTAAGGGAAGATAACAACACGGTTGTGTTTGTCTAAAATGGTGTGAGGACGAGATTGCAATATGGAAAGTACGCCGAACGAGCTACGTTTTGGGCAAAGAACTATGGAAGATCCACATGCAGTGACGTGGGAAGACGCGCAGTGGAGCTAGGCCGGAGGGGATACCTGGAGGTCATGGGGATGTAACTAGGTGAGCGGCGGCGGGCGGAATCTGCCCATACTACGGCAGTGAGCAGGTGGCGTAGGCCCTACCACGCCGGAGCTTGGTTAGAGAGAACGGTGTGTGTCGCAGATCGGGACGTCTACCTCGGCGCCATCGTACGGAGAAACGATGCACGTCCTCCCTTTCCGCTGGCGGACGGGATGCGGCCGGATCAGTGACCAACGGTGAGAGAGAGAGAGAGAGAGAGAGAGAGAGAGGCCACCGCAGCCTTGTGTGAGATACTCTGAAGAGAGACAAACCAGGCAGGCAGGCTCCATTGTATATAGTGGGGTGGACTACCTTTTTCTCCATAAAAATCGTTTTATATTCTGTGTACGTGCCATTGAGCGATATAACTTTATTTAAAAATAACGCGCCAATGCATCAAGTCGAACTTTGTTTCGTGCATGCGTGGTACACGACCTCCGTAGGTAAACAACCGCTACACACGTTCAAATTAGCACGTGGGCTGCCTTTTCGTACAGAAATGAGCTCCACCCTGTACCCGTGTGGGTGTGGCTGGGCACGAAGCGTGAGTATGTGCACGGTGCACCTATTCTCTTCTTGTATACGTACACCACCTACATGGGGTTGTGTGAGAGAGATACAAACGTAGAGAGATATAGTGTGTGGGTTCGTGAGAGTTTTTTTTGGGGGGGGGAGGGGAGTGTGGGGTCAATCAAAAAATGTAACATATGCAATGTGTGTGAAATAGAGTCTGGATATATCATATATATAGAGGCGATCCACGAGAAGAGAGTGGAGGTATCATCGGCTTGAGGTGTCCATAGAATCGAAGAGAGGGATGATGTGTGTGTCTGTGTGTATGATCGATAAAAGTGCCATCAATTTGTGTGTGCCCACATCAAAGATATAGAGTGGCTGGCCCTCTTTGGAGCGTGAGAGGGACATGTGCAGTTTGTCTCGTGGCATGGATACCTACCTCACAGGCTCGACTATCGGTGTGTGGTGGGGGGAGGAGGAGGCCCAATTAACTATAGAGGTACAATGGCTGGTATATGTGTGGAGGAGGAGAGAGGCCTACCTCATGTATTAAGGGAGATCGATCTACCTCATGTATTATGGGAGATCGATCATCATCCATGCATATGTGTAGGAGAGGAATAAGGTTGGGAGAGAGACAGAGCTAGAGTGTTGGAGGGGGTGGTAGTGGAGTTGCTTCTAACAAATGGTGGGATAGGCTTGCTAGACAACCGGAAGGCACGCCTGCAATATCAATAAGAGAGGGGATGGCTGCCTGTCTGTGCACATGCGTGTGAGAGACGGGTCAGGAGGCATGCAAGAATGATGGGGGCGATATGGATGTGGTAAGCAGACATAACTACATAGGAAGATCAATCGTCCTTTGTCAGAGAAAGGAGAGACATAACTTGTGAGGTACGTCGATTTATGGGGGGAATAGTTAAAGTCGACCTAGGTATATGTTGGGAGATTGATCGGTATACATGCATGTGTGTGTTAGAAGCAAATGAGGCACGGGGAGAAGGATAGAGAGAGAGAGGGATGCATCTAGGAGGTGGTGCGAGATTCATACTATATCGAGGGGGAGAAGTGTGCGACTACGATATCGATGAAAAGAGTGGTGGGAGTGAGGCATGGATGGTGATAAGAGAAGAGGGGAAGCTTGTGTTTTGTGCTAGGCACACCTGGATAGAAGGAGCTGGGGGGCCTACACACACCATGGGTGAACGACCTAAAGTGAAAAGACGAATTTGCGCGATGGAGCTAGAGAATGCTGAGGGAGGGTTAGAGGGATGCGGGCGTCTGCATGCACGAGAGAAAGTTAGCGCTAGCTAGCTACAAAGATAAGACGATTGTGTGGGTGTAAAAGATGAATGGAGATCATACTTCATTATAAAAAGTGAATTCAGATATTTGAAGAATTTATCATAGTGTTTTAAACCGATGCATGTGTGAATATATATAACGGTGATACACATGGTGTGGTTATGAACATGTTATACTACATATAATATATTTTATCTCTACTCTTATAAAAAAACGGAGTTATTGATGATGGTGCCATCCTGCAATATAGGTCGTCCGATTTATATCTGACAGAAAGGAAGGAAACTATGGCAATTTTAAAAAAAGATACCCACACCCCTCTCCATATTTGCAAATTAGGCCTCCCCTTGATCATGTTGATGTTTTGTGGAACGCATGGGCATCTTGCTAGTACTACGTATAACATATAGAACATTGATCATAATCTGGGCTAATGTGTGGCTTTTGCAGCTCAGGTCTAAATACTTGTCATAATGTAGGGGGCGGGGCACTATACTATGTGTGATAAACACAGTGTACACGTATGGAACATGGTTTAGATTATGAATATATAGTTAGTACATCAAATGTATTATTATTTGGAATCAACATCAAGTGTATTCAAAAAATAGAATTCGAGTTCATGTAGTACACATAGTTCATATATATTTCTATAGTAATCATGTGGTGTGTTATTAAGGTAATACACGAATGATGGTTGAAGTTGGCAACAATCATGATTGTAGATTTGTTATTGAAATAGAGAAATGAATTCACATTCATTTCGAATTGCAGTGGTAGTATAGACATTTCGAATGCACTAAAATGTTGCTATGAGTAGGTTACATGCATTATACAGCAAGCGAAAAATTTAATTGGACATAACATGGATTCATACTACCGAATAGCATTTAATTGCACTAAATTGTTGGTATGAGTAGCTTTAAATAGAATTTTTGTAGTAAAACGGGGCAAGACTCTCTCTTTGTGTGGTGTGAATAGTTTTATTTTTTTCGTTTTCTTTTTGGTTGAGGGAAGTGCGAATTGATTTGGTACGTACAAGTACAATATTACACGTTAGGCTTGTCCCTAAAATTCAACCCGCGCCTTGTTATATCCCGAAAATTCAGATATCGTGCTCCCAAAACTGGCGCCTTCACAACCCGCGCCTTGCCATCCCGAAATTACAACGCGCGCAAAAACTCCCTCCAGCTGCCAAATCCCGACACGCGAAATCCCCCTTCTAACCCTGAGCCGAAAGGGCCGCTAGTTCAAATCGGTGCGGGGTACTTTTGTAACACACCCTACATTTTGGACAAGCGCGTCCCTAAGTCATGGTTCACCCCCTCCCATCGCCTCCTTTTTGCCATTCGAAATCCCAGGCCGCCATAACCTCTCTGCTCCAGCCGCGAAACCCCACCCTCCTCCATCCGCCACCTCACCGCTGCCCAGCCGGAGCCTCTTCCCGACGGCAGCGTCGTCCATCATAATCGCTCGACGTCCCTCATCCACCTCCCCGAATGAGGATCCGTCGTCCATCTCGTCGTCCCGCCAGTTCAGCCGCCCCGTCATCCACCTCCAAGGAGTTGCTTCGACGATCGCCTCGTCTATCGCGGCTGCTCCATCCCCACAACGCTGCCTTAACATGCTCCACCGGAACCGCAGCATCCTCACCGACTCCTCGGACGAAGCCAAGGCCTACTCGGGGCCACCAAAGAGGTTGTACACTCATCGCATCGCACCTTCTCCTTAGCTCGACCTCCCGGCGCTGACGGTGCTCCATCCCGCACCCCCATGGAGCGGCTACCTTGAAGCCGGCGCCGCGGGTGACATCTCCACGGCGGCTCTCCCCCAGTGTGAGGCCCCTTCGGCGGCGGCGTCCATACCAGCCGGATCTTCTGCTGCTGCTCCGGCTCTCGCTCGAGCGCTCGCTCGCCCAGCTGCTGCTGCTCCGGCTCTCGATCGCTCGTTCGCGCTGCTGCTGCTACTGCTCTGGCTCTCGCTCGATCGCTCGCTCACCTAGCTGTTGCTACTCCGGCTCTCGCTCGCTCGCGCTGCTGATGCTGCTCTCCCCCTCGCTCGTGCTGCTGCTCTGCTCCGTTTTAACTACACTTCAGTCGACTGGATCGACTTTTGGGTCAGTCGATTTTTAGGGGGTGGGGGTGGGGGGGCTCGCCGAAGTTAAGGAAGAACCCCACAGTGGGGACGGGGGCTCGCCGGAGAGGTACCCCACTATCTATCTTAGGGTTCAGGGTGGGGGCGGGGGGCCTATAGGGCTGGCCGGGGCGGCGGCGGACCGGCGGTTGGGAGTTGTTTCGGGGCGGCGAGGCGGCGCTAAGGCCGGCGGTTCGGCCGGTGGTGGCTGGCGGCTCAGGCGGGTGCATGTTGAAGATGAACTGCATGCCCTCCCTAAAGTACATGTCAAGTGCCTCTCTGCTACCATTGCGTTCAGTTTAAACAATAACATTCAGATTCTCTGATGAAATTTCAGTTTAAACAGATTAAGTTCGAGTCAACAGTTTTACCTCATCCGTCAGAGTCGGTGGTTTTGGTGATGTAAATTTTACATCTATTTTATATCATCTATTGGAGATGCTATTAGAATCCCACTTGAGATTGACGATGTCTGTCTTGTGCTGCTTCAGCCTTGACGTCTTACGGCTCACCGGGGCTCCTCCAACGAAGGCCTTCAGCACAGACAGTGCTACCTATCGAAGCAAATCTCTTGTTGGGCCCCGATAGCTCCTCAGAGATGGATTCAGAGACAGATGACCAGTCCTATGCCCCCACCGAGGTGCTCTAACTTGGTACGGTTATACTGCTCATATCATGCATATGGTGTCTTGCATTGCATAGATTAGACGTCATATATACAATATTCAACACCATGTTCTTAGTTCAGACATCATACCTAATGCCCTCTATTTAGCATATAAATCACATATGTGAATTAAATGATGCGATCCTGATTACTTAGATAACATGTAGGTGAATTATGTCATGCGATCCTGTTTAGTTATTCATCATATCTTTGAATTATGTTATGCTATGCTATCCAATTTAGATAGACATCATATATGTGAAATTATGTCATGCTATCCGTTTTAGTTAAACAATATACATGTCAACTATTTCATGCCCTCTTTTTTCCACACTATCTATTGCATCATCTCTCATACAATGTACGTACATTCAACTATGTTTCCTGTTTATCAGCCATTTGAATTGGAGCGGGTGATGCCAGCATCTAGCGGACTAAAAACACGGTCTTCAAATAAAACAGTGCTACCTCTTGGTGGAGATAGCACCCCGGTTGTACATGCACGAGAACCAACCCTACCACACATAACCCAAACTCTCGCAGATTGTACCCCTACTGCGATGGACAGAGAACCAGCTTCACCAAATCTAACCCCAACCCCAGCAGATAGTAACCCAGTTCCTGTTGACACAACACCATCTCCACCATAGAGCTCCCAAACAAGAGTAGTTAGTAAGGCAGCTCCAGTGCCCAAAGGGCCAGTACTACCACGGCGAACCCCAACTCCACTAGTTAGTACGCCTATTCCCGTGGAGGAAGCACAATCAGCTAGTCGTAGTTTAGCATCTATCTTATTTGATGTTGTTAAATCGTGTGTGCGTATCTTCCCATCTTGGAAATATTATACTGAAGATGAAGGAAAATGCCAATTGCTGGTGTTTGTCCAAGAGTTATGCGTAAGTAATGTTATTCATGGCAATTACTTTCCTTAGTCCCATACATCCAACCTCCATGATGGTTATAATACAACAATTTTTCCCATTTTTCTCTATAGAGAAGGACCGATTTGGAAATTCAGGATGAGGTAACCTGTGCTAATACCTCTTCTATCTTCAAGAATGCTTGGTGGCAGTATCGGAATTACCTGAAGAAAACGTACTTCACCGGCAAAGAAACTCATCAAATTCCCTTACGTTCTCCACGAGACACATTTATTGGACGATGGTAGGAGCGCCTCGTTCATCTTGGTCCCGAACCAAGAATGTGGTAAGGTCTATGAGCTTATTTTCTATTTTAAGTATTATATTCTTGCATCTTATTGTACTCTGTTCATGTAGAACAAGTGCCTAAACCTGAAGAACAACTCTTCTAATTTAAGATTCCATTGCTATCATAGTTCAAAAAAGCGCTAGGCGTTAATTGTGCGTTTTGCCACCGCCTTGCGCTTTACTGACCAAAGCGCATGCTTATGCACAGGTTAAGCGTAGTTATGCGTAATGCGTTTCGCCAATGCCTAGATCCTAGGCGCGCTTAAGCGCTCGCTTAGGCGCGCCTTTTTAACTATGATTGCTATCGTGCATACTGCTTTGCTCTTGTATCACTGTATTTACTCATACAAACTTATTTTTAAATTGAAGGATCCAACGAAACTTCAATGGCACAGCAGGTATGTTCACGCATGTTTCTTTAACAGGCTTGCTCTTATCAATAGCTCTGTTGATTTCAATTTCAATTGTGTATACAGTTGACTTCTCATATCATGCACTTTACTAGCATCACAACAGAGCCAATAGTGTTGTTGTAGACCCGTGGTACCCATCTGAAATCTTGTTGTGCCGTGTAGTTTCCCATGCTTTGTATTCTTTCACTTCTGCTTTGTCTTGAACTGATATGATTTGAACTGTGTCTCTATTTTGACTTGGCAAGACAATGGAGTGACCATAGGACATAGACATATGTTTGTTTGATGCTTTTATTATGTACTAGTACTTGGCAATAGAAGACTTGGTAGTTTAATCATGTCCACCTTACTAATAAACTGGTTCACCGAATGAGTTTCATATACTAGTACATGCAAAACTGTTATGTGTCTACTTGTTTCTTCTTTTAGAAAGCTGACAGAATATTGGGGAAAAGTGCCTTATTAAGCAATGGTAAAGGAAGTAATGCAGATAAGGTTCGGGATAGTGACACATCCTTGTTGGTCTCCAACAAAGCTAATAAAACAGCTAAGGAAGACTATCTCGAAGACAGTGAGACAACCCCAAAGTCGTGTCTTGGTTTAGTGTTGGAGTTACTGGCCACTACCGCTTGCACAAGCTATTCAAACTCACTTTCTGAATCAGTTCAGTTTCTTGAGTCTCAACTACAAGCTGAAAGACATCGATCAGTTGTGCTGCGACAAGAAGCGGAAGGACTGTGGAGCATTCAGATGCATACTTTCTGGTGCAACAGCAAGCGTTGGAGGATTTTAGCGCCAAACAAGACAAAGCTAATAAGTTTGCTAAGCTTATTGCCAGCATGGTGGATACCACCTTTCCTGAGCTCTTATGTAGTTGTTTCAGTTATGCTCTTGTTTTGCTGTCGCGTTTATTTCCACTGGTGGCCAATTTTGACGGCCAGTGTATGTAATATGCTGATTTGTTCCCTATATTTGCACTGGTGGTGAACTTTGATGCCCAGTGGATGTAATATGTGTAATAGCGGTAATAGGCTAGCGTTACTTGCTTGCTTATTTATTTCCTTATTGTCTTGTTTAGTTGTTTGCTTGTAGTCACTGCAGTTCTTTGTTTGTGTTTTTCTAGTGGCCACAATAACCTATTTTTGGAAACTAGGCCAAAATAATCATGGCAACACACGGACTGTTGTAACCATGGGCCTCCGGTGGGCCGTATGATCCATGGGCCTTCTACGGGCCGTAGGATCCATTGGCCTTCTATACGGGCCGTAGGATACATGGGCCTTCTATGGGCCGTACGATCCATGGGCCTTTTACGTGCCCTAGGATCCATGGGCCTTTTATGGGGCGTATCATCATTTCGGCAATCATGGGCCATACTATTCGTGGACAATAACGGGCTGTTTATTGGCCGTATTTGATAACTCTATGAAAACAGCCCAACGTGTTTTTTTCGACATGAAAACGGCCCAATTTATTAATGGGCCGCAACGGGCCGACTGTAACCACGGGCTGAATTTGGCCCACAAGCAGAAAATTACAGTAACATGCCGTAAGTAACCGAATGCTGGAAATGAGCCCAAGAATAAATGGGCCCTGAGAAGGCCGAAAGATATCATGGGCTGGAAACGGCCCAACGGAATATTGGGTCGTTAATGGGTATAAAGTGATACACTGTTCATTATGGGCCAGTTTTACCACGGACCGTTAAGGGGCCGAGGGTTACTAAGGGCCTCATATGGGCCGAAAGACGTCATGGGCAATACATGGGCCGGAAGTTGAAACGGGTTGGAATTATATTGGACGGCCCAGATGACGCTACTGGGCCTAATTCGGATAGGCCGTAAACGGGCCCTGGGATAGCGGGCTGTAAATGGGCTATATGCGAACAGGCCATTAACAGGCTTGCCGTGGGCCGGCCCACCACCTTTTGACCAAGTCAAACGGGCCGGCCTTTTCACACGAATGGGCCTCTGTTGGGCCGTGCCACGTGTCGGTGTACCATAGGCGCTTTGGGTCCAATGAGTGGATGACATCTGTCCCAATGGTGAGCCGACACGTGTTTCCTCCAGCTAATGATGATTTTACACGTGGAAAATCCCCATTGGTCGGGGCTGTTAACGGGTTATCGGATCCAAAACCGGACCCGACAGCTTAACGGCGTTCCGTTACGGTGGATGTCACGTGTCGGTCACCCTTGACGAAAGCACTTCTATGACGCGCGATTTATCATCATGGAAGTGGACACTTTCGTGATGATAATTTTGGTAATGTCATGGAACACTTCTACGACAGCACAGGTATGACTATCTTGATTCTATCATAAATTTGTCATTGATGTACATGCATGACAGAAAACGTGACCTGCTGTGACAAACACGTGTCATCACGGAAGTGTATTTTTTTGTAGTGGATGTGAGGGAGTCCTGGACTAGGGGGTGTCCGGATAGCCGAACTATCATCTTTGGCCGGACTCCTAGACTATGAAGATACAAGATTGAAGACTTCGTCCCGTGTCTAGATGGGACTTTCCTTGGCGTGGAAGGCAAGCTTGGCGATACGGATCGTAGATCTCCTACCATTGTAACCGACTCGTGTAACCCTAACCCTATCCGGTGTCTATATAAACCGGAGGGTTTTAGTCCCAGGGACGAACAACAATCATACCATAGGCTAGCTTCTAGGGTTTAGCCTCCTTGATCTCGTGGTAGATCTACTCTTGTACTACCCATATCATCCATATTAATCAAGCAGGAGTAGGATATTACCTCCATCGAGAGGGCCGAACCTGGGTAAAACATCGTGTCCCTTGTCTCCTGTTACCATCCGCCTAGGCGCACGATTCGGGACCCCTACCGAGATCCGTCGGTTTTGACACCGACATTGGTGCTTTCATTGAGAGTTCCTCGTGTCGTCACCTATAGGCCCGATGGCTCCTTCGATCATCAACAACGACGCGTCCAGGTGAGACTTTTCTCCCGGACAGATCTTCGTATTCGGCGGCTTTTGCCTGCGGGCCAATTCACTTGGCCATCCGAGCAGATCGAAGCTACGCCCCTGGCCATCAGGTCAGATTTGGAAGCTTGAATTATATGGCCGACATCGCGGAGACTTGATCTTCGACGGATTCGAGCCACAACCAAAATGCGCCGACTGTCTCGATGGGCATGATCTAACTCGCGCGCGAACAAAGGTCACGGAGGCCGCACTAGTGTCCGCTCCGAACATTGATTTGGAGCCGATCTCGCCGATCGAGGATGGTTGGTTGGACACCACCTCGGGGGCTGAAATCTCTACGGCGATTGAGCGAACACAATCCCTGTCCTGCGAAGATGTGACTCCAAGGTGCGGACTCCTCTCCGGACTCCGAACCTCCGCGCCCCGCCAATCGAATTTGATTGGGCCGGTCATGGAGTTCACTGCGCGGACATCTTTCAGCACTCGCCCTTTGGCGACATCCTGAATTCACTAAAGTCTCTCTCTTTATCCGGAGAGCCTGGCGGACTACGGTCGGGAAGGTTGGGATGCGACGACGAAGAAATCAACGCCCACCCACCACCCACTTTGTAGCCATTGTTGAAAGCTTACACGACGTGCTCGATTTCGACTCCGAAGACATCGACGGTATGGACGACAATGTAGGAGACAACCATGAACCAGCACCTATAGGATGCTGGACAACCACCTCATCCCATGATGTATACATGGTGGATACACCTAAAGGAAGTGACGACGAGGAACAACGGGACGCTACGAAGGATAAATCCCTCGAAAAGCAGTCAAAACGGCAACGTAAACGCCGCACCAAGTCCCGCCTCAACAAAGACCCAGCCATAGAGCAGGGCGAACCGGTGGACGAAGAACATTCTATCGAGCAACCGTCCGAACAGGACAACTTGGATAAACAACCCGTCCCCGGCGAAGATAACAGTCCGGACGATCTCACGCCGGACAAATTGTTGGAGCAGAATAACCTCCACAAAAGGCTCGCCGCCATCGCTGCAGTAGCCTGAAAAAGCAAGCGGAAGCTCAAAACAGCGGAAGATGCACTCGTAATCAGATGGAGCAAAGTATTCAACATCATGAGACAAATCTGGCGGCGATCGCCGAACAAAGAGATACCCAAAGAGAAAACTATCGCCGAATTTGATGAGGAGGCCTTAGAGCCCCCACAATCAAAAGTAAGAAGGCCACCCGGTCGGATGGACGACCCCATGGCAAAAAGAGAGCGCATATGGCGCCGCACACAAGCTGGTACGCGATCCGCATAAGGATTCACATCAAAAGGATGGCCCGATTAGGTCCATCTATGGGCGAAAGCAAGCTCTTCAAAGCAATGCAACACGCCAAATATCCGAACATCACGGCACACCCAAATATAGGGCGCCGACATCCCCTATGTTTCACCGATGAGGTGCTGGATCATGAATTTCCAGCGGGATTCAAACCCGTAAACATAGAGGCATATGACGGAACAACAGATCCTGGAGTCTGGATTGAGGATTACATCCTCCACATACACATGTCTAGAGGAGATGATCTCCATGCCATAAAATACTTACCCCTCAAACTCAAAGGGCCAGCTCGGCATTGGCTTAAAAGCCTTCCCGAAAATACCATTGGAAGCTCGGAAGAGCTCGAGGATGCGTTTCGGGCAAATTTTCAGGGGACCTATGTCCGCCCTCCGGATGCAGACGATCTAAGTCACATAACTCGACAGCCCGGAGAGTCAGCCCGGAAATTCTGGAACAGGTTCCTTACTAGAAAGAACCAAATAGTCGACTATCTGAACGCCGAAGCCTTAGCAGCCTTCAAACACAAAGTCCGAGACGAATGGCTCGCCAGACACCTCGGCCAAGAAAAGCCAAGAACAATGGCCGCATTAACAAGCCTCATGACCCGCTTTTGCGCGGGAGAGGATAGCTGGCTAGCAAGATGCAGCACCAGCGACCCAAGTACATCCAAGTCGAGGGATGGAAATGGAAACCACGGCGCAACAAGGACCAGCGCCGGATTAAGGGGAACGGTCCAAAGAGCGCGACAGTCAACGCCGGATTCAAAAGCTCACGGCAGAACAATAAAAACTGCCCCTTAAGGACAATAGCGATGAGCTATCCAACTTAAACAAAATCTTGGACAAGATATGTCAAATCCACAGTACTCCGGGAAGCCTGCAAACCATACCCACAGAGATTGTTGGGTCTTCAAACAGTCCGCAGACTTAACGCCGAACACAAGGGCTCGACACACCAAGTGAGGATGATGACGAACCCCACAAGCAGAGCACCGGAAAACAAAAGAATTTCCCACAAGAGGTTAAAACAGTAAACTCACTTCACGTGATAAAAGGAAAAAACAGAGCGGCGCCCAATAAGATACACGCCGCACATACTACCCTAGCGGAGTACCAACACTGGTTGTCAAAACCAATCACCTTCGACCATCAGGACTACTCCGAAAGTATCCGGAATGCAGGATGGACTACCTTGATATTGGATCCTATAATCAATGGATTCCAATGTACACAAGTCCTCATGGATGGCGGCAGTGACATAAACCTGATATATCAGGACACAATCCGCAGGATGGGGATAGACCCAACCAAAATTCCCCATAGCAACACCTCCTTTAAAGGGGTAATGCCAGGCCCATATGCCCATTGTATGGGCTCCCTACTGCTAGAAGTTGTGTTCGGTTCATCCGACAACTTCCGTCGCGAAAAGTTAGTCTTCCATGTCGCCCCATTTAAAAGTAGCCATCAAGCACTATTGGGACGCGAAGCTTTCGCCCGCTTTAACGCAATACCGCATTATGCATCTCTTACACTTAAAATGCCCGGTCCACGCGGCACCATCTCATTAAAAGGGAGTATTATGTTACTCGAGCACGGAAGAATGCAAGGCTGCCTTGACAGCCCCACACCAATCCGCCCGCTAACCAAAGCACTGAATAGGTAATTGAACCCGGACACGGCTAGACGAGTCCGGCGCCTACTAGCGGCATACCCCGTACAAGGGCTGCACGCATGTACAACAAGAGACAATAAAGCTCAATTTTATTCACTTCTAATCGTACTCTGTTTATTTAATATAAAGTACATTTTTCGTACGATCTTTTTTCTTTTCAACTAAGTTCCTCCTTTTACAGATGAACAACGTGCTACACCCGCCCGTGAAACGCACAACGGAGACAAAGGCGCAGACGCAAGAGGGACCCGCTGTAAGGATTCTTTTCAGATTAAGACCTGCGTAAACCTTTTTACTGTCTCTTGTTGATACACATCCCCTGGTTTCTAGTTATAACCAAGGAGGAGGCTAGCGCTCGCATCGGCATCGGCTGCGCCGAATTTTGCATGTACACGGACACTGTGGGCTTATTACTAAGGGCATTGTTCGCCCGCTTTATAAAAGACCGAATACCTTAGGGAGTGTTCGCATCTCGAGTTAGGCCTTATATGCATCAGCTCGAATCATGTCTTTGGTCAAATGTTGGGTTTGCCTGCCCTGTGTTTTGCTGCATTACGTTCCGCTCTATCGGCTAACGCGCACCGGAGAACTCTGCGATTGTGCCCGGTTCGGCCGGCGAGCACCTCGAGAGAAAGCCAAAACTGACTGTCATGATATAGCGAGAGACTGGTCAACCACTCGATGACTTACCGGAATGTTTAGAATTCCTCCACATTAATGAAGGACCGTTTTTGATCAGCACATACGCACTCGAATTCGGAGAGTGCGGTGCCCTGTGGGCTATATAGTAGCCCCACCTCGAACTCCTATGGCTAAGTGAAAGTGATAAAGCATTATAGTCCGGTTGCCTAGTTTGCTACGCCACCACCACCTTTATAGGACCAAGACGTTGGATTATGTGAAAGCGCGACTTCTTTGCAAACACCCCGCACTATGTGTGTGGGGCTGAAGTCAAGACTGCCATCTTTCAGGTTATATATACATATACATCAACGGCCAGACAGGAGTAGTTTACTACTTGAACGCACAAGTATAAAAAGCTCTTATATTATATTGAAACATCGTTTCATAAATTATACATGTCATTCAAACATAACATCCTTCGAGCACTGCGCCTCTATTAAACAGCGCCTGCAGACTTCCTTAAAATAGTGCTCGGCGGTACTCGCTTCGTCCGAATCTTGGGATGCAACGTCGGTGGCCTTCATCTCCGCCCAGTATGTCTTGACACGGGCAAGAGCCATCCGCGTTCCCTCTATGCACGCCGACCGCTTCATTGCGTCGATACGCGGTACCACACCAAGGAACTGCTGCACTAAGCCAAATTAACTCTTCGGCCGGGGTCCGCCTGGCCACAAATGAGTCATGACATGCTTCATGGCAAGTCCGGATAATCGATTCAGCTTGGCCCATTCGGCCAACCGATCGATCAACGGAAGAGGACGCTCCGGACTATGAAATTGCGACCAATATAGCTCTTCCCTTCTGTGCCCCTTCCGGCCTCGAAAGTGCTTGATCGCGTCCGCAGCGCTCGCCGCTAAATCCAGATAAGCATCCTCCGAACTCCACAACTTTTCCAACTGAGCATACTTCGGATCCGTATATTTCCTCCGCAACAGAAAAGGCTTTCCAGCAGCAACATCCACAGCCTGACGTAGCTCCTCCTTTGCAGCTCTCATTGCGGAGCGGGCATCCTTGGCTTCGGCGGTGGCCTTTTTTCAGGTCCTCTTGCTCCGCTTGACGTTCTTTTTAAGAACCCCGCAGCGGTCGGTATTATTCTTCAACTTTATGACCATATCGGCCATTTCCTCTTTGCTTAGGCAGTGAGCAGCCCGCTCGCTTTTAGCTCTTCGCCGCCCTTAAAGCGCCGATTATTATTTCTGGCTTGCTTTTTCGCTCGGCGAGTTCCGCCCGCAGATCCTCCACAGCAGCGGCACCATCTGCATTGAAAGCATACAAGTAGTAAGGAATGGGCGTCAAGCTCCCTTAACAGGTGTCCGCGGAGAAGTCGTGATACCTTGTGACTCGTCAAACCGCTTATTGACCAGCGATGTCCGTGATCCGCCTCGTCAAGTTGCCGGTTTAGTTCGGCAAATTCATCAGTCCTGCTGGCCACGGTCGCCCGCCACCTATTTAGGAGCGGCGATATGTTATAATCGAGATTATGATCCTCGCACGCTGTCAATTTTGACAACATACCGAGTCTCGTGGGCTACTATCTATACTGTGGTGCATTCTATATGCATAAATGTCGAAGGTACATCATTTTATGCACCTCAAACCCGTCGACAAGACTTACGGTAGCTTCATGCAATCCGCTCTCAGCGGATGCAATTTTTCAATCACCGTACCCATTAGAGCACGGTGATCTTCTGAAATAGCCGCCGCCCGAGCAGATCCTTCACTCCTCCGACCAAGACGCCCGCTTGGCGCGGACCTTCCGCCCCGCCGGACTCGGGAAACCCTCCGCGACGACACCTCAGGGGCGTCCGCCTCACATGAAGGTGCGACAGGTGGAGGCGTTTTGCTCTCCATCATCTCCGGAAGGAGATCCCCCGAAGACAAGCCCTGCTGAGAAGGGCTGAGATCCGAACTACAAGGTACAATTTCGGTTATCTTCAAAAATAAATGCAGGGATGTTCCTTATTTACAAGACCCCTTCTTTTTACTTACGGCTCGCTGGAGGGCTGATCCCCTTGGGGAAACAGTGCGGCTGGGTTACTTCCCAGCACCGGACTCTCTGACAAAGATTTCTTTCCCCTCTTTGAGGCCTTGACCTCCGGATCTTCCGAAGCGGTCCTCTTCTCTCCTTGGAGGGTGGGACCTTTGATCCCTCCTTCCTCGAAAGTCTCCTTCGTGGAGGCAGTTGCTTCCCGCTCCCCTTCGCTTTTTTAAAAGGCGCGCCTTCAACATCTTGGTCAGCATGGGATCCGCGTGGTCTCCGGAGGGAGCCGGACACCTTATCAACTTTGCTTTGCTATCCACTCCTGTTCAAGAAACAGCTCCTTTAATGGCAAGTTTATGATAAATGAACGGACAGCCTGTCCGGGTACATGACTACTTACTTGAGTATCTGGGCGATTGCAGCTTAGTCCCGCGTCCTCAGTCGGATCCGGACACTTTTCTTGTGATCCGAAGAACAGTTTATACATCTCCACGGGCGTCGTACCCATAAAATGTTGGAGAGCTCATGGTCCCTCCGGATTAAATTCCCACAGATGATGGGGGCGACGCTTGCAGGCGTATAGGCGCCCAATCAACATAACTCGTGCCATGCGACCAGAATGATCTCTTTCTTGGAGGTCTCGAACACGGCCCCGCAACAGAGGAACGCCCTGGACGGCCCCAGTCGAGCCCCGTTGACCCATGATGCCAGCCGTTGTGGTGGACCTGAGCGGAAGGTGGGAGGCGCCACCCATTTGGTGTCCCTGGGAGCGGTGATATAAAACCACTCCCGTTGCCACAAACCAAGCTCCTCTTGAAAAGAGCCCTCGGGCCACGGAGCATCAGCACACTTGCTTATGACCGCCCCTCAACTTTTCTCGCTTGTTGCCCTCGATCATCTTGGCTACACCTTGAAGGTCTTGAGCCACAATCCAAAGTGAGGGGTAATATGGAGGAAGGCCTCACATACAACAATGAATGACGAGATATGGAGGATGGACTCCGGATTCAAGTCATGGAAATCCAGACCATAATAAAACATGAGCCCCCGCACAAAGGGATCCGTCGGGAAGCCTAAACCCCGAAGGAAGTGTTACACGAACACCACGCTCTCGCCGGGCTCGGGAGTGGGAATGACCTGCCCTGGAGCAGGCAGCCTATGCGAAATCTCGCCGGTTAGATACCTGGCATCTCGCAGCTTTAACACATCTTCTTCTATGATGGAAGAAGACATCCATCGGCCGAGCTGGTCGGAGCCGGACATCGTCGAAGGTCTGAAGCGCCTAAATCTAAAGCTTTGGGTGTTAGAACTCGAAGCGTGGGGCGAACTCGATGGAGGGTGGACAAAAGAAGGGGGGCCTTGGTCTCATTATAAAGAGGTTGAATACCAAGAGCCCTCCCCGTGGTCGATTAGGACTCACCTTCGATAGAGGAGGCGTGCCAACGGGCACGGTTGGGTTACCCACGTCCGTATTTGATGAGAATCCCGGAATAAGGGGGCGTGATCTACGCTTTGATAAAGACGTGCCAAGGAAACCGCCTCGCTAAACGCGCTAGGGTGGAATAGTAAAAAAACGATTCAAATAAAGGCCTGGCCGTGGTGTGATGTCACGCTGCGGAATACGTCAGAAGATCTGTGCAAAAGTTATTCGCTCTATGGTGGTATGTGGAAATTGTTTTGCAGAGCTGGACACTATCCTGGTGTTCAAAACCTTCTATCAAGTATTCGGAAGAGGAACCCGCCTTGCAATGCCGAAGACAATATGCGCGCCGGACTCGTCGTCATTGAAGCCTGGTTCAGGGGCTACTGAGGGAGTCCTGGACTAGGGGGTATCCGGATAGCCGAACTATCATCTTTGGCCGGACTCCTAGACTATGAAGATACAAGATTGAAGACTTCGTCCCGTGTCCGGATGGGACTTTCCTTGGTGTGGAAGGCAAGCTTGGTGATACGGATACGTAGATCTCCTACCATTGTAACCGACTATGTGTAACCCTAACCCTATCCGGTGTCTATATAAACCGGAGGGTTTTAGTCCGTAGGACGAAAAACAATCATACCATAGGCTAGCTTCTAGGGTTTAGCCTCCTTGATCTCGTGGTAGATCTACTCTTGTACTACCCATATCATCAATATTAATCAAGAAGGAGTGGGGTATTACCTCCATCGAGAGGGCCCGAACCTGGGTAAAAACATCGTGTCCCTTGTCTACTGTTACCATCCGCCTAGACGCACAATTCGGGACCCCCTACCCGAGATCCGCCGGTTTTGACACCGACAGGATGCGTGCAACGCCATGTAGGCAGGTAGGCTGCTGAGGTGGCGCGGTGGCAGGGCCTTCATGAAGATCTGCATGCCACCACGCAGGTGCTTGCTGAGTTGGTCTGGAAGCCGCATGTTGCAATGCAGGTGCCTGCCCAGCTGGTTGGGCTGGCAGCTGCATGCGAATGGTAGTGGAGCCTTGGCTAGTGCGGGCCTGGCAGTGGCCCTGCTGATACCCTCGGCAAGGGTCTTGCCGGGGGCCCGGCAAGGATCTTGCCGTGGCGTCGCAGTTGTCTCGGCAAGGCGCTTGCCGGGGGGTCTTGTGGATCTCCTCGGCTAGGGTCCCGCCGAGGGTCGCCATCTTCTGGTCCTCATCTGATCTTGTGTGTTCATGATCTTGACGAAGATCTGCATGCCACCACAGAGGCGCCTCCCGAGCCCTGGTTCCAATGTAGTTGGTTGGCTCGTGTTGGAACCCACGGGCTCAAGGGTGGCCTGCTCTGCTGGCATCGGGCAAGTTGCCCCGACAAGGCTCTTGCCGGGGCCGCGGAGGCCACCCCGGCAAGGGTCTTGCCGGGGAGTCCACCTCGCCCCTTTTGCTCTCCTGTGTTTATGGTCTTGGCGTTGCCTTGACCGTCTGGTGCTCTGACTTCTTTCCGGCCTCCCTCCTCTGCCCTGCTAAGTGTGGCCGCGGCGCGCGGCTCTAACTGCCCGTGCACAAGTAAACGGGTCAAAATAAGAGCCCCTACTTTTGTACACCGACAGGAGCCCCCGGTCCTGGGCCACACATAAGCGTGACACGTTGTTGGGCCAGGCCCAGAACGGTGCACGGGCAGGTGGGGCAGATTTTACCGCAGTAACTGTTTCGTCCGCTGCGCTTCCCCGCGACTCGCGTTGAACGCGCGACGTGGAGGGTCATGCGTGACGTGGCGGTCATGCATGGGGCGGTTTGCACACGCATGCGTCACATTGCAGATAATGGGAAAAGAGGCGCCCCGCGCCTTCCCCGTAAAAAGGACTAACTGCGGGCGCGCTGCTCATTTACCCCTGCATCTTCTTCAATCTCGGAACCGTCGTCCCCTTCTCCTTCCTTCCCAAGCTTTCGCCTTTGTTCGCCACCGCTGTGTCTTTGCTGTCTTTTGTCCCTTGCTCCCTGCAGCCGCCATGGCACCCAAGACCAGCAGAGGCAAGGGAGTGGCCAAAGACGCCGGGACGAGCGAGCCGCCAGAGAGCAAGTTGGCGGCACGGTGGATGCAGCTCGCCTACTTCCCCTCGACGGTCGACGTGTTCGAGCTCTGGGGCTACTTCAAGCCTCTATGGGGGTGCAAGACGGGGGGAGACGACGGGGCATCCAGCCACGCGTGTCATCCCTGCCAATTGCACCGAGGCCGCCCCGAATCGCTACCCGTTCTTCGTCGATTACTTTTCTTGCGGCCTTTGCCCCCTTTCTCCGATTTCTTCAATGATATCATGCACACATTTGTCTTCCACCTTCTGGATTTTACTCCAAACGCCGTGGGGTGCATGTCGCTGTTCGCCCACCTCTTTGATGGCTTCGCCAGAGTTCTTCCCAGCACGGCGCTCTTCCGCCATTATTTTTACCCTCGCATCCAAAAGGGATGCGCCATTTCTGGCTGCGTCACTTGGATCCCAAGGTCCCAAGGGACGTACCCGGAGGGTGCCCAGAAGGAGAGGTGGGAAGAATGGCGGGGCCGGTGGTGCTGGATTGAGGAGGACGATCCACAAGAGTTCTGCCGGGTCCACCAGGTGCCGCCGGTACGCAGGAACGACTGGGGCAACGTCAACGCCCAGGACGACAAGCTCGAGATCGCCACCACCAGGATCCACCGCCTCACCGTTGTTGGGCTTACCCTGGAGATGATTGGGGCGGATTTCCTCCGCCACCGAATCGCTCCTCTACACAACAAGGGGAGGCCGGCCTGGCTTTTCCAGAACGCGGCTGACATCATGAGGCTTCACCCCGGCCTCAATCACAACTTCACGGTGATGGGGCATGCTCACTTCTGCCAGCGGATCTTTCAGCTTGACGTGAACCGCGAAGGCTGGGCCGAGAGGTCCGGCAAGGCTGCGAAGGCCGGCAAGGTCGTCAAGGGGCCCCTGTTTGGGTTGCCGGCGGGGGTGGTCCCACTGAGCAACAACTCACACCAGACCGACATCATCGCCATGATGCCGGACTGCAACACGCACGGTCCCGTCCAAAATTGGGCCCCGCCGCCGGAGGAGCAGGTGCAACAGTTCTTTGACGACTTGGTGGAGGTGTACGTCCGCAACGAGCCGCTACTTATCCAGGACACCACTCAAGCAGAGCTGGACTATATCACCGCCAGGGCGGTGGAGGCGGAGCTTGCCAGGCAGGCCGGCAGTGCTGGCGGTGTAGAGGACGAGGCTGCGGTGGCCGCGGAGGAGAAGGAGCTTACCCGGTGGGCAGAGTCCGCTGGGGAGGCCAGCAGCGCCGGCACCGGGGCCCCTCTTGTCAAAGATGTAGTCGACGAGTCGTCGGAGGAAGAGGCTGAGGCTGTCGACCCTCCGACCATGGGGAGAGGGTGAGTCCTGCGGCGGGCCACCTCTGGCGAGTCGTTTCGGCCCGGCAGGGTCGTGCAGCCCCAGCAAGCTCAGGAGGCGTCCGCGCGCCAAACGAGGGTCGCGGCCGCAAAGAAATCGGTGAAGGCCGCGGTGGCGAGGGAGAAAGCATCTGCCTCCTCTTCATCCAAGCGTGTCCATACTCCGCCCTCCTCCCCTCCTCCGGCAGACGTTGATGCGGAGGTCACCTTTGACTTCGGGTCCCTCAGCCCAAGGAGGAAGAGGAAAGCAGCAGAGGAGGAGGTGGAGGACGAGTAAGTATCTTGTCCCTTTCTATCATCTCTGTCTCCTCAGATCGTGCCACTTATCTTGATTCGTCTTCATCTTTGCAGGGATGCGGAGACACTGGCCCAGAGGGTGAAGAGGGCCAGGGCTTCGGTGAGCGGCCAGCCCCCGGCAGGGATTTCTGGTACACCGCTGGTTGTGTTGAGCAGCCCAGATAGCAGCCCCCGGCACAGCCCCCAGCGTAAGTTCACCACTCACCCCTCGTCAACGTGTGTTAGGGGCACGATCTCTTGGTGCTGACCTTGCCGTGGTTGCAGGAGGAGGACAGCAGCAGGAGGAGCCATAGAGGGCTCCCCCCAACACGTCGCCCCCATCGACTACGCCGCCCCGAGGGGCGTCCCCGGCAAGGGCGCCAAGCACCGAGCCCATTCACACGGAGGAAGAGGAGAACCCGTGCGCTGGTGGCTTCGCCACGGCAGCAAACGTTGGCGGGGAGGGGACCTCTGCTTCCCAGCCCGACACGGGTAAGTCACTCGCCTTCCGTCCCTGTTCTTTTTCTGTCCTTTCTGACACTTGGTCTTGGTTTTGCCTCATCCCCTTCTTGGTATCCAGATCGTCCGTCGGCGGACCAGGAGGACATAGACACCGTCATCGAGGATGTCGCCAAGGCCGCCGAGGCGGAGGCCGAGAAGATCGCCGCCGACGAGGCCGCCAAGGGGCCTGCCAGGGAGCCCAGCAAGGCTACTGCCGAGGAGGCTGGCAAGGGGCCTGCCAGGGAGGCTAGCAAGGCCGCTCCCGAGGAGGAGGTGGTTGATGACCAACCTTCCTCCTCCGCTTCCTCTGGCTCCGGCAGGTATCTGAGGGTGAGGGACGACCTTTTAGTCCACCTCCTAGGGTCGTCGAGCTCCAGGGTGCCCATCGAGGGAGAGGTGTTCGACGAAGAGGTGCTTGCCGATATTGGGCTCGAGGTTGTTGATGAACCGGGCACCGGTGGCGACGGTTCTCAGGAGGAGCGGCTTCTCTAAGCCATGGGCGCCAATTTCCGGAAGCTCCAGGCGCTCCACCGCGCCCGCCTGGACAATGCCAAGTCCAGGATGGCAACGGTGGACAAGGCGGAGGTGGACCTCAAGGTGCGCGTCGCCGAGACGTAGACTTAGTTCCGCCAGGCTTGTTAGGAGATAAAGGTCACCCAGGGTGAGCTAGCCAAGCACGAGGTGGAGCTCACCATGAAGTGGGCCGACATCGGGAAGGCCGAGGAGACGGCGGAGAACTTGACCGCCGCAGCCGAGGCCGCTCGAACCCAGCACCAGACCGCGCTGAACTCCCAGGAGGAGGATCTTGCCGCGCGTGAGGGGAAGCTTGTCGCAACGCTCCTCGGCAAGGATGAGGAGGTGAAGAAGCTCGTCGTGCAGCAGACCCAGGAGCTGGAGCAGAGGCACAAGGAGGCACTCGATGCCCGGGCTCTGGCTCACGCCGACAAGGTGAAGGAGCTGGAGGTGGAGTGGGACGGGCTGAAGGAACATATCTAGAAGCTGGCCAAGGAGAAGGATACGCTCAACGGTGCCCTGGCGGAGGTGTAGGGTGCAGTCCTCGGCAAGGCTGAGCAGCTCTCCAAGGCCAACGACTCCATCAAAGACCTGAAGCTGAAGCTGGAGGGCCTTGAGGAGATGCTCTCAGAGGCCAAGGCTTGGGAGGAGACCCTGGCCAAGGATCTGGAGGCCGAGAAGCTGCAGCGGAAGAACAAAGCCGCCAACCACAAGGACTTTGTGGAGGGCGAGAATCGCTGGATCAACCGCCTCGAGGACGTCGCCGGCAGGATCACCACGCAGCTGGCCACCATGGGTATGCCAAATGTGAGGCACGCCCTGATACGTCCATTTTGCATCATGCTTTTATATCAATATTTATTGCATTATGGGCTGTTATTACACATTATGTCACAATACTTATGCCTATTCTCTCTTATTTTACAAGGTTTACATGAGGAGGGAGAATGCTGGCAGCTGGAATTCTGGGCTGGAAAAGGAGCAAATATTAGAGACCTATTCTGCACAACTCCAAAAGTCCTGAAACTCCGCGAAAGTTATTTTTGGAAATAATAAAAAATATTGAGCGGAAGAAGTACGTCAGGAGGGCCCCACCTGGCCATGAGGGTGGGGGCGCGCCCAACCCCTTGGGCACGCCCCCTGCCTCGTGGGCCCCCTGTTGGCCCTCCGGTGCCCATATTCTGCTATATGAAGTCTTTTGCCCGAAGAAAAATCATAAGCAAGCTTTCGGGACGAGACTCCGCCGCCACGAGGTGGAACCTTGGCGGAACCAATCTAGGGCTCCGGCGGAGCTGTTTTGCCGGGGACACTTCCCTCCGGGAGGGGGAAATCATCGCCATCGTCATCACCAACGCTCCTCTCATCGGGAGAGGGCAATCTCCATCAACATCTTCACCAGCACCATCTCCTCTCAAACCCTAGTTCATCTCTTGTATCTAATTCTTGTCTCCAAGTCTGGGATTGGTACCTGTACGTTGCTAGTAGTGTTGATTACTCCTTGTAGTTGATGCTAATTGGTTTATTTGGTGGAAGATTATATGTTCAGATCCTATATGCATATTAATACTCCTCTGATTATGAACATGAATATGCTTTGTGAGTAGTTACGTTTGTTCCTGAGGACATGGGAGAAGTCTTGCTATTAGTAGTCATGTGAATTTGGTATTCGTTCGATATTTTGATGAGATGTATGTTGTCTATCCTCTAGTGGTGTTATGTGAACATCGACTACATAACACTTCACCATTATTTGGGCCTAGAGGAAGGCATTGGGAAGTAATAAGTAGATGATGGGTTGCTAGAGTGACAGAAGCTTAAACCCTAGTTTATGTGTTGCTTCGTAAGGGGCTGATTTGGATCCATATGTTTCATGCTATGGTTAGGTTTACCTCAATACTTTTGTTGTAGTTGCGGATGCTTGCAATAGAGGTTAATCATAAGTGGGATGCTTGTTCAAGTAAGGACAGCACCCAAGCACCGATCCACCCACATATCAAATTATCAAAGTACCGAACGCGAATCATATGAACATGATGAAAACTAGCTTGACGATAATTCCCATGTGTCCTCGGGAGCGCTTTTGTCTATATAAGTGTTTGTCCAGGCTTGTCCTTTGCTACAAAAAGGATTGGGCCACCTTGCTGCACTTTATTTACTTTTGTTACTTGTTGCTCGTTACAAATTATCCTGTCACAAAACTATCTGGTTACCTATTATTTCGGTGCTGCAGAAGAAACCCTTGCTGAAAACCGCTTATCATTTCCTTCTGCTCCTCGTTGGGTTCGACACTCTTACTTATCGAAAGGACTACGATAGATCCCCTATACTTGTGGGTCATCAAGACTCTTTTCTGGCTCCGTTGTCGGGGAGTGAAGCGCCTTTGGTACGTGGAATTTGGTAAGGAAAAAAATTATATAGTGCGCTGAAATTTACTGTCACTTGTTACTATGGAAAGTAATCCTTTGAGGGGCTTGTTCGGGGTATCTTCACCCCGACCAGTAGAGCAAAGAGTTGCTCCTCAACCTACTAAACCTACTGAATATGAAAATGTCCACTTTGAAATTCCTTCGGGTATGTTAGAAAAACTGCTAGCTAAACCATTTGGAGGAGATGGAACAAAGCATTCTGATGAGCACCTAATATATGTGGATGAAGTTTGTGGATTATTTAAGCTTGCAGGTATAGCCGGTGATGTTATAAAGAAGAAGGTCTTCCCTTTATCTTTGAAGGGAGATGCATTGACATGGTATAGGCTATGTGATGATACGAGATCATGGAACTACAAATGATTGAAATTGGAATCTCATCAAAAAAATTATCCTATGCATCTTGTTCATCGTGATCGCAATTATATATATAATTTCTAGCCTCGCGAAGGATAAAGCATCGCTCAAGCTTGGGGGAGGCTTAAATCAATGTTATATTCATGCCCCAATCATGAGCTCCCAAGAGAAATAATTATTCAAAGTTTTTATGCTCGGCTTTCTGATAACAATCGCACCATGCTCGATACTTCTTGTGCTGGCTATTTTATGATGAAGACTATTGAATTAAAAATGGATTTATTGGATAGAATCAAACGAAACTCTGAAGATTGGGATCTCGATGAAGGTAAGGAGTCAGGTATGACACCTAAGTTTGATTGTGTTAAATCTTTTATGGATACCGATGTTTTCTGTAAATTTAGCACTAAATATGGACTTGACTCTGAAATAGTAGCTTCTTTGTGTGAATCTTTTGCTGCTCATATTGATCTCCCTAAGGAGAAGTGGTTTAAATATCATCCTCCCATAGAAGAAAAAGTAGCTGCACCTATTAAAGTTTAAGAAAAGACTATCACTTATAATGATCCTATTGTTCCTACTTCTTATGTTGAGAAACCACCTTTCCCTATTAGAATAAAGGATCATGCTAAAGCTTCAACTGTGGTTCGTAAAAGCAATATTAGAACATATACACCTCCTGGGCAAATTAAAGTTGAACCTAATATTGCTATTGTTGAATATCTCTTGTCTGATAATATCGATGGGCATGTTATTCATTTCCGTGAAGAAACTACTAGAATTGCCAAACCTTGTGCTAAAGATAAACATAGACCTATAATAGGCATGCCTGTTATTTCTGTTAAAATAGGAGATCATTGTTATCATGGCTTATGTGATATGGGTGCTAGCGCTAGTGCTATATCTCATGACTTATACAAAGAAATTATGCATGAAATTGCACCTGCTGAGATACAAGGTATTGATGTTACCATCAAACTTGCTAATAGAGATACCATATCACCCATTGGATTTGTTAGAGATGTTGAAGTCTTGTGTGGGAAAACTAAATATCCTGCTGATTTTCTTGTTCTTGGTTCCCCACAAGATAGCTCTTGTCCCATTATATTTGGTAGATCCTTCTTGAACACTGTTAATACTAGGATAGACTGCGAAAAGGATGTTGTTACTATTGGTTTGGGTGATATGTCTCATGAGTTGAAATTTTCTAAATTTAGTAGACAACACCGTGAAGAGGAATTGCCTAGTAGGGATGAAATTATTGGTCTTGCTTCTATTGCCGTACCTCCTAGTGATCCTTTAGAACAATATTTGCTAGACCATTAAAATGATATGTTTATGAATGAAAGAAGGGAAATAGATGAAGTATTCTTTAAACAGGAACCCATCCTGAAACACAATTTGCCTGTTGAAATCCTAGGGGATCCTCCTCCACCCAAGGGTGATCCCGTGTTTGAGCTTAAACCGTTGCATGATACTCTTAAATATGCTTATCTTGATGAGAAAAAGATATATCCTGTTATTATTAGTGCTAACCTTTCAGAGCATGAAGAAGAGAGATTATTGAAAACTCTGAAGAAGCACCGTGTTGCTATTGGATATACTCTTGATGATCTTAAGGGCATTAGTCCCACTCTATGTCAACATAAAATAGATCTGGCGGAAGATGCCAAACCAGTTCGTGATCATCAACGACGGCTGAATCCTAAGATGAAGGAAGTGGTAAGAAAATAAATACTAAAGCTCCTTGAGGCAGGTATAATTTATCCCATTGCTGATAGTCACTGGGTAAGTCCTATCCATTGTGTCCCTAAGAAGAGAGGTATTACCGTCGTTCCTAATGATAAAGATGAGTTGATCCCGCAAAGAATTATTATAGGTTATAGGATGGTAATTGATTTCCACAAATTAAATAAGGCTACTAAAAAAGATCATTACCCCTTACCTTTTATCGATCAAATGCTAGAAAGATTATCCAAACATACACATTTTTGCTTTCTAGATGGTTATTCTGGTTTCTCTCAAATACCTGTGTCAGCCAATGATCAATCAAAGACTACTTTTACTTGCCCTTTTGGTACTTTTGCTTATAGACGTATGCCTTTTGGTTTATGTAATGCACCTGCTACCTTTCAAAGATGCATGATGGCTATATTCTCTGACTTTTGTGAAAAGATTTGTGAGGTTTTCATGGAGGACTTCTCCGTCTATGGATCCTCTTTTGATGATTGCTTAAGCAACCTTGACCGAGTTTTGCAGAGATGTGAAGAAACTAATCTTGTCCTAAATTGGGAAAAGTTCCACTTTATGGTTAATGAAGGTATTGTCTTGGGGCATAAAGTTTCTGAAAGAGGTATTGAAGTTGATAAAGCCAAGGTTGATGTCATTGAAAAGATGCCATGTCCCAAGGACATCAAAGGTATAAGAAGTTTCCTTGGTCACGCCGGTTTTTATAGGAGGTTCATTAAGGACTTCTCAAAAATTTCTCGGCCTCTGACTAATTTATTACAAAAAGATATACCATTTGTCTTTGATGATGATTGTGTAGAAGCATTTGAAATACTTGAGAAAGCATTGATTTCTGCACCTATTGTTCAGCCACCTGATTGGAATTTACCCTTTGAAATTATGTGTGATGCTAGTGATTATGCTGTAGGTGCTGTTCTAGGGCAAAGAGTTGGTAAGAAATTAAATTTTATCCAATATGCTAGTAAAACTCTAGACAAAGCTCAAAGAAATTATGCTACTACTGAAAAAGAATTCTTAGCAGTTGTATTTGCGTGTGATAAGTTTAGACCTTATATTGTTGATTCTAAAGTAACTATTCACACTGATCTTGCTGCTATTAAATATCTTATGGAAAAGAAAGATGTTAAACCTAGACTTATTAGATGGGTTCTCTTGCTACAAGAATTTGATTTGCATATTATTGGTAGAAAAGGAGCTGAGAACCCCGTTACAGACAACTTGTCTAGGTTAGAAAATGTTCTTGATGACCCACTGCCTATTGATGATAGCTTTCCTGGTGAACAATTCAATGTCATAAATACTTCTCGTACTGCTCCATGGTATGCTGATTATGCTAATTACATTGTTGCTAAATTCATACCACCTAGTTTCACATACCAGCAAAAGAAAAAGTTTTTCTATGATTTGATACATTACTTTTGGGATGACCCACATCTTTATAAAGAAGGAGTAGATGGTGTTATTAGACGTTGTGTACCTGAGCATGAACAGGAATAGATCCTACACAAGTGTCACTCTGAGGCTTATGGAGGACATCACGCTAGAGATAGAACTGCACATAAGGTATTGCAATCCGGTTTTTATTGGCCTACTCTCTTCAAGGATGCCCGTAAGTTTGTCTTGTCTTGTGATGAATGTCAAAGAATTGGTAATATTAGTAGACGTCAAGAAATGCCTATGAACTATTAACTTGTTATTGAACCATTTGATGTTTGGGGCTTTGATTATATGGGACCTTTTCCTACCTCTAATGGATATACACATATTTTAGTTGCTGTTGATTACGTTACTAAGTGGGTAGAAGCTATTCCAACTAGTAGTGCTGATCATAACACTTCTATTAAGGTGCTTAAGGAAGTTATTTTTCCGAGGTTAGGAGTCCCTAGATATTTAATGACTGATGGTGGTTCACATTTTATTCATGGTGCTTTCCGAAAAATGCTTGCTAAATATGATGTTAATCATAGAATTGCATCTCCTTATCACCCACAGTCTAGTGGTCAAGTAGAATTGAGCAACAGAGAGCTCAAATTAATTTTGCAAAAGACTATTAATAGATCTAGAAAGAATTGGTCCAAGAAACTTGATGATGCATTATGGGCCTATAGAACTGCATATAAAAATCCTATGGTATGTCTCCGTATAAAATGGTTTATGGTAAAGCATGTCACTTACCTCTCGAACTAGAACATAAGGCTTATTGGGCTATTAAAGAGCTCAGTTATGATTTCAAACTTGCCGGTGAGAAGAGGTTATTTGACATAGCTCACTTGATGAATGGAGAACCCAAGCATATGAAAATGCCAAGTTGTTTATAGAAAAAAGTTAAAAGATGGCATGACAAAAGGATACAAAATCTTGAGTTTAATGTAGGTGATTATGTATTGCTATACAACTCTCATTTAAGATTTTTTGCGGGAAAACTTCTCTCTAAATGGCAAGGCCCTTACGTTATCGAGGAGGTCTATCGTTCCGGTGCCATAAAAATCAACAACTTCGAAGGCACAAATCCGAAGGTGGTGAACGGTCAAAGAATCAAACATTATATCTCAGGTAATCCCATAAATGTTGAAACCAATGTTATTGAAACCATAACCCCGGAGGAATACATAAGGGACACTTTCCGGAACGTTTCAGACTCCGAAAAGGAGTAGGTATGTGGTACGGTAAGTAAACCGACTCCAAAACAGTTTCTATGGCAATATTTCTCCGTTTTGGAATATTTAGAAAAATAGAAAAATAAGAAGCAGTTCGGGAAGGACACGAGTGCTCCACGAGGGTGGAGGGCGCGCCCCCCTACCTCGTGGGCACCTCGTGTGCTCTCCGGACTCCGTTTTCTTGCAGGATACGTATTTTGGTTCGTAAAAATTCATTATATAATCTCCCGAAGGTTTTGACTCCTGTATCACGCAAATATCTCCTGTCTTTGTTTCGAGCTGTCCTGCTGCAGATTAGAGCAACATGTCGTCCCAGGATTCAGAAGGAGAAAGCTATGTGGCTGATTACCTTGCAGATCCTAAGGTCTATGGGGATGTGGAGCATTGTGGTTGGACTACTTAAGAAGAAGAGGACTATGAGCCTAAGAGAAAGGAGGAGACGAGCTAAGATGAAGATGAAGTCCCATTACCTCAACCTAGGGACATGCATGTGGAGTTCAAAAAGTCAAGCCTTCCTGATAAAGCAAAGAAATTTAAGATCGGGTTTATCCCTTTTCGTCTCTTGCAGGAAAACAAGCAGGAACTATGCAAAAAATATTAAGCCTGGAGCAGGAGATTGTTGACCTGAGGGATCAAAATTCTGTCCTCAAGCGTAAATTAAGGATGAAGCCTACGCCATCAACTAAACCATCATCTCCAACATCCCCGAAGAAGGAGACATAATCACATGGGTATAGGCACTCCCCTTGGCAACTGCCAAGCTTGGGGGAGATGCCCCGGTATCGTATCACAACCACATCTCCTTTCTTTACCATTTTTCTTAGTTCGATCCCTTTAGTAGTATCTTGATCTAGTAGAATAAAAGTTTTGGTATGATCTTTTTTGAGTTTTGATTTATGATCCCTCTATGTAATCGAGTCCGAGATATATATAATAAAGATTAGTGTTGAGTCAAGGGCTTGATTATTTTGCCATGATCTTGAGTGAATAAAAGAAAAGAGAAAAGAATAAAAAGGAATAAAGAGATCATATTGATCTTATTGAGAGTAATGACTTCACATAGGAAGAGTATGATGATTAAAAATTGTTGAGAGTTGACAAACATAGCTTTGGTCATAGTTGCAATTAATAGGAAGTAATAAAGAAAGAGAGGTCTCACATATAAATATACTATCTTGGACATCTTTTATGATTGGGAGCACTCATTAAAATATGACATGCTAAAGAGTTGATGTTGGACAAGGAAGACAACGTAATGGGTTATGTTTTCTTATATCTGAGATAAAGCATATTGTCATGGATCATCCAACATGTTGAGCTGGCCTTTCCCCCTCATGCTAGCCAAATTCTTTGCACCAAGTAGAGATACTACTTGTGCTTCCAAAAAACCCTTAAACCAGTTTTGCCATGAGAGTCCACCATATCTACCTATGGATTGAGTAAGATCCTTTAAGTAAGTTGTCATCGGTGCAAGAAATAATAATTGCTCTCTAAATATGCATGATTGATTGGTGTGGAGAAAATAAGCTTTATACGATCTTGTGATGTGGAAGAAATAAAAGCGACGGACTGCATAATAAAGGTTCATATCACAAGTGGCAATATAAAGCACGGGATGTTGGAAAGATCCTGATATATATATATATATATATATATATATATATATATATATATATATATATATATATATATATAATTGGATGTGGGTTAGCATGAACTATTATTGTTGACATTACCCTTGAGGTAAAAGGTTGGGAGGCGAAACTATAAGCCCCTATCTTTCTATGTGTCCGATTAAAACTCTGTAACCACAAGTATTGCATGAGTGTTAGCAATTATGAAAGAGTAAATGATAGTTGAGTATGTGGACTTGCTAGATAGCTCTGACATAGACTCTTTCTGATGTTATGATAAATTGCAATTGCTTCAATGACTGAGATTATAGTTTGTTAGTTCTCAATAAAGTTTCTGATTCATAATTTGCATTGTGAATAGATTGTTACTTGAGCATAAGAAATCATATGACAATATCCATATATGTTGTTGTTATGAGAATAATCATGATGCCCTCATGTCCGTATTTTATTTTATCGACACCTCTACCTCTAAACATGTGGACATATTTATCGTTATCGGCTTTCGCTTGAGGACAAGCGAGGTCTAAGCTCGGGGGAGTTGTTATGTCCATTTTGCATCATGCTTTTATATCGATATTTATTGCATTACGGGCTGTTATTACACATTATGTCACAATACTTATGCCAATTTTCTCTTATTTTACAAGGTTTACATGAAGAGGGAGAATGTCGGCAGCTGGAATTCTGGGCTGGAAAAGGAGCAAATATTAGAGACCTATATTCTGCACAACTCCAAAAGTCCTAAACTCCATGAAACTTATTTTTGGAAATAATAAAAAATATTGAGCGGAAGAAGTACGTCAGGGGGGCCCCCACCTGGCCACGAGGGTGGGGACGCGCCCCCCTGCCTCGTGGGCCCCCTGTTGGCCCTCCGGTGCCCATCTTCTGCTATATGAAGTCTTTCGCCCGAAGAAAAATCATAAGCAAGCTTTCGAGACGAGACTCCGCCGCCACGAGGCGGAACCTTGGCGGAACCAATCTAGGGCTCCGGCAGAGCTGTTCTGCCGGGGACACTTCCCTCCGGGAGGGGGAACTCATCGCCATCGTTGTCGTGGTTCTAAGTCTGATAGTAGAATGGGGGGTAGGTATGGAGAGGCAAGATACTAGCTATGGAGTAGTTGTATAAGCACGAGTTTTACGAGTTCAGGCCCTTCTCGGAGGAAGTAACAGCCCTACATCTCGGAGCCCGGAGGCGGTCGACTAGATTATATGCGTATGAATTACAGGGGTGCGAACCCTTCTACCTGTGGAGGGGGTGGCTTATATAGAGTGCGCCTGGACCCCAGCTATCCCACGTAGCGGAGGGTTAAAGGTACATTAAGACCAGGCGTTACTGGTAACGCCTTACATAAAGTGTCATCATGACCATAAAGACTACTTAACTACAAACCGTTAGGACACCGAGTGGCTCTCGAACTCCTGGTGGTCGAGTGGGTCTTCATGGTCGAGTGTCTTTGAGTCTGTCGAGTGAAATCCTCCCAGGTCGACTGGAAGCCAGTTTATTCTAAGGATGTCCTTGGGGAGGGTATCTTGGACAGGTTCATGACCCTACCCTAGGTACATGACTTCATCATTAGCCCCCGAATGGATCGAGGTTTGAGTGAGGAAGGAGTTGATAATCTTTCCGACCTGTTTTTCATGCTGCGAGTGTGTCTTACTCTGGATCAGTGACCTTGTAGTGATTGTGTCAACTTCTCTTTCAGTCGCCTTGATCCATTCCTTATATCTGCCGAGTGAACTTTATGTACTTGGAGATTTCCAAGCGATGGATCGGAGGAAATCTGCCGTCTGACAAGTTGCTCTGCTGCTAGCGGATTTAGCGGGATCCGAATTTTGGGAAGCGCACGAAGCGGAGAAGGCCGCGGTGATCGGATGGGATAAGGCAAGGATGCCTCGATCTCCGCGCCACCTTTTTCGCCACGTATCGCGCGCGCAACTGTTGCGGGATTTGACAGGATTGCCCGGGCCTACCAGTCAGCCACTCGGAAGCGACTTCATATAAGGCACCGGGCGGGGTCTTTGAACAGTCGCGCCTCATTTTCCCTCCTCCGTCCTCAGATTCATCCGCGCGCCCATAACCTGCTCAGCGCGCTGTTCGCTCTGCTTCACGACGACAATGGTGAAGGAGAAGACGGCGGCCTTGGAGCGGGCGAAGAAGGCGACGGCGAAGGCGAAGGGGAGAGCGCCCAGTCGGGGCGGATCCTCGTCGCGGTCTAGCCTGCCGCAAGGTTGGGTCCAGGGAGATTGGATCCGCTCGAACATCACCCGGAAAGACCTCGACGACCTGGCCAACGAGGGATTGATCCCCCACGGGTCAGCAAGGCTTCCGGGGATGGAGTGGCAGCCGCAGCCTCAGGAGGGTGAGTGCATCCTCTTAGCCACCCATGTTGATCGCGGATTTTCTCTACCACCGAACATTTTCTTTCGGGGTTTTCTGAATTTCTTCGGAGCACAACTCCATCACTTCACACCCAACTCCATTGCCTATCTCGCCGCTTTCGTGTCCTTGTGTGAAAACTTCTTGGGTTGTCGGCCACACTAGGGCCTCTTCAAACACATACTCACTTGTCGCTCTCAGACGGTGAAAAAGCCTAGTCCGAATGATGAAAGAATCCAAGTAATCTAGATGTGTGGGGGTCTTGGGGTCCAGATGAGGGGTAAGAGTGCCTTTCCGGCCATGATTCTTCCCGATTCAGTCAGAGGGTGGCAGTCGACCTGGTTCTACTGCCAAGACCAGTCGACGCCAGGGCAGTCGACTGGACTCCCTCCTTTCTCCATGGATCGAGTGAACAAGCCGTCCTCTCTGAAGGTGCTTCCGCAGGAGAAGGTCCAGGTTAAATTGTTGATGGAGCGTGTAGTCCAGCTCATTCGCGACGGAGTGACCGGCATGGATCTTCTGGAGGTTTTCCTTCGACGGCGCATTCAGCCGCTCCAATACCAAGATCACCCGATGTGGATGTACTCCGGTACTGAGGACACCACCCGGGTCCACCCAGAGGAGGTCGACGACACCACATTGGAGAGGTGGATGACTGCCATCACAGGGAACAAGGATAACCCTCGCGGAGCTAGGAGGATCCCACCACTCGACCAATCTTACGAACCAGACAAGGTATGACCACTGATCTCCGACTGTGATCCTGTTGCATTTGCTCTGTTCCGCTGCGAATCGGCCGACTGACTTTCGTCTTGTTTTGCTATCTTCTAGGTCACCACTGAGATGTACTCGATGCCCAACGGGGCGCAAGAACCAGTCGAAGAAGAAGAACGAAGCGGAGGCAAAAGCCAGGAGGAATGGGAGTCTGAGGAAAACGACAGCTCTGATGAAGAGGAGGAGGAGGAGGAGGAAGAGGAGGGAGACGTGGATCCACTCCACTCGGAAAGGCGATCCAAGCTGACGCATGATCCGGCGGTCGAGCGTGGTAAGGCTATCGCGCCCGTCGGGCGGTCGACGAAGCGCACTCGGACGACTTCTCCAGTGCCGACTGAGAAACCGCCAAAGCAACCCGAGCAACGTCATCAAAGCCGGCGAAGGCCTTGCCCAAGATGAGGATGGTCATTCCCACCATTTCCGGGTAATCAGCAGAACTTGTGTTTTCCTGTCTACCATGAATGTACTTTTGGTCGACTCGTTTGACTGATCAACTGACTTCTGAAATCTGCAGTGCTGCAACCTCCGAGACCTCAGGTAAGCACGAAGATAAGGAAATGGAAGATGCCGCCACCTCCAACCTTGGTATGATCTCTGCAGTTTCACTTTACGGTCGATTGGATTTCTGTTTTTACCTTTGAATCTTTCTTGTAGTTCCACCTCATGTCATTGATCTCCCTGATGACGATGATGAAACACCGCTGAGGAAGAGGAAGGACAAAAAGGTGCCTGCTAGCAAGGCTACTCCAGTTGTATCACTGCCTGAGACGCTAGTTCACGAGGGAGGCGACACCACTCGGGCTTCTGTGTCCTTTGTTGTGCCGCTGACGAGTGTCCGGCCTTCGTCGTCGACTGCTGACCCGCCATCCCTTTTTGCCACACACCACGTCCCGGAAGACCAAGTGAGTGCTGCTAAGGAGGCCATACGCCAGGCAGGGATCATGATGGAGCAAGTGAAGGTGGTCCGGGAGGCCAGCCAGGCGGCTTATGATGCAAGCTCGGCTCTTCAGAGCAATGTCCAAGTAAGTTGCTTGTTCTGTTAGGATATGCTACCTGAAATTTCTTCTTTCTGAAGATTTCCATATCTGCATCTGTACACCCACTCGATTGAATTTTTGTACTGGTGGGGGCACGCTGAGTGCACCCACTGGGTGTAGTCCCCGAGACTATGGTGGATTGCGGGCAGTCGACTATAGTCTTTATACTTTGAACTTCTTCACTCGGTCTGGTCGGGCCATGTCGAATGAATCTTTGGAACCGGTGGGGGAACGCTGAGTGCACCCACTGGGTGTAGTCCCCGAGACTATGGTGGACTGCGGGCAGTCGACTATAGTCTAAGAACTGTTTTTTTACACACCGATGGCGACAGTTAGCTATGGTTTTAGGATCATAACCTTTTTGCCTCTTTCGGTCGACTGGTCGAACCGAATTGGTAAAACCAGTGGGGGCACGCTGAGTGCACCCACTGGGTGTAGTCCCCGAGACTACTGTCGAATGTTTTGATTCGACTGTAGTCTTAGAAATGCTATGATTTTTCCTTAGTCACTCGGAAGTGACCTGTCTTTGATGTTTTGTCGATTGACTCTTCGCAGAAATCTTGCGAGCTCGTGGCCCGCTATACCGAATTGGAGAACAAACAGATCCAACTCAACCTTGACTTGAAGCTTGCTCAGGAGAACTTGCAAAAGGAGAGAGACGATGCGAAAGGTATGGCTGGTGAGAACTTGACGACTGTCTTTGTCTTTCTACTCATTCTCAACTCTGGGCTTATTGTTATTTTGTAGGCAAACTGGAGGAGGCTCTGAAGAAGAAAGACCACGACCTTGCAGAGGCACAGAAGGCGGCTTTGGAGAAAACAAAGCTCGCGGAAGAGAAACTGGTCTCAGTCGGCAAACTCGAAGAGGAGAATACCAACCTGAAGGCTGCTCTCGACGCGGCCAACAAGGAGGTTAGCTGACTGAAGAATGACAAAGTTGCTCTGACTGACAAGGTCGGCGAACTGGCGGGGAGGAGGAATGATCTGGAGGCTTATCTAGGAGGGCTCGCCAAGAAGCTATTCCTCATGCTTGAAGGTAATTCCTCTTATCCGACTGACTTGTCATCATTGACTCAACATAGAACCATTAGCTTGAACTCGAGTCGTATTTGCAGAATTCTGTCGGAACTTCGAAGAAGAGACCAGTCGAGTGGAGACAAGCCTGGACCCCATCAACTCTCCCGTGAAGGATGAAGCCGCTATGAACGTGCTCCGACTGGAGTCTCGCATTGCTGGTGTGGTGGACTATCTCGCTCGACTGAAAGCTGCAGTGACGCGGATCGACTCAACACTCTGGCCAGACCAGACACTTCAGAATGACCTCGAGTCCTTAATGACTCGACTGAATGAGGTTCCAAGTAAGTGCAAGAATGGAAAAAGTCTTCTGCCAGGTGCGGTGCTGATGTTGCTCTGTCTCTGGTTCGTGTCCACTACAAGGAGGCATGGGAGGAAAAGCTGGCGGCCATCAGAGTTGCCTATACCAAGAAGTATGGTTTCCAATCTTTCATGGAGACTTTCATCGCCGCTGCCACCTGGATTGCTGATGGGATCGACCTTGACCAGTTTGTGGCTCCTTCCAGTCCTCCACCTGAGGAGTAAAAAACTTTTATGCTCTACCTTAAATTTGCCTCGGAATGCCGAGTGGTTTTTGTAACCGATAAACTTTAGCAGGCTTGAGGCCTGGGTACTTCTGCATCCTTAGGATGCTATCCGAACTTTACTTATCGTCAAAATATGCTTTTGTTTTCCTTCGAGTGAACTTTGCTCTTCACTCGGATTATGCTTCAATGCTTGAGATGCAGCTCGGAGGTGGATCCAGTCGACCTACACTTTGTTGCTCTTGCAGGGGCAGGAGAAGGAAGCAGTCGACCTGTACCTTGTCGTCCTTGCAGATTGGGATGGAGCGCACGTTGTACTTGTGGCGCAGCTCCGAAAGAGAAGGCAACAGTCGACCTGCACCTCGTCGTCCTTGCGGATCGGAATGGATTTCATACTTAGGCGAGTACTGGACTGCAACTAAGCCCCGGAGTGGGAGGTTTGCTCTCCACTCGGTAGGATTTTTCGATACTTAGGCGAGTACTGGACTGCAGCTAAGCCCCCGAGTGGGAGGTTTGCTCCCCACTCAGTAGGATTTTTCAAACTTAGGCGAGTACTGGACTGCAGCTAAGCCCCCGAGTGGGAGGTTTGCTCTCCACTCGGTAGGATTTTTCAAACTTAGGCGAGTACTGGACTGCAGCTAAGCCCCCGAGTGGGAGGTTTGCTCTCCACTTGGTAAGATTTTTCAAACTTAGGCGAGTACTGGACTGCAGCTAAGCCTCCAAGGAGAATTTTTGTGTCATAGCTTTGAAGGGGAATGCAACAGTCGACCTGTACCTCGTCGTCCTTCAAAGTGCACATTGTATTAAATACTTAGGCGAGTACTTGGACTGCAGCTAAGCCCTCGAGTGGGAGGCTGGCTCTCCACTCGGTAGGATTTAAAACACTTAGGCGAGTACTTGGACTGCAGCTAACCCCCCGAGTGGGAGGCTGGCTCACCACTCGGTAGGATTTTAAAACACTTAGGCGAGTACTTGGACTGCAGCTAAGCCCCCAAGTGGGAGGCTGGCTCACCACTCGATAGGATTTTAAAACACTTAGGCGAGTACTTGGACTGCAGCTAAGCCCCCGAGTGGGAGGCTGGCTCACCACTCTGTAGGATTTTAAAACACTTAGGCGAAACGGATTCGCAGCTAAGCCCCCGAGTGGGAGGCTGGCTCACCACTCGGTAGGATTTTAAAACACTTAGGCGAAACGGATTCGCAGCTAAGCCCCCGAGTGAGAGGCTGGCTCACCACTCGGTAAGGATTGTTTTTACAAACTTAGGAGAAACGTATTCGTAGCTAAGTCACCCACTGGGTGGGAATTTTAACAAAAAGTAATAACAATCATTGGGAAAATTATAATCTTTATGATTTAGATAAACAAACTACAGAGGTACTTTTATTACATCTCACCCGAGTGAGATCTTAAGTGTAAAAGGGGCGGAGCAGCTCCGCATTCCATGCCGGAGGTTCATCGATTTGGCGTTCGACGTTGTAAAGATGGTAAGCTCCATTGTGAAGAACTCTGGTGATGATGAAGGGACCTTCCCAAGTGGGAGCGAGCTTGTGTGCTTTCTGTTGATCCACCCGGAGGACCAGATCTCCTTCTTGAAAGGCTCGGCTCTTCACATTTCTGGCGTGGAATCGACGCAAGTCCTGCTGATAGATGGTCGAGCGGATCAGGCCATCTCTCTCCTCTTCAAGGAGGTCGATCGCATCTTGACGGGCTTGCTTCGCTTCAGCTTGAGTAGAGTTCGACTGGGTGCATTGTGAAGCAGGTCACTCGGCAGAACTGCTTCAGCTCCATAGACCATAAAGAATGGAGTTCTCCCAGTCGACCAATTAGGAGTGGTCCTCAATCCCCAAAGAACCGACGGAAGTTCGTCAACCCACACTCCTGCTGCATGCTTGAGATCACGATCATCGAGGTTTCATCCTTTGAGAATTAGACCATTTGCTCGTTCTGCTTGTCCATTCGACTAGGGGTGAGCTATCAAGCATAGTCGACTCGCGTGCTCCGAGAGGCGCAAAAGGCTTTGAACTTGTCGGAATCGAAATTTGACCCATTGTCGTGATGATGCTAAAGCGGAACTCCATATCTGAATATCAACTCTCTGATGAAACTGACAGCAGTGCACGCATCAAGGTTCTTGATAGGTTTAGCTTCGATCCACTTCGTGAACTTGTCGACTGCCACAAGCAAATGAGTGAAACCACTCCTGCCAGTTCTCAGCGGTCCAATCATATCCAACCCCCAAACAGCGAAAGGCCAGACGAGGGGAATGGTCTTCAATGTTGAGGCGGGTTTGTGTGACATATTGGAGTAGAACTGACATCCTTCACATTTGTCGACTATTTCCTTTGCCATTTCATTTGCCTTAGGCCAGTAAAATCACGCTCCGTATGCTTTAGCCACGATGGTCCGAGAGGACGCATGGTGACCACAGGTCCCCGAGTGGATATCATCAAGAATTATCTGACCTTCCTCTGGCGTTATGCACTTCTGGCTGACTCCAGTCACGCTTTCTCTGAATAATTGTCCCTTGATCACAGTAAAGGCCTTGGATCGATGGACGATCTGTCTAGCCTCTTCTTCATTCTCCGGGAGCTCTTTCCTCAGGATATATGCGATGTACGGTACTGTCCAGTCGGGAGTGATGACCACGACTTCCATGATTAGGTTGACCACCGCTGGGACCTCAACTTCAGTCGGATCAGTGGCACTTTTTGGCTGTGGAGCTTCTTCAGTGAAAGGATCCTCTTGAATCGACGGTGTGCGGATGTGCTCCAAAAACACATCACAGGGAATGGCTTCCCTCTTGGACCCTATTTTCGCCAAATCATCAAGAACTTGATTTTTCACCGGGTATGTGATGGAGCTCTAACCCTCAAACTTCTTCTCTAGCTTCCTCACTGCATTACAAGAGCTACCATGGCTGGACTTTGACGCCCCACTCCTTCATCACCGATTAACCACCAGATCTGAGTCGCCATAAACCATGAGGCGACGGACGCTGAGTGAAATGGCCATACGCCACCTGTTGGGGATATAACTACCGAGTGTAAACCGCCCTGAAGGGGCCGGGTTACCCTCGTCCATGATCAGGGCCCACGGAGGAGGCCCAAAGCCCAGAGGCGGATTAGGGTCCATTCATGTAAACCGCCTTAGTCTTGTAACTTGAGCTGTAAGATAAGAGAGAAGAGACCGAGCCGACACTTGTATGAGCCGGATCGAACTCAGAGACCGCCGAAGGCCAACCCCCGTATATAAGGGACGACCCGGCGGCGGGTTAAAGATGACAATTCGAGGCTTAGGCGGTTATTGCTCCCTAGTCGCCAAATCACATCAATCCCATCACAACTAGACGTAGGCTTTTCCTTCATCGAAGGGGCGAACTAGTATAACTCCGTGTCTTTGTGTCCTCTTTAACCCCTCTAAGTTAACCCGCACGATGGCCCCGCGACTAAGTCCTTTCACGAGGACATCCGCCGTGACAATTCCATCGACGGTTGGCGCCACCGTGGGGCTATCGATGATGGTTTGATGATCTTAGAGGGCAAGTTCAAGGACTCAAGGCTATGCTGTGGGCCGGATGACTAAGAGTCGCCGCGCAAGCTCTACATCGACGATGCGGATCGGGCCCCGAGGCCGGCTCGATCGAGCACGGGTACCGGGTCCCTTTGGTGGCATACACGATTCATCGGCAAGATCGGTGAGCGAGCCTGGGCGGGCATCCGCACCGACCTCGCCGAGACGGCTCAGCGGGCGAAGAAGAGTCCTGCCTGGCTAAACCGTTGTCGTTTAGCTGTGGGAGTCGCCCACGGAGACTATGAGGGCGGATCAGCATCTGGCGGCAAAACCGCTGTCTACTCTGGCGACGAGTCATCCGCCGGAGAAACCGAAGTCTTTGTACCAGTTGCAAGATGGCCAGATCGGGCTGTTCCGACGAGAGAGTATTCGGACCCTTTGATCTACCCAGCCGGGTTGGAATTTTCATGGCGGTACACAAGCGATGCTTCACTTTCGACCATGGCGCCCATCGTCGCCGGTTCAGCAGCGGTGGTGGCAGCCGAAGGAGGCCCTGCGCGCCCGCCGCTCAAGTTTTATCGAGTTATTCGACGATTGGCTGCGCCATGGCGGAGGCTAACCCGGCGGATCAGGACCTGCACAACGCAGAGATTGCAAGGGTGAAGGAACAGATCGCTAAAGCTAAAGCGGATCTGGCAGCCGCGACGTGAGGATGGCGGCGAACGGGCCGCTGGATGCACAGCTTATAGGCTCACGCTGGATCAGAGTGCATCACATGAAGTCATGAAAAGGAAGTACAGATCCCGCTTTCCTTCGGTTTTCGAGGGAAGAGAGCTCTTCAATACCCTGTGGGCAGGGACCAGAATCCGCCGCGGTGGTAAACCGCCGGAAGCACTGGACGGCCGCTACCGTTCAGCCCTCGTGATAGATCTGCTCGCCATCATGCCGGGCGCCGCCTGCATCGCAGTACACCTCCGGTCACTACTCCAACCCGATGGATAACCTTGTCGCGGCTGCGGCACGATTGAGGCGATTCCGATCGAGGGCGATTCACCACAGCCGTAGAAACACGCCGGGTCAAGGAGCTCAGACGGCCCCGCTCAGCAGAAGCGATTCATACAGCCGGGATCGGATCCACTCCACCCCCGCCCAAGCCGGAGTTATAGCCGCGCAGATGAACCGCCAGACAAGCAACGCGCAGCGGTCCGCCGAGGCAACAACCCGCCGGTGGCTTCAAGACGCCAAGTGGTGGTGGACCGGCCAGGCACGAGGGAGGCCGAGTTAGCAGCACAACATGAGGACCATCAGCTCGCGCCGTTCGTCGACCATCTTCGAACCGGGGTCACGCTCGCTCATTGGGGTGCCTTGCCTCGCCCCCGCTTTACGCAATGTGCGCTTGCCCAAGGATTTCAAAGGGCACGCAAGGTGCCCAATTATACCGCCGATTTGGCTCCAGAAGCGTGGATAGAAAGCTATGAGATGGCCATGGAGATGCTGGATGTGGACGAAGCTGCGTGTGCGAAGTATTTCACCATGATGTTGGAAGGTACGGCCCGTACTTGGTTGAAAATTTTGCCGCCCAACTCAGTTAGCTCGTGGACCCAGTTACGGACCCGGTTCATTCAAAATTTCAAAGACACCTGTAAACAGCCCATGTCTGTGGTGGATTTGGCGGCTTGTGTACAGGCAGAGGGAGAATCTACAACACATTGGGTGCGCCCTGTTTGGAGGTTTTACATTCTGCCGACCGGATCAACCCCTGATTCCGCTTATCTTAACCCTAGAAGCCAACCGCGGTTCGAACCGCTGAAGTTGAAGCTGGTCGCATGAAGCGTTTTGTAATGACATGGGCACGCCATGGGCGCTGGTAAAGTATGCTGATTCGATAGTACCAAGGATCCCGAGTCCGAGGATGACGAAGTAGGGAAGGGAAAACAGAATAGCAACTCCAGAGTCCAAAAGATCATTCGGCAGCAATGGGGAAACAAGCGTAAGGCTAACGGTAACATGGGCTTCAGAGCCAACACCAACGCTGCAGGACAAGGGTCAGTGGCGCAAAGGTAAGCAATCAAACCGAGGCGGTGCACAAGGTCACAATCCGGATCGTTTGAATTACCCATTGAATCAACCTTGTCCAAAGCATGGGACGAAGGAGGCGCCGACGAACCACCTCTGGAAGGATTGTTATATTATGCAGGAGTTCAAAAATTCTAATGCTTTCCGGTATGATCAAGGGCCCGCCGGCGGTTCAGGGTCCGCCCCGGGTTACGGTGGAGGAAATTCCGGCCCAGGGTTCGTGGTAATCCAGCGGCAAGGCAATCGTAACAATCAAAACAATCGTAACAATCGTAACTAAGGTTACAATCAACAACAGCAGCAATCGGGTTACCAAAGTAATCCAAAGCAGTTGAACGGTGGATGCACCATGTCTTTACCACCAGCTTGGACAGACGAGACCGCAAACTTCGAAGCGGGCGGTCGGTGTTGTTGAACCGCCGCACCGCATTACCTGCGCTGGTCGAGCAGCCTATTGTATGGAGCAGAGAGGATCATCCTCCCGGTTTACAATCCGGTCAGCTAGCCCTAGTGGTGGCACCTCGTGGGAGGATACAAGTTTACCAAAGTACTCATGGATGGAGGGAGCAGCATCAACATCCCGTATTCACGAGACCTTCCGACGATGGGGTTGACGGATAAGCATCTCAGCCGCCCAAAGATAGTGTTTCACGGCGTGGTGCCCGCAAGTCAGATACCCGGTCGGTAAGATAGCTCGAGGTAGCCTTTGGAGATGAACATGACTCAGATCGAAACGTTGACGCTTGAGGTGGTGAAAATCCAAAGCCCTTACCACGCCTGCTTGGGCGGCCGGCTTATGCTAAGTTTATGGCACGGCCTTGTTATGTTTATTTGCAGCTGAAAATGCCGGGTCACAAAGGGACGATAACGGTTCACGGAGCCGCGGATTGCGTTGGAATGCGAGGAAGGTGATGCGGCTTATGCAGAGTCGGTTTGTGCCATCAAGAGTTAAAGTACTATAAAGACAATGTTGATCCGCAGATATGACCCCGCTGAAGAAGCCAACTACAGAGCACGATCCGGATTTGAAGTTTAAGTCGGCGGTGAGACTAAACTTGTTGATTTTGTGCCCGCGATTCGCCCAAGCAGTTCACTATCGGTGCTAACTTGATCCTAAATAGGAAAGCACGCCATCGAAGTTCATCCGTGAGAATCGACATTTTCGCATGGAAACCTTCCGACATGCCTGTGTACCGAGGAACTCGCTGAGCACACTCTTAATGTTGATCCCAAGTACAGACCGTAAAGCAGTTTCTTCACGGTTTAACAAGGAAAGGCGCAAGGCCATTGGAGAGGAGGTTGCTAGGCTCTTAGCGGCAGGGTTTATCGTGGAAGTTTTCCATCCGAGTGGCTTGCTAATCCGTGTTGGTCCTTAAGAAGAATGGCACTTGGACAAAGTGGATTATACAGATCTTAACAAGGCTTGTCCAACAGATCCTTTCGCCCCCCCGTATTGATCAGATTATTGATGCTACGGCGGGTTGTGAGCGCTTGAGTTTTTGGATGCATATTCGGATATCATCAGATTAAGATGGCGGTTAAGGACCAGGAGAAGACGGCGCTTATCACCCCTTTGGAGCCTTCGCTATGTATCTATGCCTTTGGGCTCAAGAGCGCCCAAGCAACTTATCAACGCTATGCATGTAATTGCTTGCATGAACAGATCGGCCGTAATGTGCATGCTTATGTGGATGATATTGTGGTTAAGTCAAGGAAGAAGGAAACACCGATTGAGGATTTGAGAGAAACCTTTGACAACTTGCGGGTGTACAAGATGATGCTTAACCCAGCCAAGTGTGTTTTTGGTGTTCCGCAGCAAGTTATTGGGTTTCCTTGTGTCCAACAGGGATTGAAGCTAATCCGAGAAGATCACAGCTATCACCTCCTCGCTAAGCCAAAGTGTATCAATGATGTCCAACGCTTGGCAGGTCGGATTGCTGCGCTAAGCCGGTTTATCACCGCCTAGAGAGAAGGCCATTCCTTTGTACCAGATGTCAAGAAAACGGATCAGTTCGTCTCGAGTTCACCACGATGAAGCATTGAGGACTTAAAGCGGCAGTTAGCCAACCCGCTCGTTTCGCCGCTCCCATTGACAAGGAGCCGCCTCGTTATATGTTGCTGCTAATGCGTAAGGGCGGTCAGCGTAGCCATTGTGGTGGAAACGAAGGAGGCGGGGAAGGAGTATCCGTTCAACGGCCGTTTATTACATTAGCGAGGTCCTCATTGAGTCTAAGCAAAGATATCCGCATTGGCAGAAGCTGGTATATGGAGTTTTTATGGCAAGCCGGAAGCTGAAGCAATATTTTCAAGGGCACCCCATCACGGTGGTCAGTTCAGCTCCTTTGGGAGATATCATACAGAACCGGGAAGCGACTGGCCGGATTGCTAAGTGGGCTATAGAACTTGGGCCGCACGGTTTAAGATATGTGCCTCGGACGGCAGTAAAGTCTCAGGCACTTGTGGATTTCATTAACGATTGGACAGAGTTGCAAGCGCCTGAAGAAAAGCCGGATCATACCTATTGGACCATCCACTTTGATGGGTCCAGGCAATTGGAGGGCTCGGGGCTGGAGTCGATTAACTTCCCCACGAGGTGACAAGTTCGTTATGTTCTTCGCTTAATGTTCCCTGTACTAACAATGCAGCTGAGTATGAGGCTTTGCTCCATGGTCTCCGGATGGCTAAGGAGATGAATCTAAGCCGGGTTAAGTGCTTTGGTGACTCGGACTTGGTGGCCCAGCAAGTATCAGGTACTTGGGATTCCAAAGATCCACTCATGGCTGCGCATCGCTGGGAGGTGGATATTGTTGCAGGACACTTTAAAGGATATCGTGGACCATGTGGATCGTCGAAGAACGAAGCGGCGGATGCTCTAAGCCGGCTGGGCTCTCAACGTAAACCGTCCCGCCTAATGTCTTCCTTGACGATCGCATAATCCGCCGCTTAAGCTTCTGATGAAGTTGATTTGGCTATTCCTGATCCGGAGGCTCGTTGGTGGCAGCCTTGCATGTCATTCCGATTGACGCTCCCTTATCCGCATACATGAACCGGGCGAAGTTGCCGAAGATGAGACGAGGTCTGACAGATAGTTCGGGCGGTCTAAGTCTATGACCATATATAAGGGTGAGTTGCATCGTTGCAGCGTGTCGTATGCTTCAGCGTTGTGTATCCCGACGAAGGCCGTGAGATATTGCATGAGATCCATGAAGGGACTGTGGTCACCACGCCGGTTCAAAGTCCTTGGTAGCCAAAGCGCCCGCCACGGTTTCTATTGGTTGACTGCCCATGCCGATGCGTAAGATCTGGTCGACGATGTGATGGTTGCCAAAAGTTTTCCAGACGTGCTCATGTACCGCCCAAGAATTGAGGATGATTCCAATTACTTGGCCGCTTATGCACTTGGGGTGGATATGGTTGGACCTTTCAAAAGGTCCAAGGACAAGAAGACCCACCTGCTGGTGGCGGTCGACAAATTTACAAAGTGGGTAGAGGTAGAGCCTGTTAGCAAGTGTGATGCGCCACGGCGGTTCAGTTCATCAAAAGGTGATTTTCCGTTTGGGTTTCACACAAGATCATCACGGACAATGGCACCAATTTGTCCAAGGGAGTCATGAAGGAGTTTTGTGAACGAGAGCACATCCGGCTTGACGTTTCTTCAGTGGCCCACCCGCAGTCCAATGGTCAAGCGGAACGAGCTAATCAGGAGATCTCGCGAGGTATTAAACCCCGGCTTATGGTCCCTTTAGAAAGGACGCCGGGTTGTTGGGTAGAAGAGCTACCATCCGTGATATGGAGTATCAATACTACCCCTAACAGATCCACCGGATACACACCGCTCTTTATGGTCTATGGAGCGGAGGCGGTTCTTCCTCGCGATATCCGCTATGACTCGCTTCGCGTGGCAGCCTATGTTGAGGCCGATAGCGAGGCAGCACGGCAGGACGCTTTGGATCGATCGGATGAAGAGCGAGATATGGCGGCTGCTCAATCGGCGATTTACCAGCAGGATCTTCGTCGGTATCACAATCGGCGGTTAGAACAAGAACCTTTCAGAAGGAGACTTGGTGCTTCGCTCATTCAAGACCGCAGATATGCACAAGCTATCCCCACCTTGGGAAGGGCCCTTTGTGGTCAGCAAGAATCTGCACAACGGGTCATACTATCTCGATGGATGTTCGAGAGCGAAAAGACTCACGACGCCGAAGAGGAGACCAACAGGCCGTGGAACATAGCTCATCTTCGGCCTTATTATACCTGAGCCATCGGCTCCACTTATGTACATATTAAGACAATGTATATATTATGAATAAAAGCAATAAACCGGATCCTCGGCTAAAGCGGGGTATCCGTTCTGTAAAAAGTCCGGTTTGGGTACATGGAGATGTTGTCGCAAAGCAGCCTCCGGTTTAACCCTTGGTCTTGCTTTTCAGAAGTTTTTGTCACTTGGGGGCTTGGTCGTGTCCGAACCAATGCAACACCTTTTGATGGGCGAAAGCCACCAGATCACTTGGGGACATGGTCACGTCTGAACAAGTCACGCCTCTTGGTCGGCCTAAGGCCATAGAATCACTTGGGGGCTTGGTCGAACCCGAAACATTGCCATGCCACTTGATCGGCATAATGCCACGATTTCAGTTGGGGGCCTGGCTGACTTGAACCATCACTACACCTTATGGGGAGCTTGGTCCTGTCCGACCATGGTAACACCATCTGATCAGGCTCAGTAAAGCCTCTTCTTGCAAACGGTTTTATCATTGCCTTTGCTTCCATGTGGTTTTCATACCAGTTATTTGATTTTTGTTTGCCTTCTTAAACCGACAACCTTTTTAAACCGGATTCAAGTTGTCAGTTAACGGAATTCGGTCCATTTTTAATCCGGCGATTTTGTTCTGGTTTGATTTTTTCTGTTACCATCCCATTATGGAGTAACAGGGGGCTTGTCATGCCCGACACGGTTTACACGGTAAACCGGCATTCAAAGCACAGGAGTTGTTTTCTCCTTTGACGGTAATGGTTTATATAACCTCCGCCTCAAGATTGGCTAAGCCAACTGCATGCCCGACGCTGGCAGGTATTTTTGTATCATAAAGTTTGGTCATATACATCCATATTTTCTTATATAAATATATAAGCGCCACAAGTCGGTGGCGACACAAGCCGCCGTGGCGGTTTAAAGAATTTGTGATTGCAAAGTAACTAAGTTGACGGTTCATCAATCCACGAGATCGCACCACCATGCAAAGGATACGACTAAGGTCATAAAGGCATTGTTCAAAACAAAGTGCTGACTATCCTATTACAAAGCCTTCCAAGGCCCGTGTTTCGCGTGGTGTTATGACTAGCAGTTCGAGGCGCCACCCGCTTGATGGATTACGCTTCGCCAAAGTTGACGGAGGTAGAGGGGCGCCTAGCGCCGGTTCAACTTCTTCCTCTTCATCACCCAAAGCCCGAAGTCATTGGTAGACCACCAATCCGGTTAAGGCCCGAAGATAGCCTCTTCACTTATAAGCTCAGCCGGATCAACGCCGGGGCATAAGTGTGCTTACGGATTGAGGAACAAGGCTCGACTTCAGAATGACAAACTCCACCCGCTTGTTGTTTGCGCTATAAAAGAGCGTGAACCGCCAGTTGGCTTCGCGCCGATTGACTTGCCAGCCGACGATCTCCTTTGTTATTCGCTTGTATGCCATTATCAAAGGCTTCACCGCTCTCTTGAGCGCTGGGGAAACCCTTGGTTACGCCACCGGATCAAGATCCGCTATCCACGCCTTTGGCGCGAAGTTAGAGCCAGAGGGTGTCGCCCGGCCGCGGATCGCTTCAACTCTTCAAGCTGCCCCGAACCATGGACAGCCGGTCCAAAGGTATCTTTGATCGGGACGGAGCCGTGTTGTCGTATGATGTGGCACATATGACTCATCGGGCGCCGTATACAGCTGCTCAATTAGCGATAAGCGGCCTTGAGCTTCTTCCGCACATCGAGCCCGGATGAGCAATACGCTTGCTCGCACGGTTTCGCATAGCTCAGGTTAAACCGCGAAATATCAAAATAGAGATAATCGGTGCAAGTTTTCTTACCAAAGATGGCAGAGGTCATGGCATGCACTTGGCGCTTGAGTCCGTAAGCTCTTCACCACCGGTTTAAGAGCTTCAAAGATCTTCCGCCTGCTTTTTCAAACCGCCTCTCGGTGTCCCAGCTTGGCCTGCTCGGATTTATACCACTCCTTCAACTGTTCCATAGTGGCCAAGGCAGTTTTCAATTCATCCTTGGCCTTGGTGGTTTCTCGCTTGTTGAGTTTCCAGATTGGCTCAAGGTCCTTGAGTTGCACCGTTTCTTGGTATATTTCATTCGATAACAAAGGGAGCACGTTATTTGTTTCATTATAAAGTCCCAAGCTCAATACAAATATTCAACTTGGCACTTGGGGGCTAATGGCTAGTTGATCTCGGTTTGCTATGGGGAGACACAAATTAAGTCCCGCTTAACTATGCTGTTGAACCGACCCTTGGGGGCTACAATACATCGCAGTTTAAGGCGATGTTTTTATGCAAAGTTAAGTGCGGTTTAGCTATGCACAGTTAAACCGACCCTTGGGGGCTACTATACAGCCAAAGTACAAGAAAGGCATAACTCATTACCTCATAGCGGTCCTTCATGCGATTTACCAGACCGGCTTCAAAGTCACGGCTTGTGTAGAGCCGGTTCAGAAAGCCGGAGTGAAGTTCTTGGGCAGAGAAGTTGTCATAAGCTAACAGATCAGTTTTCCCCTTATTTTTGCTCATAGTAGTGGATTCTTCCTTGGCGCTGTGTTTTGCTAAAGCGACCGGTTGGCTAGGAGTGGTGTAGCCAGTGCCTGTCACAATAGCATCGTCATTTTTGGCTGGGCTGGCCAGACCGGCGGTCTTCTTTGGGCTTGATGTCTTCTTACTTTGGCTCGGCGGTTCAACAATTACGGCCCGCCTGCGGGCCGGACTCGTGGAGCAGGATGCGAGGTTTCCACTTGGGCCTCCGGTTCAGTTTCGCGGATCAGCAATGTCGTCTTCGGTACAACTCGCCGAGCTATTCTTAGCGACTTCAGGATTTTCGCCCTGCTGCTCGGGTCTTCTCCGGATCAACATCCGCAGAGGCTCAAGAGTTTTTGCTTTTTACTCAAGCGAGCCTTGGTGCTGCAGTGTTCAGAATTAGAGTAAGATAAATCGACCAACGCAAATAAAAACCGAATTGGCGGGACAGAAATATGATACTTACCTGCAGCAACTTTAAGCGGAGGCGTTGTGTGGTTGATGAACCGCCAGAGGAGTTGGAAGAAGCACGATAATTCGGGTCGACGGATTGAGAGGACATCGGAAGAAACCCTTTAAGGGATAACGTTTTCAGAGAACAAGTCACCTCCGACGACGCTCCGGTTGGTGTGTCCGTAACCCGGACGAGGTAATCTGCTGGCTGCAGTGCCGGGTCTACGGCGCTCTTCAGCCTGCTGTGTCTTCAAAGAAAGGTTTGGATTCAGATGAGCATAGGAATGAGAATTTTTCACTTTCCGGACTGCGCGGCGAATTATTTTAACCGCACGAGGTCGGATTCGAAGAAAGTAGGATTACCTCAACATGGTCGGCATGACTGGCTTCAAAGATCATCCTCGTGAGTTTCAATTTCAATAAAAGGAACAAGTTACAAGAAAGAAGAAATATAAAGAGAAGAGCCGGTTTACGGCGACTCCTCGAGGGTATCAAGCTTTACCTCAGCTTCGAATCTTCGCCTTCGGGCGGATCAAGACTCGGCGTTTTCTTCTTGCCAGCCTTTTGGTAGCCTTGACTTTACACGCGGAGCCCGGGCCGGTTTGGTCCGCTTCCAGAAGGAGCTGTTAGCCTGAGAGGTAACAAGGATTAATGAATATCAACAAAGTATTAAAAGCCCGAAAAGCGGTGAGCAGAGCCTTACCGCAGGCGGTTTGTTGGCAACACAGAATGGAGCCAACCCGTTAGGCTGCAGACGGAGATCGGTTCATCAAGCATCCTCTTACAGCCTGTGACCTCAAGTTCAGTTATTGGTAACTCGTGACGTCTTTGAGGGTCTTTGAGGCTGCCAGTATATTCGTGCATCAATCCGGGCCGGCGGCTTAATGGCAAGATGCCCCAAGAAACCCAGCATCGCACAAGGTCCACACTAGTTAGTCCATTGGCCATTAGAGCCCGGAGTTTAATAATTTGAGGCGCAAAATTCTTCCGTTCCGCGGCGGACAAGCGTAAAGGCAGCGGATGATGGTTGCTAAGCCGGTGAGGACGGTAACCCGGCAAAGGATTCTCGTTGTCAGGAGCAGTATTCCGGCAGTAGAACCAGGTTTGGTTCCAATCTTTCGGATGGCTATGGTGTTTGGCGTGAGGGAAATCCACTTCCTTCATTTTTTTTGGATTGAAACGCCGCCCAGCTCCGTGTTAGGGCCATCCGAAAATTCTGTACGGCGGTTCAAGTGAAAGAAATCCCGGAACAGCTCCACAAATGGTTCTTCTTGAAGGTAGACTTCACAGAACAATTGAAAATTGCATATGTTTGACACGGAGTTTGGACCAATATCCTGTGGATGGAGTTGAAAACTGGCAAGGACATCCCGGAAGAATTTTGATCCGGGTGGGCAGAATCCCCGGTCTAAGTGCTGCACGAACACAATTACTTCTCCTTCTTGCGGATTGGGAGGGCATTCGCATCCGGAACCCGCCAATGGAGGACATTTTAGCAGCTAAAGCGCCGTGGTGACGTATCCGCTGAGTTGCGCCTCGGTGGCCTTAGACCGGACCCAATTGCAAGCTGAGAATTGAGGGCCATTCCGGAAGACTAAATCTGCGAAAGGGAAAACGGTTCACCGTTAAACGGTTCAGCACATTATACAATGTTAAACCGGCGATTGGCAGCCAGCTCGATTCCGTTTAAGCGAGGACTAATGGAGGACGGGTTAGCTATCAAAAAGTTAAACCGCCAAAAGAGACAGACCTGAAAAATTTACTAAGTATGGACAGAAACAGATTTCACACGCGAATGGAAGTAATTTAGATCTACTGAAGTTTCAGTAAGGAAAATTTCTACGAGCCTCATAAAGAGCAGGAAGGTTCGGGCGTTCTAAACTAGAAGATCTGAACAAAATGAAAGATGAACAAGGAGTAAAACTGATGGCGGAGCGGTCGCCGCACAGGATGTGTACTACGGCCGAATCATACGGCCATGGCAGGGAAGGTATGAAGAAACTGCGATGAAACACTTAAGAACTACGAGATGAACAGGACCTTCAGATGAGATCTAGGGTTTGAAGAGGGACCTTACCGATGAGCAAATCATGGAGGAGCGCCAAGAACCTCCGATCTGGTCAGGTTGATGTAGCGCCCCGGCCGACGACGGCGTTGAAGGTCGGAGGCGACGGCGGGGCTTCAGGGCTGGAGCGTCGCGAGGAAGGAGAAGAGCGGAAGAAGAAGAGAAAGGGGCCTGCCGGTCTATTTATAAGGAACCGGGGCAATTAACAAGCACGAGAATCGAGGAGTCAAAAGCGGCGGACGGCGCAGCGGTCGCCTCGATTTCCGGGATAGCATTAAATGAAAGGGAATCTTACTGTTTGGATTTCTTTATTAAAGATGACGTCAAGGCGCCCTGTTGCGGTAGTCGGAGGATGACGTCACGGCGGTTCAAGCAGATGGCGGTTTACGGAGTATGAAGGGAGATTCAGAGTTTCCTGAAGATGTTGAAGATTAACATGAACCGGTTCAAGTCAATCTGGGGCCTAATGTTGGGGATATAACTACCGAGTGTAAACCGCCCTGAAGGGGCCGGGTTACCCTCGTCCATGATCAGGGCCCACGGAGGAGGCCCAAAGCCCAGAGGCGGATTAGGGTCCATTCATGTAAACCGCCTTAGTCTTGTAACTTGAGCTGTAAGATAAGAGAGAAGAGACCGAGCCGACACTTGTATGAGCCGGATCGACTCAGAGACCGGTCGGGCGCCAACCCGTATATAAGGGACGACCCGGGCGGGTTAAAGATGCACAACCCGAGGCTTAGGCGGTTATTGCTCCCTAGTCGCCAAATCACATCAATCCCATCACAACTAGACGTAGGCTTTTCCTTCATCAAGGGGCGAACTAGTATAACTCCGTGTCTTTGTGTCCGCTTTAACCCCTCTAAGTTAACCCGTACGATGGCCCTGCGACTAAGTCCTTTCACGAGGACATCTGCCGTGACAATTCCACGACACAACCCATACAACAGTGCTTCGTATTCTGCTTCATTGTTGGAAGAATCAAAGTGAATCTGGAGCACATATCTGAGCTTATCTCCTCGGGGGGAAACCAATACTACCCCATCACCGGAACCATTCAGCATCTTGGAACCATCAAAGAACATAGTCCAGTGCTCCGAGTGAACTTGAGTCGGTAACTGTTGTTCAATCCACTCGGTGATGAAATCTGCTATTGCTTGGGACTTGATGGCTTTCTCTGCCTCAAACTTGATATCAAGGGGAAGAAGTTCAATCGCCCATTTCGCCACTCGACCAGTTGCGTCTCTGTTTTGCGTAATCTCGATAACGGGCGTCACGACGAATCGTAATGGAATGATCAGAGAAGTAATGAGCAACCTTCTTCGCGGTCACATAAATCCTATACACAAGCTTCTGATAATGAGGGTATCTTTGCTTCGACGGGTTAACACTTCAGAAAGATAATATACTGGGCGCTGAACTTTGAAGGCTTTTCCTTCCTCTTCCCGCTCGACCGTAAGTACTGTACTGACGACTTGTCCTGTGGCTGCAATGTAAAGCAGCAACGGCTCCTTGCTGATTGGGGCAGCAAGCACCGGCTGGGTGGAGAGCAGAGCTTTGAGCTCTGCAAACGCTGCATCAGCTTCAGGAGTCCACTCGAACTTGTCTGACTTCTTCATCAGTCGGTAAAGAGGCAATGCCTTTTCACCGAGGCTAGAGATGAATCGACTTAAAGCGGCCAAGCATCCAGTAAGCTTATGGACATCGCACATGCATGTATGCTTCATTCAAGAATAGTGCCAACTTTTTCGGGTTAGCGCCGATTCCTCGCTCGAAACAAGAAAACCGTGTAACTTTCCACCAGGAACTCCGAATGTGCACTTTGATGGATTAAGCTTGATATCATACCTCCTGAGATTGGCAAATGTTTCAGCAAGGTCAGTCAACAGGTCGGAACCTTTCTGTGACTTGACCACAATGTCATCCATGTAAGCTTCCACATTCCGACTCATTTGAGTGAGTAAACACTTCTGAATCATCCTCATGAAAGTGGCTCCGGCATTCTTGAGGGCGAATGGCATGGTGACATAACAGAAGCACCCGAATGGAGTGATGAAAGCTGTTTTGATTTCGTCGGGTCCATACAGACGGATCTGATGGTACCCGTAATATGCATCTAAAAAAGACAACCGCTCACATCCCGCAGTCGAGTCAACTATTTGGTCGATGCGGGGGAGAGGAAAATGATCTTTCGGGCAGGCCCCATTGATATGTTTGAAGTCGATGCACATGCGCAGTGAATTGTCCTTCTTAGGGACCATGATCACATTGGCGAGCCACTCGGAGTGGTAAATTTCTCGGATAAACTCTGCTGCTAAGAGCCGAGCCACCTCCTCGCCTATGGCCTTTCTCTTCTGGACGGCGGACCGTCGAAGATGTTCTTTGACAGGTTTGACTTTTGAGTCGATCAGACGGTGCTCAGCCAGCTCCCCTGAACACCCGCATGTCGCGAGCTTCCATGCAAGATGTCCCAGTTCTCACGGAGGAACTGGATGAGCGCTTCTTCCTATTTGGAGTCGAGTGTTGTTGAGATGTTGGTCGGAGCAGCATTGGGGTCGGTCGGGTGAATATGAACATGAAAAAACACAAGAAAAAATAATTTCGAAGAAACCTGTTGGAAAAAATTGTTAAAAAAAGGAAAGTGATAAAATTTTAAGGGAAGCAAAAAATTAAAAAAAAGACAATTCAACAAAGGAACCCAAATTGCCTGGCCGGAAAAAATTTCCAAGTTAGGAAAGATTGTTGGAGTAGGGGGGAATTATTAAACAAAAAGAGAATTTAAAATTTGTTTAAAGTTGGGCCCCAAAGGGGAAATTTCATCCCCTTTTTTTCCCCTTCTTGTTTGGGGTTGGGGGGAAAAAGGGTTTTTTCTTTAGGAATAAATTCTTGAATCCTTTAGGCTTTGGGGGAAAATAAAAAAAAAATTTAATTATTTTTAAACTAAGGAAAAACCAAAAAAAAAAAAAAATAAAAAAAAGGTCAATTCAAATTGGAAGTTAAAATTTGGGGCTTTTAAACAAAAAAGCAAACATTAAAAAAACCCAAAATTAAGGGGTTTCCAAACTAAAGTTTAAAACCTTTTAAGGGGAAAATACCAAAAGGTTTTAAAAAAATTTGTTCCAAAAAAGTTTAAAAAAGGGGGGTAAAAAAAGGTTTCAAAGAAAATAAAAATTAATTGGGAAAAAATAAACTTCAACACAACCAAAAAATCATTTCCAATTGGCAAGACCTTATTGGAAGGGCCTTGGCCTTGGCACTTGGGTGGAGAAGGAAACTCCTTTATTTTTGGAGGCCCCAAATTTTCTCCTTTTTTCCTTCCCTTTTTTTTTTTTCCCCGAAAAAACCCCAAAAAAAAAATAAAATTTTTTTAAAACCATTAGCATAACGGAAATAGATGAAAAAAGCAATCAATAATATGTTGAAAAAAGGGGACTTACAATTAAACATAAAAACAAAATTAACAAATAAAAAACCTAAAGCAAAATATATGCTTCAAACCGAAAATCAAATTAAAAATTTTCGGGCCAAAAATACCCCAAAAGGGTTTAAAATTTAAATAAGGAAATTAAAACCCAAAAATAAATTTGTAAAAAAAGGTTAATTCAAAAATGTTTTCAAAAACATTGGAACCTAAAATAGTTTACCAAAACAACCCTGAAATAAAAATACCGTTACCCTTTGAGAATTTAATATGGGAGGGTAGAACCCCTATGCAAAAATTCCCCCTTTTTTTGCCGAGACCCAAATTTTTTTATTTTTCCTTTTTTTCATTCGTAAAAAAGAATAAATTTTTTTTGAAAAAGGGCACCAAATTTCAAAGTTTTAGTTTTTTCCATTCATTTCAAAACCCAAAAGGGAAAAAAGAAAAAACAAAATTAGGGGCACAAATAAAATTTAAAGGGGCCCCCCAAATTAAATTTAAGGTGGAAATCAAAGAAACCAAAAAAAGAAATTTGAACATTTAAAAAAATTAAATAAAAAAAGGTGTTTTAAACTGTTAATGTAAAACCAAAAAGGAATTAATTTAAAATTAAAGGGCCCCTTTCCAAATGGGATTTGCCAAATTAAGGCAAACCGGAAATTTTAAATGGGGGATTGGAATTGAATGGGAACGGCAAAATGGTAAAGGCTTTAAACAATGTTTGTTTCCCCTTTTGGAAATTTTCAAACCCCAAAAAGTAAATTTCCTTTACCCAAAAAGAAAAAAAATTTTCCTTAGAACTTAAAATAAATTGAAAAAGAAGGCACCCATGGGGGTTTGAAATAGAAATGAAACGTGTTATTTATTTAAACTCGGGTTTTTAAATCAAATTGGGGAAAAAATTTGAAAATTTAAAAAACCTAAATTAAAGGGGCTTCAAATAAGGAAAATTGAGAGGGAAAAAAGAAATAGTTTATGGGGAAAATTTAAAAAATTATTGTAAAAATAAAATTTTAATTTACAAAAAAAGGATGAATTTCCCTAAATTAAAAAAAAATAGAACATTCAAAACCCTTCCTTTGGGAATTAACAAAGGGGGGGGCAGTTTAAAAAATTTTACCCTTTTTTTTTTTTATGGGGGAATGATTTCTTTTTCGCCGTCGGTGTCCTTCGCGTTCGCAGGCGGCGTCATCCTCTTGGTCATCTTATTCTTTGGAAGCCGCGGCCACGAGGAACTGCTAGGCTGGCTGCTAGATCAAATTCTCACGACTGCGCCCCCTACCTGGCGCGCCAAAGATGTCGGCAGGAAACGACACCTATGGGATCACTAGGATCCCTTCTGCGGTTGGCGGGCGCGGGATTGTGAGAAGAGCAGGTCTAACAGGAAGCACACAGATCGTTTACCCAAGTTCGGGCCACGAGGATGCGTAATACCCTAGTCCTGCTTTGGTGGATGTACTGAGTGTTCCTGTGTTCTTGAGCTAGCTACGGGGTGTAACTTGCCCAAAAGAGCTGAATCCTTCTCCTGGTCGCCTCGGGCCTCCTTTTATAGGCAAACAAGGGTCGCCACAGTCGCCAAAGGTCTACAGTGCGCAAGCTTATCGCCCGGCGTTACAGGACAAAGCGCATTAAATGCGCTACTTAGGTGTCCATTGGCTTTATTGGGGACGGGAACGAGGCCCGTCCCGTCCGTCGCCGCTCTGCCTCGCTTCAACACGCGCCCAGGCTAACGATGCATGCAACGCCATGTAGGCAGGCAGGCTGCTGAGGTGGCGCGGTGGCAGGGCCTTCATGAAGATCTGCATGCCACCCACACAGGTGCTTGCTGAGTTGGTCTGGAAGCCGCATGTTGCCACGCAGGTGCCTGCCCAGCTGGTTGGGCTGGCAGCTACATGCGAACGGCTGTGGAGCCTTGGCCAGTGCGGCCCTGGCAGTGGCCCCGCTGATGCCCTCGGCAAGGGTCTTGCCGGGGGCCCGGCAAGGATCTTGCTGTGGCGTCGCAGTTGTCCCGGCAAGGCGCTTGCCGGGGGGTCTTGTGGATCTCCTCGGCTAGGGTCCCGCCGAGGGTCGCTGTCTTTTGGACCTCATCTGATCTTATGTGTTCATGATCTTGACGAAGATCTGCATGCCACCACAGAGGCGCCTCCCGAGCCCTGGTTCCAATGGAGTTGGTTGGCTGGTGTTGGAACCCACAGGCTCAAGGGTGGCCTGCTCTGCTGGCATCGGGCAAGTTGCCCCGGCAAGGCTCTTTCCGGGGCCGCGGAGGCCGCCCTGACAAGGGTCTTGCCGGGGGAGTCCACCTCGCCCCTTTTGCTCTCCTGTGTTTCTGGTCTTGGTGTTGCCTTGACCGTCTCATGCTACGGCTTCTTTCCGGCCTCCCTCCTCTGCCCTGCTAAGAGTGGCCGCGGCGCACGGCTCTGACTGCCCGTGCACAAGTAAAGCGGTCAAAAGAAGAGCCCCTACTTTTGTACACCGATAAATTTGCTATAGTTCCTTATGTTAAACATGAGATCGTTGCTATTGCACCAATACTTGATAGTTCCTTTGATGAAAAGCATGATTGCAATGATCTTAGTATAAATTCTCTTGATGTCAATTGTGCTAATAATATGCAAAACCCTAAGCTTGGGGATGCTAGTCTTGCTATGTCTACTACTTGTTGCAATGATCATGATTGGGGTGATTCTTCTTATAATCTTGAAAATTTATTTAAGCCCCATGATGAATATGAGATTGATAATAATGTTTGCAATAATATTGAAAGTGGGTTTGGAAGAGTGTCAACTTTAGATCCCACATATTTGGAGAATGTTCAATCTTATGGTATTTTTGATAAAAGTGGGTTTGGAGAGGTCATGACTTTAGTTAATGATAATCCCACTATTTTGGAAGAGTGTCAACTTCGCATGCATGTGGATCGTGTTGAGAATATGTTATGTGATAGCTATTTTGTTGAATTTGCCTATGATCCTACATGTAATTATTATGAGAGAGGAAAATATGGTTGTAGAATTTTTTATCTTACTAAATTATCTCTCGTCATGTTGACATTGCTATCATCTCTTTCTTCTTCCTTGCATATGCTAATTTTTGCTTGCTATGATAATTTGTTTTCTTATAAAATGCCTATGCATAGGAAGTATGTTAGACTTAGAAGTGTTTATCACATGTTCTATGATGCTCTCTTTGTGCTTTAATTCTTGTCTTTGATGTGAGCATCATTAAAATTATCAATGCCTAGCTAGGGGCGTTAAACGATAGCGCTTGTTGGGAGGCAACCCAATTTTATTTTTGTTTCTTGCTTTTTGGTTCTGTTTAGTAATAAATATTTGATCTAGCCTCTGGTTAGATGTGGTTTTATGTTTTAATTAGTGTTTGTGCCAAGTGAAACCTATATGATCTTATGATAGTTCTTTGATCTTGCTGAAAAAGTCAGAAACTTTCTGCACACGAAAACAATTGTTAAAAATCACCAGAACGTGATAAAATACTGATTCCAATTGAAGTAGATCAATAAAAAAATTATCAAGGTCTTCCTATTTTCGTAGATTTTTCTGAGTTACATAAGTTCGCGTTACATCCATATTACTACAGATTGTTCTGTTTTTGACAGATTCTGTTTTGGTGTGTTGTTTGCTTATTTTGATGAATCTATGTCTAGTATCGGAGGTTATGAACCATAGAGAAGTTGGAATACAGTAGGTTTAACACCAATATAAATAAAGAATGAGTTCATTATAGTACCTTAAAGTGGTGGTTTGTTTTATTTCGCTAACGGAGCTCATGAGATTTTCTGTTGAGTTTTGTGTTGTGAAGTTTTCAAGTTTTGGGTAAAGTTTTGATGGATTATGGAATAAGGATTGGCAAAAGCCTAATATTGGGGATTCCTAAGGCACCCCAAGGTAAAATTCAAGGACAACCAAAAGCCTGAGCTTGGGGATGCCCCGGAAGGCATCCCCTCTTTCGTCTTCGTCCATCGGTAACTTTACTTGATGCTATATTTTTATTCACCACATGATATGTGTTTTGCTTGGAGCGTCTTGTATGATTTGAGTATTTGATTTTTAGTTTACCACAATCATACTTGATGTACACACCTTTTGGGAGAGACACCCATGAATCAGAATTTATTAGAATACTCTATGTGCTTCACTTATATCCTTTGAGCTAGATAATTTTGCTCTAGTGCTTCGCTTATATCCTTTTAGAGCAGGGTGGTGGTTTTATTTTATAGAAATTGTTGATCTCTCATGCTTCACTTATATTATTTTGAGAGTCCTTTAGAACAGCATGGTAGTTTGCTTTGGCTATAAAATTAGTCCTAATATAATAGGCATCAAACTTGGATATAATAAAAACTTTCATAAAAAGTGCATTGAATACTATGAGAAGTTTGATACTTGATGATTGTTTTCAGTTATGAAGATGGTAATATTAGAGTTGTGCTAGTTGAGTAATTGTGAATTTGAGAAATACTTGTGTTGAAGTTTGCAAGTGCCAAAGCATGCACATATGGTAAACGTTGTGTAACAAATTTGAAGCATGAGGTGTTCTTGGATTGTCATCCTTATGAGTGGCGGTCGGGAATGAGCGATGGTCTTTTCCTACCAATCTATCCCCCTAAGAGCATGCGCGTAATGCTTGGTTTTTGATGACTTGTAGATTTTTGCAATAAGTATGTGAGTTCTTTATGACTAATGTTGAGTCCATGGATTATACGCACTCTCACCTTTCCATCATTGCTAGCCTCTTCGGTACCGTGCATTACCCTTTCTCACCTTGAGAGTTGGTGCAAACTTTGCCGGTGCATCCAACCCCCGTGATATGATATGCTCTATCACACTTAAACCTCCTTATATCTTCCTCAAAACAGCCACCATACCTACCTATTATGGCATTTCGATAGCCATTTCGAGATATATTGCCATGCAACTTTCCACTGTTTCATTTATTATGACACGCTTCATCATTGTCATATTGCCTTGCATGATCATGTAGTTGACATCGTATTTGTGGCAAAGCCACCATGCATAATTATTCATACATGTCACTCTTGATTCATTGCTCATCCCGGTATACCACCGGAGGCATTCATATAGAGTCATATTTTGTTCTAGTATCGAGTTGTAATCATTGAGTTGTAAATAAATCGAAGTGTAATGATCATCATAAAAAGAGCATTGTCCCAAATAAAAAAAAGAGAAAGGCCAAAAAATAAGGCCCAAAAGAAGAAGAGAAATAAAAAGGGACAATGCTACTATCCTTTTTTTCCACACGTGTGCTTCAAAGTAGCACCATGATCTTTATGATAGAGAGTCTCTTATTTTGTCACTTTCATATACTAGTGGGAATTTTTCATTATAGAACTTGGCTTGTATATTCCAACAATGGGCTTCCTCAAATGCCCTATGTCTTTGTGAGCAAGCAAGTTGGATGCACACCCACTTAGTTTCTTTTGTTGAGCTTTCATACATTTATAGCTCTAGTGCATCTGTTGCATGGCAATCCCTACTCCTTGCATTGACATCAATTGATAAGCATCTCCCTAGCCCGTTGATTAGCCACGTCAATGTGAGACTTTCTCCTTTTTTGTCTTCTCCACATAACCCCCATCATTATATTCTATTCCACCCATAGTGCTATATCCATGGCTCACGCTCATGTATTGCATGAAGGTTGAAAAAGTTTGAGATTACTAAAGTATGAAACAATTGCTTGGCTTGTCATCGGGGTTGTGCATGATGAGAGCATTCTTGTGTGACGAAAATGGAGCATGACCAAACTGTATGATTTTCTAGGGATGAAATTTCTTTGGCCATGTTATTTTGAGAAGACATAATTGCTTAGTTAGTATGCTTGAAGTATTATTATTTTTATGTCAATATTAAACTTTTGTCTTGAATCTTTCGGATCTGAACATTCATGCCACAATAAAGGAAATTACATTGATAATTATGCTAGGTAGCATTCCACATCAAAAAATCTATTTTTATCATTTACCTACTCGAGGACGAGCAGGAATTAAGCTTGGGGATGCTTGATACGTCTCCAACGTATCTATAATTTTTGATTGTTCCGTGCTATTATATTATCTGTTTTGAATGTTTAATGGGATTTACTAAGAAATTTTATATTATTTTTGGGACTAACCTATTAACCGAGGGGCCAGTGCAAATTGCTGTTTTTTTGCCTATTTCAGTGTTTCGCAGAAAAGGAATATCAAACGGAGTCCATACGGAATGAAACCTTCGGGGGCGTTATTTTTGGAACAAACGTGATCCAGGGGACTTGGAGTGGACGTCAAGAAAGAAGCGAGGAGGCCACGAGGCAGGGAGGCGCGCCTGCCCCCCTAGGCGCGCCCCCACCCTCGTGGGCCCCTCGCAGCTCCACCGACCTACTTCTTCCTCCTATATATACCCATATACCCTGAAAACGTCGAGGAGCACCACGAAACCCTATTTCCACCGCCGCAACCTTCTGTACCCGCGAGATCCCATCTTGGGGCCTTTTACGGCACTCCGCCGGAGGGGGAATCGATCATGGAGGGCTTCTACATCAACACCATAGCCTCTCCGATGATGTGTGAGTAGTTTACCACAGACCTTCGGGTCCATAGTTATTATCTAGATGGCTTCTTCTCTCTCCTTGGATCTCAATACAAAGTTCTCCTCGATCTTCTTGGAGATCTATTCAATGTAACTCTTTTTTGCAGTGTGTTTGTAGAGATCCGGTGAATTGTGGGTTTATGACCAAGATTATCTATGAACTATATTTGAATCTCCTCTCAATTCTTCGAGATGGCCAGTCAGCATACCTGCAGACATAAATCTGTCAGTTCTTGCCCTCGCCGAATTACAGGGAGACAAGTTCGAAAAGCATATTGAATATGCCGCCTCATAGCTTTTTATTCTCCTTCACGGAGTCGGCTAGCTGGGCTCGCACATCTTTTAGTTCTTCGCCTAGGAGAGTGTTGGAATCCTGCAGCTTATTCTTCTCATCCCTGACCCGTGTCAGCACATGATCGCCCACAGCCAGTTGCCTTTTGGCTTCTTGCGCGACTTGCAGGGCCTCGTTCAGTTGATCTGACGATCCTGCCATGGGAGATACAAAAACTATTAATATTGCTGGTACATGATTATATTTTCTCGATGGAGGGGAACACTACCAGGCGATGCCTCCTTGGATTTCTCCAGTTCGGCGGTAGCAGCAGCCAGCTGGGTCCGACATTTTTCCAGCTCTTGAGATAGCAGGTTGTTCTTCTCTATGAGCACCTGGGTATACAATGATCCTTAAAACAGTTGTATCAACTACTTCAAGTCTCGGGGGCTACTGGTATATAATTATCAGACTTGTACAAATGTGTACTTACCCGCATATCTTTCAAATGCTGGTATGTGGCTCTAGTAAGCCCGTCTCGAGCAGCTAGGATGTAGGCATCAACCGAGATGAAGGCGTTGAATGCCTCCTTTGTAAATCCGGGGTCGCGAAGAGCGGCCCACCGGCGCTGATGATTCATGGCGCTTTCCACTTCAGAGTTTGTGACGGATACATCATCCGACTCCTCTGTCGAAGGACAACCCGGCGTCACTTCTGTATCAGCCCTCGCCTTTAAAGCAGGGTCGGGAACCTGACTTGTGGAGGTGCGGCCGGAAAGATCCCCGGACATAGTCCGGCGAATGTTTTTCTTGATAAGACACAATGGATAATGTCACAGTTTGACGTGACTACCAGGGGGCATGATCAAAAACCATACCTCTTTGTTGAAGGCTCCGTCGTGTTGTCGTTCGCTTTCCTCTTCGAAGATTTGCTTGGTGCGGGCACTGCTCTCTCAGGAGATGCCTTTGGCGCACGTTGAGGCATCGGGCGCCTCCCCTTTGGGGCAAAAAATAGTGCGGTGAGTGAGGCGTAATGAGGAAGCTCTCTCTAAGAAGGTGTCTCTTGATCACTTACATGCAAGGCAGGGAGGAGACCGGGATAGTCAGCGGTGATGGCCACTTCCTTGCTGTCATAGCTCGCCTGGTAGAACACCCCATCCTCGAGCACCACGAATATGTCCGGATCCTCTTCAAATCCAGGGTCAAGGTCCCAGTTGTGATCCTCTGGCTGTGGGGCGGGGCTATGGATCCCCTTGGTAACCTTCCGCCATTCCTGTTACAAATGGATGGGTCAATGTCCATTAAAAGTGACTCAGGGAGAGTATTGAGTAAAGTGGTGGGATTAGAACTCACCCAGCTAGGAGGATTGTACATGGAAAATCCATCTCGACGTTTAATACGAGTGAAATCCTCTTTCTCCCCTTTGTATAGTTCGTCCAATATTTTGGCCAAAGCGGCGGGGGTGTCCAGACCCTTCCGACCGCCGCGGGAGGCATCATCTTCCCCATTATAGTGCCACATGGGAAGCCCTCTGTATTGGAGTGGCTGAACCCCCGCACTATGGAAGTCACCATTACCTCGACTATTAATAGTCCGGACTGGGCGAGCGTCTTTATCTTGCCCATCAATTGACGGACTTCCGTGCTATCTTCCTCCTCGAGGCTCTGAGGGCGCCAGCTGTGGCATTTCTTCAACGGAGCGCTTGAAAATTCGGGAAGACCCATTCGGACTGGGTCGAGAACACTACAAAAAAAATACACTTCCGTGATGATACGTGTTTGTCACAGTAGGTCACGTTTTCTATCATGCATGTACATCCATGAAAAATTTATGACAGAATGAAGATAGTCATACATGTGCTATCGTAGAAGTGTTCCATGACATTACCAAAATTATCATCATGGAAGTGTCCACTTTCATGACGATAAATCGCGCGTCACAGAAGTGCTTTCGTCAAGGGTGACCGACACGTGGCATCAACCGTAACAGAACGCCGTTAAGCTATCGGGTCCGGTTTTGGATCCGATAACCCGTTAACAGCCCGGACCAATAGGGATTTTCCACGTGTAAAATTTTGATAGGCTAACGGAAACACGTGTCAGCTCCACGTTGGCACATGTGTCACTCATCCAATGGGCGAGATGCGCGTATGATATGTTGACACGTGGACCGGCCCAAAAGTGGCCCATAAAGTTTAAATGGGCCGGCCCAACTAAAGGCCCATAAGATTTTCCGGTCCATAATGTCCAGCCCAGCAAAAGGCCCACGAGATTTTGCATATCATAATGGGCCAGCCCAGCTAAAGGCCCGCGAGATTTTGCAGGCCATAATGGGCCGGCCCAGCTAAAGGCCCGCGAGATTTTGCGGACCATAATTGGCCGGCCCAGCTAAAGGCCCAACATTCTCAGTTAAGGCCCGTACGACTAGTGTGAAATCGGCCCATCAACGGCCTGTCCTAAACTTGTCATCATCGCGGCCCATGTTCACTTATGGCCCGTTAACAGTCCGCTAAGTGTATGGGCCGAATTACGGCCCGGTGTATTTCCGGCCTGTTAAAGGTCCTACTTCATTTGGGCCCATTTACAAGCCATTGAAACTTTCGGCCCATAAACGACCGTGAAGGATTTGGGTCCTATTCGGCCATGTGTGACATTAGGCCTGTTAGAGGCTGACTGTAGATTTGGGCCACTTTCGGCCTGTTGTGATTTTCGGCCTGTTAACGTCGGACGAAATCCATGGGCCATATGTGGCCCAACGTCACATCGGGCCCATTAACGGCCCATATAAAAATGACGATAATCTAGCCCGACCAAACTTCCGGCCTGTTAAAGGCCCGTGTATTAGGTCGGTGCATTTACGGCCCGTCCGAATTTTGGCCTCTGAAAGATCCGCATCGTAAATGGGCCCAATCTCACTTTCGGTCTTTTAAAGGCCCATGTTCTTATGGGCTTGAGATATTTACACCTGTAAACGGCCTATTGTTACTGAGGGCCCAAATTATGTTTAGGCCTGTTAAAGGCCCAATATGGGCACATGCCTACCAGAAAAATATGAAATCTTATGCTGATTTAGGCCCAGATGTTTTTAGTGGGCTACATGCAAATTTCGGCCCATAATCGTTTTTAGCCCAATTCGAATGGGCCCGATGAATGTTGGCATGTTGGGCTCCTACGAAGCTTTCGGCCGAATACATTAGAAAAATAGCGTCATAATTATTGCAGCCTTTGCCAACATCATAAATGCTATATCACAACAAAAGGCCTGTTGGCATAAAGTTTACAGTCCTTGCAGATAAAAGCACCATCAAATGTATAGAAGCACAGATCATTTGACCTGAGTGCTAATGTTTCAGGCTGTAGAATCTGATGGAGCTGCACGATCTTCACCTTTTTTCCGCCATTGCTCTTGAACAACGAAGCGAATGTCTGATAGTCTGGTTTCAAAACCATTGATATCTTGACGACATTTGTCAACCACTATTCTTGTTTCCAAAACAACGTCCATTAGGGATTGGACTTGTGTCTGGAGCATAGATATATCACTCTGTCTAGCAGGAAGATTTTGTTCAGTAGGCGATTTGGACGAGGTTACCTTGATAACCAACCCAGAATTACGTAGGAAGGTGCTTTTTGCACTGTTAGTGGAGAGATACTAACGCACTGCAGCAAGAGGTGACATTGTGCCTGTGGTAGCCTCGTCACCTTCAGGTGGTTGTGGCTGTTCAATCATTTTTTCCATAGCTTCCTGAAAGTTTGAACTTGTAGATTAGTGTACCAGATAAGTTACTAATGAGGTAAAAACAAACAAATTAGGTCACACATTTATACATAACTTATTTTGATGAACTACTGTAATACATTAGCATGTATTGTAGTGCCAACTACAAAATAAAATCACTTTCGGAACATATGTCCATGTAGCATGCCTACTGTATTGTCTATTTCCTCACATTCATTGACATCTAAGGATAAAGAGACATGGTTTAAAGTAGGATGAACATAGTATGACATCATTCATATCATGGGCAAACAGATATAATACAAACAGGCTATTTTATCATTGTCTGCGCACGTGAACATAACAAACTAGAATACAGATCAAGACCAAAAGAATATCCTTCATCTCTTTTAAACCATGTAAGGTGAAATAATACGTTAAGACAACTGTGTATAAAAGTGAACAGAGTAACTGACATTGGCTGCAAACCAAGTAGTTAAATGAACACATCACAGTACCAATCAGTTCAAAGGCAGGAGGAGTAAGGACTTACAACAGCGGCTTGAACTGGTGTGCTCATTCCCTTCATCTTGCTGGTGTGGCAATCCTTGAAGATTTGCACTAAATTCGGTTCAGGTTCTTTTTGGTCTGCACAGGCTTTCCTCTGTATTTGGAACAAGTCATATAGATACGATAATATGGCACAGAAAAAAGAAGGAAGTAGCAGCTATTTACAAGAGCCTCGCAGTGTGCAATATAGCTACGAGATCCTGTTGCCTATTGGAATTTCACTTTAGAACGATTGGTCTTGTTCTTCAAACAGTTAGCCTAGAAGAAGATACACTTGTAAGGCAGATACATAAATACAAGTTCAATATGTGGTTTGATCAAATACATATAGCCTACCTGATACTTTGGATCAGACCAGTGTTTAACGAGGGTTGTCCAGTCTTCATCTGTAATATATTCTACTAGAGATGTTTGGGCGATTTCATTGTTAGCCTTGCCTTCAAAGTGAGATTTTTTAAGGCGGTACCGACATCGTCGCAGAGCGATGAAAAACATGAGTGCATGCTTGTTTAGTTGCATCATCTTTCGGATCCAACTTGAACCTCATCTGTTGGAAAAAGAATGTGAGTCTTATTAGAAGGAAGCTAGAAAGTATGGGACAGAGCAAGACAATATTAATAATTGCGATGAATAACATTACTTACGGATAAATGGTCAAGGAAGGTGTTAAACTGGGTATTGTCTTTCTCATTCCTGTACTGGATCCACGTTGGGAGGATACGTGCATGACACCTAACGACAACGGCTGCCTCTAATACTAACTTGGCTGACTCTGTAGCAACACGTGGCCTTTTTAAACCTGCCTCAAAATGGATCTCCATTCTTCATCCTTTAGATTTTGTTAATCTGTCAAGCATTATCCCTTATGTCCGTTTCCGCTTGCGTCGTGGTGCTAGTTCAACAACGAATATGGAAAGTGTTAGTGTACATCAAACTGTGAGAGTACATATAAAGGAGCATGCAACTGCAAATTGACTCGGTCAGGTACCATCTTGGTGTTGATGCTCATGAGGTTCATCTGATCTTGCCAAGATCTGTTGTGTCAGCAGTGCTTCGGAAGTAGTGTTAGGTGTGAAGGCAGCTTGGGAACTGGCCAGTTCCGGAGCAAATGAACGAGTAACTCGTTGAGATGCTGGTACAGTTGAAGCGGATGCTGCAGCTGGTGGAGCAAGTGATATTGTGTTTGTAGATTTAGCCGGTGGACTTGGACCTTCTACTGCACTATAAGTACCAGCAGAATCTGGACAGCAGATCCTTTTCCATTTCACCCGACGAGTAACACCAACTCCCTACTATATTATTTTCCTTGCTCTTTTTTGACTTTGCCATGTCAAGCCGTACCCACAACACAAAAGAATAAAATCGCTCTTCAGAACTCATTCATGCATGATACAGACAAGCAATACTTTGATGTAAGACAACCGTATGAGGATGGAATATGTAAGAAAAACAGGACAACATGACATATTCACAGCTACAATGTGTAAACTAAGCAGAAGGATTTTCAAGAAAATAGAAGTAATGCAAGCTAGACACCATATGAAAGATGCAACCAATATTACTCTGCCAAGTTAAAAGTGTCTTGTCATAAGTGGCAATTCAAAAAATTAGAAGCAATACAACGTAGAAATCAATGCAAGATGCAACCACTATCAAACTGCCATGTTAAAAGTGTCCAATCATGAGTGAGTGATGCGGGATACACAACAGCAGTACTTTGATGTAAGAACATGGTATGATAGATAGATGCAGTGTATTCTAGACACAGAACGCCATGTCATATGCACATGTATAACGTATGAACCCAGCAGGTACAATTAAATCAAAATAGAAGAAATACAAGCTAGAAAACATATGCAACATGAAACCAATTATCACACTGTCAACTTAGAGCAAGCACCTGCGATGGTGGAGTACGGGAGATGAACTCATCATGTAAACTTGGGACTTCAACTTCATTAGCGAGAGCGATGGCAAATCTAGAGAGTCTCTGTTTATGTCGGTGCGGAGGACCACCAACATCCCCTAACTTACTATTTTCCTTCCTATTTTCGATATTGCCTTATGAAGTCAAAACCACAAGAAGATGAATAAAATTAGCTCTGCATAACTGGTTGATGCATGATCTGATTTAACACTACTTTGATGTAAGGCAAGCGCAGGATAGGAGGATGGAATATATACAAAAAAAGACAGCATTTCATATTCACACGTACGATAGGGGGATGGAATATGTATGAAACAACAGTAAGCGGAAGGCATTTCAACAAAATTAGAAGAAATGAAAGCTAGGCACCATATGAACATGCAACCAATATCACTCTATCATGTAAAAAGTGTCTCGTCGTAAGTGTCATGTCAAGAAATTAGAAGCAGTACAAGTTAGAAGACAATGCAAGATGCAACCTACATCATAGTCCCAAGTTAAATGGTTCTTATGGTAAGTGATCATTGCAGGTATAAGTTGTAAGCTACGCAGATGCAATTCAACATAATCAGAAGCAATACAAACTAGACATCATACGGAGAACGCAACCACATATAACAGTTCCAAGTTAGAGCAAGCACCTGTGATGGTGGATTAGGGGAGATGTGCTCATCATGTACACGTATGTTCTAGAAACAGGAACACGTGTCATATTCACAGGCATTATGTGTAAAGTAAGCAGATGCAATTCAACAAAGTTAGAAGCAATACAAGCTAGACATCATACACAAGATGCAACCACATATAATAGTGCCAAGTTAGAGTAGCACATGTGATGGTGGAGTAGGGGAGATGTGCTCATCATGTACACGTATGTTCTAGAAACAGGAACACGTGTCCATATTCACAGGCGTTATGTGTAAAGTAAGCATATGCAATTCAACAAAGTTAGAAGCAATACAAGCTAGACATCATATGCAACATGCAACCACATATAATAGTGCCAAGTTAGAGCAAGCACCTATGATGGTGGAGTAGGGGAGATGTGCTCATCATCTACACAGCTATGTTGACTGTCTAGCCTTGCGTTGTCTTGCGAATCTTGTTGGGAGGATGGCAGAGTAGAATCTATAGAGAACCTCCGTTTCAGTAGCTCGGAAGGACCACCATCATCCAATTCCTTGCCAATTTCCTTCAGCTTTATTGATTTTGCTTTGTGAGGTCAAACTAACAAAAAAAGGAATTTAATTCGCTCTTCAGAACTCATTCATGCATGATACTGACAAACACTACTCTGATGAAAGGCAAAGTCATGATACAAGGATGGAATATGTATGAAAAAATGGATGGCTTGACATATTCACACCTATGATGTGGTAACTAGGCAGAAGGCACTTCAAAAAATTAGAAGCACTACAAACTAGATACCATATGAAAGGTGCAATCAATATCACTCTGCCAAGTTAAAACTGTCTTGTCATAGGTGGCGTTCATCAAACTAGAAGCAATACATGCTAGAAATCATATTAAAGACGCAAACCAATATCACACTGCCAACTTAAAGGTGTTCCATCATAAGTGACTGATGCAGGATACACAAGAAGAGTAGTTTCATGTAAGAACATGGTGTGATAGACAGATATAGTATGTACCAAAAATAGGAAAGCGTGTCATATTCACACATATCATGTGTAAGCTAAGCAGATGCAGTTTACACTAATTAGGAGCAATACAAGCTAGACACCATATGCAACATGGAACCAGATATCACACTGCCAAGTTAGAGCAAGCACCTTGGATGGTGGAGTAGAGGAGCGGAGACTTGGACCTTGTAATGCACTATCAGTACAAGGAGAATCGGTATAGATGCTCCGTTTATGTTGCTGCAGAGGACCACCATCATCGCTTTCCTTACGCTTTTCCTTCCTCTTTCTTGATTTTGCCTTGTCAAGTCAAACCCACAAGAAAAAGGAATAAAATTTGCTCTTCAGGACTCATTGATGCATGATACTGACGAACACTACTCTGATGAAAGGCAAAGTCATGATACGAGGATGGAATATGTATGAAAAAATGGACGGCTTGACATATTCACAACTATTATGTGGTAACTAAGCAGAAGGCACTTCAACAAATTAGAAGCACTACAAACTAGACACCATATGAAAGGTGCAATGAATATCACTCTGCCAAGTTCAAACTGTCTCGTCATAGGTGGCGTTCATCAAACTAGAAGCAATACATGCTAGAAATCATATTCAAGACGCAAACCAATATCACACTGCCAACTTAAAGGTGTTACATCATAAGTGACTAGATACACAAGAAGAGTAGTTTCATGTAAGAACATGCTGTGATAGACAGATATAGTATGTACCAAAAACAGGAAAGCGTGTCATATTCACATGTATCATGTGTAAGCTAAGCAGATGCAGTTTACACTAATTAGGAGCAATACAAGCTAGACACCATATGCAACATGCAACCAGATATCACACTGCCAAGTTAGAGCAAGCACCTTGGATAGTGGAGTAGGGGAGCGGAGACTTGGACCTTGTAATGCACTATCAGTACAAGGAGAATCGGTACATATGCTCCGTTTATGTTGCTGCAGAGGACCACCATCATCGCCTTACTTACTATTTTCCTTCCTCTTTTTTGGTTTTGCCATGTCAAGTCAAACCCACAAGAAAAAGGAATAAAATTTTCTCTTCAGAACTCATTGATGCATGATACTGACGAACACTACTCTGATGAAAGGCAAAGTCATGATACGAGGATGGAATATGTATGAAAAAATGGACGGCTTGACATATTCACACCTATGATGTGGTAACTAAGCAGAAGGCACTTCAACAAATTAGAAGCACTACAAACTAGACACCATATGAAAGGTGCAATCAATATCACTCTGCCAAGTTAAAACTGTCTCGTCATAGGTGGCGTTCATCAAACTAGAAGCAATACATGCTAGAAATCATATTCAAGACGCAAACCAATATCACACTTCCAACTTAAAGGTGTTACATCATAAGTGACTAGATACACAAGAAGAGTAGTTTCATGTAAGAACATGGTGTGATAGACAGATATAATATGTACCAAAAACAGGAAAGCGTGTCATATTCACATGTATCATGTGTAAGCTAAGCAGATGCAGTTTACACTAATTAGGAGCAATACAAGCTAGACACCATATGCAACATGCAACCAGATATCACACTGCCAAGTTAGAGCAAGCACCTTGGATAGTGGAGTAGGGGAGCGGAGACTTGGACCTTGTAATGCACTATCAGTACAAGGAGAATCGGTACATATGCTCCGTTTACGTTGCTGAAGAGGACCACCATCATCGCCTTCCTTACTCGTTTCCTTCCTCTTTCTTGATTTTGCCTTGTCATGTCAAACCCACAAGAAAAAGGAATAAAATTTGCTCTTCAGAACTCATTCATGCATGATAATGACGAACACTACTTTCATGTAAGGCAGCCGCATGATAGGAGGATGGAATATGCATGAAAAACAGGACGGCATGACATATTGACATGTATGATGTATAAAGTGTAAACTAAGAACAAGGTGCTTGAACTTGTTAGAATCAATGCAAGCTACAAACCATATGAAAGATGAAACCAATATCACTCTGCCAAATTAAAAGGGTGCCCTAACAAATGTATTTGACCAAATTAGTAGCAATACATGGCAACAGGCTAGAAATAATATGCAATATGCAACGAATAAAGGTGACTCATCGTAAGTGATTGATGCAGGATACAGAAGAGAGGTAGTTTCATGTAAGAACAAGGTTAACACATAGATGTAGTGTGTACCAAAAATAGGAAGGCATGTCATATTCACAGTATAATGTGTAAACTAAGCAGATGCAATTTACCCTAATTAGAAGCATTACAAGCTAGACACCATATGCAACATTCAACCACATATCACATCATGCGGTTAGAGCAAGCACCTGTGATGGTGGTGTGGGGAATTGCAGTCATCAACTAGAGAGCTACGTTGACTATCTTCATTTAGCCTTGCTGTTTCTTGAGAATCATGTGGGAGGATGACATTGCACTCTTTAAATGAGTATGGCGCCTCACAGTAACCCACCCCGGTGACTGTCTCATCATAAGTGATTGACGAGGGATACAAAAGAACATTAGTTTGATGTACGAACATGGTTAATATATATATGTAGTACTCCCTCCGTTCGGAATTACTTGTCACAAAAATGGATGTATCTACAACTAAAATACATCGAGATACATTCATTTCTTGGACGAGTAATTCCGAACGGAGGGAGTATGTATCAAAAACAGGAAGGCATGTCATTATCAAAGGTATAATGTGTAAAGTAAGCATATGCAATTTAACCAAATTGGAAGCAATACAAGCTAGACACCATATGCAACATGCAACCTCATTTGACAATGCAAAGTTAAAGCAAGCACCTGGGATGGTTGTGTGTGGCAATTGAGATCATCAACTGCAGAGCTATGTTTACTGTCTCCAACTGCTGACACTGCATCCTTTAGAGTGCTGAAATGCTTAGTGCTTATCTTCGAATTAAACTGGAGCGACTTCTGTCTTTTCTTTTCAGCATTCATCAACACTGCGTCAGAGCCTGAAATACCCATGCATAAAAAAACAATAGTGTGAGTATGGGTGAAGTGTGTGCACAATTAGTACAATGTAAAGGTAGCAGATAGCAGATCGGTGAGAAATAAATGACGGGAGACATATGATAGCTCTGCAACATGCATGGCACACTAAATTACTACAGGATTCTATGAAAATAACATTTGACTGAAAACAAATAGGTCAGTCCATTTTTTCTACGCCGTCTGATGTATAAAGAATGGGCAGATCACCTTCATCTACCTCCAGCCAGTCAGTGTTGACGATCTTCCTCAAAAAGGCAGCGACCACCGACCTGGGGCCCTCAGTCGCCCTCCCTCAACCTCACCGCTTTGGCCGTGCTTGGCACCGCCCAAGCAATCCATTCAAGCCCTGTCGACCTCCAGATCGGGCGCAAGCAGCTCCTGCGCCCCACACCCCTATGAAATACACCGGTGTGCCGCTTCTGCGGTGAATAGGCGGACTAGGTGCTCCGCGCGCCTAAGCGGGTGCTGCTTCTTTTAATTGAGGTTCGACTGACCCTGAATTGAAATCCAAAGCGGCTCTCGACATCTAGCAAAGGTGAAATAGTAAAGGGAGGAACCTTGTGCATTTAGTATCACGAAGAAGATGAAGTAAGAAGCGCTCAACTAGTTTCTTTCGTGGGATGAATATGGTGTGAGCAGAGACGTAAGGTTTGCACGAATAAGGGAAGAGGAGTACCTCTTTCTGCTGGCAGTGCTATGTCCTATTTCTGTTTTTCCAGCGATCTTCTTGTGGTTCGCCGGAAACGAGAAGTTGTGGAGGACGGTGCAGCCTTGGACGAACCCATGGCCAAGTTGTTTAGTGTGGTGTGGTGGCAGTCTGTCGGCGGCGGGGAAGCAGATCCGAGGTGGCGAACGACAGCGTAGCTAGAACAGCTCAGGTGCGGTGGACGGTTGCGAAAGTGGAGCGACAGCAGTGAGGCGCAGGACGGCGTGGTCGGAGTGGTTCCGGTACGGCGCACGTCGGCGTCGGTGTCGTGGAGGCAGCTCTACCTCGGCTTCAGCTACTAAGTCCTTGAGGGTGTTGCACTTGCGGTTACGTTGGACGATGACGTCGGGGTACCGGCTCCGGCGTGATGGAGTTGGGCGGCGGTGGATTGGGCGCTATGGGGTGGAGGACGGAGGAGGCTGGGGTTTGGCGGCTGGTGGAGAGGGCGTTTTGGCGCCCACAGAGTATGAATGGGGAAACGGAGAGAGGCGGGGAACTAAGAGGGAACAATGTTTCGGTTTGGTACGCGCTTGTTTGAAATTTGGGGAAAGTTACAAACTTTGCCCCCATCTAAAATTTTCGGACATATTATGGGTTGGGGTAGGACAAGAGTCTCGTGTGTCCCAAATGTATGGATAGATTTGCCGGCGCATGGATGCTTAGGCCCCACGGCGATGAATGCTTCTCGAGGCGGTTGAGACTGGCGCCTTGGTGAAGTTACAAACCTACCCGATGGACATCGGGCCGATAGGCTACACGGGCCGAGTCGGACAGTAATTTCCTACCACCAAACATTAGTCTCAAGGCGGTTTCGGGTGACCAGAGGCCTATTTCGGCTTCGCTCAATATTTGGGAGCGAAGCATTCACGTTTCGGTTCTCTTGAATTGAACATTCAGGATTTGTCAAACTTCACAAATCTTTACTCTTGAAAATCCTAAAGCTACGATTATTTTGGAATGGAGGTGGTACATTTGAATATACATTGTACATGAGTATATATTAAAAAAAATGCAACTTACCTTAGTTCGTGCATGGTTCCAGATATAATCTCCTTGGTTGCAAAAAAAAGAGTTAGACATGCGTATGAATATATATAGCATGTTCGAATGCACAACAAAGATTGACGCCCCCTTTTACATCTGATTTACAAATGCCATTATCTCGGGTTCAAATAGATGAATGCACTTCCTATGAATTCGAATCTTCGAAACCCCCTTGATGTTGAATTCGACATGATTCTATTTCGTAGCTAGCAATTTGGAATGTATCCATGCAAGTGACAAATGTACAAAGTGCTTCACACTAACAACGTGGAGTGCACTAATTAATGTTTATATATGAATTGCAAAAGCATCCATTGCCTGTATTTCAAACCGCTCTCACTCTATAATATAAAGTACATGCACATGCTAGAATTCAATAGAGTATGGGTGTCTGATAAACCGATTTTCGTCCATACGCAATTTGCAAAATTCATGATCTCATCCAAAAATAATAATGCCATATATATTTTAATTTAATGCGTAGAACCGCCTTTTACACTTAGATGCACTATGCCTCGGCCCGTTCTCACAAACGCGCTATATATCTCTCTATCTACCACATAAGTGCACACACTTTATATGCATCGGCATTTCTCTTTCACACATGCTCACAATATCTCTCGGGTGTCGGGAGTCTCATGCACATGCTCTCTCTCTCTCTCTCTCTCTCTCTCTCTCTCTCGACTACTATGTACCACTCTTTTCACTAATCTCAGTTGGAAAACACTATTTCTCTCACATGCATATATACACACGCACGGTCTCTACTAGCCCTCTATACACACATATATGTGCCTACGTGTCTCCCGCACGCACATTATCTTTAGGCCTCTCTCGCACACATTGCCCCCCTGCACACACTCTCTCTCTCTTAGTAGTTGGCAGATATGATTCCATCATATCATTCGGTAGGATATCCCTGACTGTTAGGCTAGATGGTAATACGAGGCAAAGTTTTACCCTAGTTCGGACCGTTACAGTTGAGGAAAAAGCCTACTCCTGGTACTGTATATTAGTGATAGGGGTGTGTAAAAAGTACATGTGAATACCAGGCATTGTGCGTGTGTGTATATTATCGACGAACTAGCCCCCAGGCTTCTATAACATACTCGGGGCCTAGAGTTACAAATTATATATAGTCGGCTTATCACCAGTGGGGAGAGAGTCCTCCGCGACTCTGGAAGCTAGCTCCGTGTTGTATGCCGAGTCCTCCACATGGGTCTTCGTATAACGTGTCTCGATCCAACCTATGTGGCGCTGGATGGAACCAACCCATGAGTCCTCATGTTGACCCACCACAACTAGAAATGATGTGCCCACCACACCACACACGCAATCAGCCACTAAGAAAATAAGCATATACCACTACTGGAATCAGCTACTTTGCCATCTGCCAGCTCTTTGCCGTCCGCTAGCAGACGGCAAAGAAGCTCTTTGCCATCAGCTACCCGAAAGCAGACGACAAAGAACTGGCTGATGGCAAAGAAAGCCTTTGCCATCAGCCAGTTCTTTGGCGTCCGCTAGCTGACGGCAAAGATTCTTTGTCGTCCGCTAGCGAGGCGACAAAGAGGGAGGGGCCCCACCGAGGAGCTGGTTAAAAATACTTAACGCCTCTTTGCCGCTCGCTAGCTGACGGCAAAGAGCACATTAGCGGACGGCAAAGGTGGCGGACGGCAAAGATTAAACATATCTAACGGCGCGCCCCCCCCGCCTCTCTCTGCTTTCTCTCCCCTGCCCCCACCGCGCCGCCACCACCGCCGCCGCCCGCCGCCGCCCACCGCCCGCCGCCCACCGCCTCGCCTTCGCCCCCCGCCCGTCGCGCCGCCGCCCTGTCTCGCTCGGCGCCTTCCGCCGCAACCCGCTGCCCGCCCCGCCCGGCGCCGCCGCCGCCTCCTCCCTGCCTCCGCCTGCCGCCATCGCCTCGACGCCGCCTTGCCGCCCCCACCTGCCTCGCCCGTCCTCGCCTCTGCTGTCTCGGGCCTGCCTGCCACCCAGCCGCCCGCCTCCTCCACCGCCTGTGAGCTCTACCTCTCCTTTGTTTTTCCTTTTTCTTCTGTTTTTTTAGTTTTAGGTTTATGTTTAGTTTAGATTTAGTTTTAGTTTTAGTTTTAGGTTTGGTTTTAGGTTTAGGTTTAGTTTTAGTTTAGTTTTAGGTTTAGATTTAGTTTTTTCCTTTTTTTTTCTGTTTTTTTAGTTTTAGATTTATGTTTAGTTTAGATTTAGGTTTAGTTTTAGGTTTAGTTCAGTTTTAGGAAAGAAGAAGAAGAAGAAGAAGAAAACAGGAGAGGAGGAGAAGAAGAAGAGGAAAAAGGAAAGGAAGAAGAAGAAGAGGAGGAGGAGAAGAAAAAAGAAGAAGAGGAAGAAGAAGAAGAAAAAAGAGGAGAGGAGGAGAAGAAGAGGAGGAAAAAGGAAAGGAGGAAGAAGAACAAGAAGAAGAAGAAGAAGGAAAAAAATGGAAGAAAAGGAAGAAAAGGAAGAAGAGGAAGAAGAAGAAAAGGAAAAAAGAGGAAAAAACCCCGACCTGACACGGCACCCCGACCCCGACCCGGCACCCCGACACGACACCCCGACCCCGACACCCCGACCCCTACACCGACACCCGACCCGACACCCCGACCCCGACACCGACACACACACCCGACCCGACCCGACCCGACACCGACACCCCGACCCGACACCGACACGACACACCGACCCGACCCGCACCTCGACCCACACCCCGACCCCGAGACCCGACCCGACCCGACCCGACCCCGACCCGACACCGACACCCCGACCCCGAGCCTGACCCGACACCCGACCCGACACCGACACGACACCTGGATTCCCGACCCGACACCCCGACCCCGAGACCCGACCCCGACCCGACACGGCACCCGACACCGACCGACACCCAACCCCGACACCTCCCGAAAAGGTGTTCTTTGGCCTTCCGAGGCCGACGGGTCATATATTTGTGAATTATTAGTCAGGTCATATATTTTTCGATTTTGTTATGAAAAACATCATATATAATTGTGTTGATCGGGTAGTTTTAAATGTGCAGTTGTTTCATCGCTGTGAGGTTTGGTGTTCGACGACCTCGCCGGCGTTTTGAGCTCTCGCCTTCTTCGTTCGTGGGTGAGCACAAATGACATGTCCTCCTCCCCATTAATTATTTGATCTATTCCGATGAAACTTGATAGCTAGCTATATATGTGTCTTGAATCATCATGATATGTAATCAATATGTGTCTCCTGCTCGAAAGCGCCATAGTTATAAGTATGCATGCATTTGCATATTTATAACCTTGATTCTTTCAATTGTCCAACGCTATCCATGGATAGCCAGTATGTGTAGATTGGGTTCGTTTTCCCATATGCTTTGCTCGATCTCGCGCATAAATTTTCGCTGCCTCCCTGTTGTTCTCGGGCACACATCCTCTCTGCTTATTGCGAGACGTATCAGAGAACAGCGGGAGGTGCTGCCAAATTTTAACGCCGGATCCGAGCATAGCATGGGAAAATGAACCCAATCTACACATACACGGGTGGGATTAGGACCTATCATTACCTATTAGAGTGTAGGTGCATGGACGTAATAAAATTGACAAAGTAGATCAACCGATGAATATATACATGGTGAATTACATATATAATTGTTGTGTGTCCAGAGCTCGAAAGTCAAGATGAGTGATCGGGCGTGGATGTATACCGTCACACTGGTCGTAACAAATGGAGCGCTGAATGGTTCACAAAAACCAAGGGGTTTGTGCAAGCCGCATTTGCAAATGGCCAGAAGAAAACCTGGTGCCCCTGTTTACGGTGCAGCAATTGGGAAAAGAGGACAGAGGCTGCAATGGGCAAACACCTGCAGAAGAATGGTTTTACGCCCGATTATACGGTGTGGACATTTCATGGTGAGTCTTCCCAACGTGACCGAGCTGAGGTGGATCATCGTCGCACCGACGAGCATGGTACCGGGATGGAAAACATGGTGCAAGACTATGATGATGCTCGGGATTCGGACGAGGAGATGGAGGAATCTGCAAAGGCCTTCAATGAAATGTTGAGTCTTCAAAACGCCCACTCCACGAGCACACCGAGCTTTGTCGGTTGGATGCCATCTCACAAGTAATGGCTCAAGGCTCAGTTCAACTTGGGCGAGAATGCTATGACGCAATTATGACAAGATTTGGACGCTTTCTACCCAAAGGCCATGTAATGCCTCGCAAACCTGTACCACCGGACAAAATCCTCCGCAATCAAGATGCCCTATGAGAAGATACATGCCCGTGAGAAAGGATGTGCCTTATTTAGACTTGACTATGCGGACTTGAACTATTGTCCCATTTGCAAGTCTTCCAGGAATATTGTGGTAGACAACGGTATGGGTGAGAAGACATAGACCAAAATCCCCATTAGTGTTCTTCAGTATATGCCAATCGTACCAAGACTTCAACGTCTTTTCATGATCAAAGAGACGGCCAGACAGATGACATGGCACAAAACAGGCAAAAGAACCAAACTAGATACAAATGGGAATCTAATGATGGTACACACATCGGATGGTGTTGCGTGGAAAAAGCTTGATGAATTAAATGCTGACAAAGCGGCAGATCCGAGGCATCCTCGAGTCGGCATCAGCACGGATGGATTCAGTGTGTTTGGTATGACGGCAACCCAATACAGTTGTTGGCCCGTATTTGTCTTTCCACTCAATCTCCCCCCGGACAGATTATGCAAAGAAAGAACATTTTCCTGACGTTGATAATTCCAGGGCCCAACTATTCGGGGAAAAATATGAATGTGTACATGCAGCCGCTTAAGGATGAATTGCAAGAAGCTTGGGATATGGGTTCAAGACATACGACGCCTATAGCAAACGGAACTTCATAATGCGTGTCTGGTACATGTACTCGACACATGACTTGCCGGCAGACGCTTATTCGCTGGCTGGTGTGTGCATGGAAGGTTCCGTGCCCCACATGCAAGGGAGCTCTTGAGTTTCGTTGGCTTCAGGCGGTCGCAAGTTTTCTTGCTTCGACATGCATAGACAGTTCTGGATCCTCGCCATAAGTTCAGGAAAGACAAGAAGAACTTCATCGAGGTAGAGTTGTCAAAAACTCGCACCACCTACATTGACAGCCAATGCACTCGGATCGCTTAAATGGTACTTCAAGGGTATAATACTAAGCACGCGTGGACTCACAAAACATGCTTATGGGATCTGCCTTACTTCAAAGACCTCCTTCGCCCACACAACATCGACGTGATGCACACCGAGAAGAATATCGCCGAGGCACTTTTTGGTACATTGTTCGCATAGATGGGAAGTCAAAGGATAATACTAAGGCTAGAGTCGATCCGAGGCGCTATGTGATAGGCCGTTACAAAACATGAAAGAACCGAAAGGAAAGCAGAATCGGACGAAGCCAAAGGCATGGTTCAATCTTGGAAGGCCAGCTATGAGGGAATTATCTTGTGGGTGCAACAGCAGTTGATGTTCCCGATGGGTATGCAAATAATCTAAAGAGGGGAGCGAATCTTGATAAATTGAAGATATTTGGTCTCAAGAGTCATGATTGGCACATATGGATTGAGCGGTAATGCCGGTGATGTTGCGTGGCTTCATCCCCGAGGATGAATGGCTAGTATGGCAGTAACTCAGCTATTTCTTCCGTGTTCGTGTGCGAAAGAATTATCGCTCGACGTGCTAGAAGAAATGGAAGAGTTGGCGCGGAGTTGATCTGCAAGTTAGAGAAGATCTTTCCACCGGGCTTCTTTAATACAATGCAGCATTTGATTATGCATCTCCGACCGAGGCAAGATTGGGGCGGCAAAATTGTTGGTGCTACCTAACCGAGAGGATGCGTAAGACGCTTCGAGAAAAATGTAAAAATAAACGTAGAATTGAAGCATCGATGGCTGAGGCATTCATCACAGAGGAGGCGGCAAACTTCGTAACAGCACACTATGAAGCCAAAAATCGTCATTTGCATAATACGAAGCCTCGATACAATGCTGACGACCCTAAAAAGGGTGGATCCAACCTCATCCTATTCAAAGGGAATCTCGCACCAGCTAGTGTTTCACATCCAGTATCTTTGGATAACGAAGAATGGCGGACCATTTCGTTGTATATCTTCAACAACCTGATAGAAGTGCGGCCGTACATCGATTAAGTTCTCGGTACATTGTTTCGAAACTTCTATTTCCTTTGAACCGCTCTTATTCCTGGATATGTCATACAGTCGATACGACGCCATATTCTCGTATGGAGCGGAGATCCAAAAGGATTCCGTCGAAGTGTATGAGCTTCTCGCAAAGCAAGGAGGCGGCTATCCCGGTTTCATCTCTTGGTTCAAACAAACGGTAATTTCTATTAGAAAATTTCATTTCATTCGCTAATTTGTGCGTAATGCAACAATCCTTTCATATTAAACTTGTAGGCTAATTTAGAGTCTATGGACGCCGAATTGAGACAAGTCGCTAATGGTTTTGACTATAAGGTCCGTTCATTTGACAAGTACGACATCAACGGGTATCGCTTGCACTCTATGGCAAAGAGCAATCTATGGTCAATCAAAGTCTACAAATTGTTGTGTATACGCTATCGGCGAAGGAGGTACCGAGTATTATGGGTGAGTTGAAGCAATTTATGAACTTCGTTCTATGGTGAAAACCCACCAATGTCGTAGTCTTCAAATGTTATTGGTTTCACCAAGGAGACTAGAAGGACTCATGAACATATAGGGCTAGTTGAAATCAACCAAAGCACCCATTTAGATGTTCCTGATGTCTATATTACGGCTCAACAGACGACCCAAGTATTCTATCTACCGTGGGCCTGCCAAACTAATCCAAATCTGAAAGGTTGGGATGTCGTTTATGAAGTGCCGCCATGTGCTAGACTTTCTCCCCCAAAGGAAGAGGATTATGAACCTCACATTAACCCATACACATATGAGGGAGAATTCTTCCAAGAGACACGTCTTTCCAAAAAGCGTTTCAAGAACCGCTATGCTTCACCCCAAAACATTGAAGTAGACAGCGATAGTGAATCCGACATCACCCCAGAGGAGGAACAAGAAGAGCGGAACAAGAAGACGTTATCGCATGGATGACTGTCAATGCTTGACCGACACGTCAAGGTGGCCTTGCACATGTTGATGCCAATTAACCCTATGAGCCCATCATTGATTATAGTGATGATGATGATTATGCATTTATTGATGATCTTGATCGAGATTATTAGTAGTGTCGTATTCAATTTTTTATGTTGTACTTGATGATGATACACTTAAGTGATATACATATTATTATTCATGTCGGTACTTTTTTTTATGTTGTACTAATTTCGCTTATTCTTTGTCATGGCAGGTGTTGAAAGATGGTGGGCGCTGGTCGGGAGCGCGCCGAGGCCCCTTCTTCGTCGGGGGCGTGGTGCGAGGTCTTCCATTCCACACGCACCTCTCCGCCGAAGCGTTCTTTGGACAAGATGGCGACACCGCCGGCCCTTCTTCATCGATCGCGGTGCCCAGCAGGGACGAGGTAAGAAGAAGAGAGGAGGTGGAGCACGTGGTCGCGGGAGAGGAGGTAGGGTGACTCTACGGCGCTTTCTCGCCGCCCCCTCAGCTGTTTCACCCGAGCACGTGACTGCTAGGGTGGACTCTGCCCGAGGAGGAGGCTACACGGACTCCGTCCACGAGCCTCGGTCCACGGGTCTCGCCCACGAGCCTCGAGTCGACGGGCCTTCGGCCCACGAGAGTTGGGCCCACGAGACCCCGGAGGAGCACACGTCTGGATGGGGTACTTGGTCGTGTCAGCCTGAGGAGCCGAGTGGGCATGCTGATGATGGCGGGGAGCCGACTGATTTTGAGGAGGAGGGGGAGGAAGGGGCAACGTCTACCAGCGTGGTGCTACACGGCTCCTGTCCGTGCCGGCGACCCACGAGCAGAGGTGGTTGATTTTCCCTGATGGGGAGAAGTAAGTGCATTTAATCTTTTTGTACCTTCTGCATTCACGTTTCCTCAAATAACTAATGTGTTGGCCTTGTCATGCTGCAGGGGTTGGGACCACCATGAAAGGGTCCGTCGGCCCAACTCCGTCCTTGGAGTTCGATCCGCAAAACTTTCTCGGGTTTGTCACGCTGCTCGGTGAGGGTCGGCTTCAGAGGTTGGATTGAGTTGGGAGCACTACTTGGCTGCCCTGCCTCACCGGGTGAGATTATCGATGGTGTCTTGTGCAAGACGAGGCGACGTGGTGATCGTAAAGTTAGGTAATTTCTCCTTTACACAATTAAAATCTTCAACTAGCTAGTTATTAATTGTACTAATAAATATTATCTCATTTGATTGCAGACATTCTACAGGTGTGAGGAGGGATACGAGGAGGCGGCAGCAGATGTTATCCACAAGGAGTGCAAGCGCCTACTTCAGAACTTACGGCATGAGGCTCGGGTGCAGGCTGTTCGAGACTACTACGCCGGGCGTGGTATCATGAAGCCCAAGCAGGAGTGCCGCGATAAGTTCTTGAGTAAGGAGCAGTACATGAAGGTAATTCTTAAGGCCTTGTACTTAATTCCTTCATTTAGTAATTCATAGCCGTAGCACTGAAGTTTCTATTTTCTAACTTAGGCCCCTCCGAGATGGTGTGCGGATCGGATGGATTGTTGGGAGGTGTTGGTCAATGCGTGGTGCTCAAAAGAATGGCGGGCCACCCACAACGAGGCCAAGGACAAACGTGCCCAAATGGAAGGTGTGCCACACCACCAAGGCAACTCCAACTTATTTCAGTACGGGCAGAACTGGGTATGTGGTTTGCTTCATGATTCATGCAATTCATTCATCATGCTAGCTTTAGCCCTTTAATTACTAATTTACTTTGTTTCTCTCTTTCAGGCACGCTACAATAAGGCGGATAAGGTGCCAGAGGTGTACGACCTGTATGCCATGGCCCACACTGGCCCTTACAAGAAAGTCAAGGCATTCTCTGCGTCTGACCTCGATGATGCAACGAACTTCACCAACATCTCCGCCCACGACAAGCTCGTGCAATATAGAGATCAAGGGAAGGCGAGGAAAGGGGAGGACTTTAACCCGAGCCAGGGTCCCATTGATACAGAGCTGTTGATGATATCTGGTGGCGGGAGGTCCCATGGCTCCATAGCCATGGGAGATGGACTTATCCGTGGTCCTAGCACTCTCCAGGAGATCAAGGCGCGCCAATCGAGCTCCGCCTCTGAGATAAGGCCTCGTGAACGGCCATCCAACTCGCCATCAAGGTTAGTTATACGCATCAGCTATCTTTCTCCATTACATTGTGTGCGCCCATCAATGATTACAAATGGTCATGTGAGTGGTGTTGCAGGCTGCTATATAGAGAGAGAGATAGAACGGAGAAACTTCCGGGCAGAGGCGGCGGAGAGGCAAAGTGGGAGTTGGAGGAGAGGACGACAAAGATGTTGGAGGAGGAGAGGGCACGGAATGACATGCAGGCAAGGGCCATGTATGAGCTCCTTGTGGTAAGTTTCTTCTGCAGACACTTGCTAGTCTTAACATAGTCTCATTACTAACTAGTATGACTCATAGAAAACCAAATGTGCAATCTGTAAAGTAGAAGTCGGTCCGATCGCTCCGCCGATGCAGTTGATTGCTCACCGGGAGCACGTGAGTTTAATTTGAATGGACATTACTTGCTAGTCTTAACATTTGAGTGTCATAATGCTAACGAGACATTGAAATGATCTTGGTGCAGCTTAACTCGAAACGATCGCACGATCCTTCTCCGACTACCGCACGAGCCAGCCCGCTACTACACCTCCCCGATCACGGTAAGTTTTTCTAGACTTAGACTTAGCTTTATTTCCTCCAATATGCTTACCATAATGACCTAGAGTTAGCTTACTTATGTCAAAAATTGCATAATTAGCTTAGTTGGCTCATAAACGATCCATTTTACCTAAGTTAGCTCTAAAATGACTCATTTTACCTTAGTTAGCTTACAAGTGATCCAATTTATCCAAGTTAGCTCTAAAATGACCCATTTTACGTAGATTAGCTCCTAAATGATCCATTTTACCTACGTTAGCTTTAAAATGACCCATTTAACCTACGTTAGCTCCTAAATGACCCATTTCACATAGGTTAGCTCCAAAATGACCCATTTCACCTTAGTTACCTCAAAAACATGGCATTTCACCTTAGTTAGCTCATAAATGGCCCATTTCAACTAAGTTAGCTCCAAAATGATCCATTTCACCTAGGTTAGCTCATAAATGATGCATTTGACCTAGGTTAGCTCGTAAACTACCCATTTCACCAAGGTTAGCTCATAAACGACCCATTTCACCTAGGTTAGCTCATAAACGACATATTTCACCTAGGTTAGCTCATAAACGACCCATTTCACCAAGGTTAGCTCATACATCACCCATTTCACCTAGGTTAGCTCATAAACCACCTATTTCACCTAGGTTAGCTCATAAACCACCCATTTCACCTAGATTAGATCATAAATGATCCATTTCACCTAGGTTAGCTCATAAACCATCCATTTCACCTAACTTAGCTCCAAATGATGCATTTCACCTAGGTTAGCTCATAAACCACCCATTTCACCTAGGTTAGCTCATAAACCACCTATTTCACCTAGGTTAGCTCATAAACCACCCATTTCACCTAGATTAGCTCATAAACCATCCATTTCACCTAACTTAGCTCATAAACCATCCATTTCACCTAACTTAGCTCATAAACCATCCATTTCAACTAATTTAGCTCATAAATGATCCAGTTCACCTAAGTTAGCTAATAAATGGCATATCTTCTTCTTCTAGTCTTCTTCTTCTTCTTCTATTCTTTTCTAACTTTCTTATTTGTCATTTTGCGGGTTTCATTCACTTCACTAAGCCAAAGATCATATGATGGATTGCTTGTTTTTTCCTTTGATGCACTTCTTGTATTCTCGCCGCTTGCTATGATGAAACTTTGCATATTGTAATATGTATGGATTGATGGGACTATGTGCAACCTACTATATATGTATGGATGGATATATATGTCTTTGGATATTTATGTGATGGATATATATGTGTTGTGATATATATATGTGCTGTGATATTTATGTGATGGATATATATGTGCTGTGTGTGTGATAATTGTTGGATATAAGAAAACAAAATTAAAAAGAGGTAGTGCAGGCTTTTGTCGTCCGCCATCGACGGCAAAGAGCCCCTGTCCGTCTGGCCATCAGAGGCAAGGGGACACATGGCGCCCACAGCCTGCTTCTCGGCACTGTGCCATTTGGCAAATTTGCCTACCGTGGCGGACGGCAAAGGTTTTGCCGTCACCGGCCGACGCAAAGAAAAGCTGATGGCAAGACATAACCTTTGCCGCCCTCCATGGTGACGGCAAACCACCGTGGGCGTTGACGATCGCCGACGCCAAGCTGGCGACGGCAAAGGTGGTCAAATTTGCCGTCATTTGGCGGACGGTAAAGGCCGCCGTTAGCTACCTAACGGACTAACACCGGCGGACGCCAAGTATTTTGCCGTCCCTCCTCTTTGCCGTCCGCGCCATTGTAGGCAAAGGACTCTTTGCCGTCCGCCGTGAAAAGCGTACGGCAAAGGACCTGTTTGTCGACCTGTCTTTGTCGCCACTTCTTTGCCGTCCGCCCGACGGCAAAGCTTTTGCCGTCTCGCCGTCAGTGTTTTATTGTCCGCCGTGGCGGGCGGCAAAATCTCTGAATTCTCGTAGTGTACAATAGTACAGTGTTATACATGAAAGTTAATTGCATGGTGCATCCAAAAATATTTGTTCTGCATTGTGAATGTTTATATATTCTCCTAAAATATTAGTCACGGGAAAGAGAAACGAAGGGCATATCTCTCCTTGTCTCCACCGGACATCCCCTCTTTCTACACCACTTTCACGTACGCACACAAACTATCTCTCAGCCCTCTAAAAGTATGCATGCCCACGACACATTCACGCATGACGGTCACTGTATTTCAAGCTAAAGCACTATATAGTCATTGGAGTTCAGAATATGCTCATTACAGTCACCGTATACATTCTCATGGTAATCATACGGTATCTAGCTCACGATACGTCTCCGTATTTTCTTGATGACATCGACGGACTTTGCATTTGATGCGTGCTCCGTATTTTGTTGACGACACTTACGGCCATTGTATTTGAAGCTAAAGCACGATATGGTCATTTGGACTTGAGAATAAGCTCATCACGGTCACCACATACATTTTGTCGCTCTAACCAACATGTGGTTGGATGGTTAGAGGACGGTGGTTTTCGAGCCCACCAGGGTTAAAGTCCCGGTGCTCGCATTTATCCCGGGTTAATTTCAGTATTTTCCGCGATGTGCGCTCAGTGGGAGGAGGCGTTCCACTCGACTACGAGGCACCTATGGTGACTTCGTAAAATCTCAAGATCATATGTTGGCCCACTCTCTCAAGGTGCTCATAGGGGTAGGGTCTGCGTGTGCGCTTATAGTGGTGAGTGCTTGCGGCGTATATATGAGCCCTTGCGTCTGCACTGTGTTAAAAAATACATGTCATGATTATACGGTCCTTTGGCTCATCCGCATAACTCCGTATTTTGTTGATGACACAATCAATTGACCGATCAACGTTTCCACGTGGGCGCAACTAGTGTTGCACCATCGGGCGCAGAACCGTCGGGGGCCCACCTCTCAGCCCGTATATGAAAGGAAGAAATGGTAGTTTGAGACTGTCATCGTGTTAATAAAATACATTTTAGGGTGATCATACGGTCACCGGCTCACCATACAGCTCCGTAATTTGTTGATGACACAATCAATCGACTACCAAACGGTCCACATTTAGCAGCAGCACATTACCATAGGGCCCACCCGTCAACAGCAGATATGAAGGACAGAAATGGTAATAAATTAGTGGTCGGTGGGTACTCAAGTCATGAGACCTCCGTTGGTAGTCGCCGCAAGTGGAGGGCGTTGATTGGCGGTGGGGTGGGGATTGCGGGGAAAAAGCTCGTGGGGGCTAGAGGGATGGCGGTGCGGTGGTGGATCGGCGGTGAGGAGTGGTTTCGGGGCGGGTGGGGCTGCATGGCTGCGAGGGCCAGCCGCGGGCGGCAGGGGCAGGTGGTGGCTGGCGGCTCAGGGGGTGGAGTTTGATGATAAACTGCAGGCCCTTGATTTCGTATCCAACGGCTAGAAAATCTAATGACCAGAGATGAAAAAGTCAGTCGACTGACATGTAGCCTCACCCCGCACATACACATGCACGCATGCAAGACACGCACGCATGCAGGCGTGCAACATTGACACGTACACATAACGAACACACGCACACATGCGGGCGTGCAACAATGACACGTACACATGCACTCACGAACACACGCACGTACGCACACATGCATGCAACACTGAAACGTACCCTTGCACACACACAACACTCGCATGCCTGCATGCACACAGCACACGACGCAAGACACACACTCAACCTATACGTGCATGCACCCTTTGTTAAGGACATGGATGGTTACGGGTATTAATCAATCTTATCTGTGATAAGTGGAACATTGATGTTTGTAGCAGTCTTTATGAATCACAATGTATCGAATGGACTATCAACATAGTAGGCTTATCTACATGAAAAGGATGACGTCACACTCAATGAACAATCATCGGTTTATGAAATGCCCGCTTCTGACCGCCCTGGCCCAACAAAGGTTCCTCTGCAGTGCGCTGCCTGCTTTGGGTCACTGACATGCAGGCCATGTACCCAAAGGGCCCACATGTCAGTAGAAGAACGGCGCTTTGTCCTACGTCAGAGTCGAGGGCGCCACTCACAGCACGCCTTGATCAACACGCCCTTGCCGCATTCAAACGCTTCCATGAAACCCGCCCGTGTGGAAGCCGAGAAACCCATTCTGGGCACACATCCGTTCATGACCGGGCCGGCATTAAACGCAACGCCGGCCAAGCTCCTCCCGTCCGCCGTCTATTTAATCTCCTATTTAAACGAGGCCAAACGCTGGCCAAGAATCGCACACCTCCGCCACTCCCCTATCTCCTCCTTCACCATTCTATCCACTTCATAATGGCTTACGAAGAGTAGTTATTCCAAGATCAAGCCGCTCGGTGGCCCGCCGAGTTGTGGACGCCTCGATTCAATCAGACACTAATCATGCACGCAAATGTGTAAGATCAAGATCAAGGACTCACGGAAGATATCACAACACAACTCTACAATAAAATAAGTCATACAAGCATCATAATACAAGCCAGGGCCTCGAGGGCTCGAATACAAGTGCTTTTCTTGGGCAGTAATTCGAGCGGAGGAATATATATCAAAACAGGAAGGCATGTCATTATCAAAGGTATAATGTGTAAAGTAAGCATATGCAATTTAACCAAATTGGAAGCAATACAAGCTAGACACCATATGCAACATGCAACCTCATTTGACAATGCAAAGTTAAAGCAAGCACACAGGATGGTTGTGTGTGGCAATTGAGATCATCAAGCTGCGAGCTATGTTCTTGTCTCCAGCTAGCGACCTTGCATCCTTTAAGTCTGAAATGCTTAGTGCTTATCTTGAATTAAAGCTGGGCGACTTACATCTTTTCTTTTCAGCATTCATCAACAAACTGCGTCGAGCCTGAAATACCCATGCATAAAAAACAATAGTGTGAGTATGGGTGAAGTGTGCACAATTAGTACAATGTAAAGGTAGCAGATAGCGGATCGGTGAGAAATAAATGGGGGAGACATATGATAGCTCGCAACATGCATGGCACACTAAATTTACAGGATTCTATGAAAATAACATTTGTTGAAAACAAATAAGGTCAGTCCATTTTTTCTCATGCGTCGATGTATAAAGAATGGGCAGATCACCTTCATCTACCTCCAGCCGATCGGTGTTGTGATCTTCCTCAAAAAGGCAGCGACCACCAGGATCCCACAGTCGCCCTCCCTCAACCTCACCTTTGCCCGTGCTTGCACCCGGCAATCCATTCAAGCCCATCGACCTCGGATCGGGCGCAAGCAGCTCCTGCCCCACACCCCTATGAAATACACGGTGTGCTTCCTGCGGTGAATAAGCGGACTAGGTGCTCCAGCGCCTAAGCGGTGCTGCTTCTTTTAATTGAGGTTGTTGACCCTGAATTGAAATCGAGTAGACTCTTGACATCTAGCAAAGGTGAAATAGTAAAGGGAGGAACCTTGTGCATTTAGTATCACGAAGAAGATGAAGTAAAGCGCTCAACTAGTTTCTTTAGATGGGATGAATATGGTGTGAGCGAGAGGCGTAAGGTTTGCACGAATAAGGGAAGAGGGTACCTCTTTTGCTTTGGCGGTGCTATGTCCTATTCTGTTTTTCAGCGATCTTCTTGTGGTTCGGCGGAAGCGAAGTTGTGGAGGGCGGTGCAGCCTTGGGCGAACCCATGGCCAAGTTGTTTGAGTGTGGTGTGGTGGCGATGCAGCCGTGGGGGAAGCAGATCCGGTGGCGAGCGACAGCGTAGCTAGAACAGCTTCGGTGCGGTGGGCGGTTGCGAAAGTGGGCGGCAGCGATGAAAGCGCGAGGCGGCGTGGTCGGAGTGGTTCGATGCTGGCGCCGCGTCGGCGTCGGTGTCGTGGAGAGCAGCTCTACCTCGGCCCGGCTACTAAGTCCTTGAGGGTGTTGCACTTGCGGTTTCGTTGGACGATGGCGTCGAAGTACCGGCTCGGCGTGATGGAGTTAGGCGGCGGTGGATTGGGCGCTATGGGGTGGAGGGCGGAGGAGGCTGGGGTTTGGCGGCTGGTGGAGAGGCGTTTTGGCGCCCACAGTATGAATGGGGAAGCGGAGGAGGCGGGAACTAGAGGAACAATGTTTGGTTTGAGTGCAGCTTGTTTGAAATTTGAAAGTTACAAACTTTGCCCCATCTAAAATTCGGACATATTGCGGGTTAGGGGTAGAACAGTAGTCTCGAGTGTGTCCCAAATGTGGGCGGGATAGATTTGACGGCGCATGGATCTTAGGCTCCCAGGCGTATGAATGCTTCTCGGGGCGGTTGAGACTGGCGTCTTGGTGAAGTTACAAACCTACCCGATGGACATCGGGCGATAGGCTACGGGCGAGTCGGGACGGTAATTTCCTACCACCAAACATTAGTCTGTAGCGGTTTGGGTGACGAGAGAGCCTATTTGCGCTTCGTTCAATATTTGGGGCGAAGCATTCACGTTTGGTTCTCTTGAATTGAACATTCAGGATTTGTCAAACTTCACAAATCTTTACTCTTGAAAATCCTAAAGCTCGATTATTTTGGAATGGAGGTGGTACATTTGAATATACATTGTACATGAGTATATATTAAAAAAATGCAACTTACCTTAGTTAGTGCATGGTTCGAGATATAATCTCCTTGGTTGCAAAAAAGAGTTAGACATGCGTATGAATATATAGCATGTTGAATGCACAACAAAGATTAGCGCCCCTTTACATCTGATTTACAAATGCCATTATCTAGGGTTCAAATAGATGAATGCACTTCCTATGAATTGAATCTTGAAACCCCTTGATGTTGAATTCGACATGATTCTATTTAAGTAGCTAGCAATTTGGAATGTATCCATGCAAGTGACAAATGTACAAAGTGCTTCACACTAACAACGTGGAGTGCACTAATTAATGTTTATATATGAATTGCAAAAGCATCCATTGCACTGTATTTCAAACCGCTCTCACTCTATAATATAAAGTACATGCACATGCTAGAATTCAATAGAGTATGGGTTAATACGATAAACCGATTTTAGTCCATCGCAATTTGCAAAATTCATGATCTCATCCAAAATAATAATGCCATATATATTTTAATTTAATCGTAGAACCGCCTTTTACACTTAGATGCACTATGCCTCGGCCCGTTCTCACAAGCAGCTATATATCTCTCTATCTACCACATAAGTGCACACACTTTATATGCATCGGCATTTCTCTTTCACACATGCTCACAATATCTCTCGGGGTGTCAAAGTCTCATGCACATGCTCTCTCTGTATCTCTCTCTCTCTCTCTCTCTCTCTCTCTCTCTCTCTGACTACTATGTACCCTCTTTTCACTAATCTCAGTTGGAAAACACTATTTCTCTCACATGCATATATACACATACGGTCTCTACTAGCCCTCTATACACACATATATGTGCCTCGTGTCTCCCATACGCACATTATCTTTAGGCCTCTCTACACATTGCCCCCCAGACACACCTCTCTCTCTCTTAGTAGTTGGCAGATATGATTCCATCATATCATTGGTGAGATATCCACATTTGTTAGGCTAGATGGTATCTGAGGCAAAGTTTTACCTAGTTAGGACCGTTCAGTTGAGGAAAAAGCCTACTCTGATGCTGTATATTAGTGATAGGGGTGTGTAAAAAGTACATGTGAATACCGGGCATTGTGCGTGTGTGTATATTATCGGCGAACTAGCCCCAGGCTTCTATAACATACTAGGGCCTAGAGTTACAAATTATATATAGTGGCTTATCACCAGTGGGAGAGAGTCCTCCACGACTCTGGAAGCTAGCTCCGTGTTGTATGCGGAGTCCTCCCATGGGTCTTAGTATAGCGTGTCTCGATCCAACCTATGTGGCGCTGGATGGAACCAACCCATGAGTCCTCATGTTGACCCTACAACTAGAAATGATGTGCCCACCACACCACACGCAATCAGCCACTAAGAAAATAAGCATATACCACTCTGGAATCGGCTACTTTGCCATCTGCCCGGCTCTTTGCGTCCGCTAGCAGGGCGGCAAAAGCTCTTGCCATCAGCTACCCGGCGAGCGACAAAGAACTGGGCGATGGCAAAAAAGCCTTGCCATCAGCCAGTTCTTTGGCGTCCGCTAATGACGGCAAAAGATTCTTTGTCGTCCGCTAGAGAGCGACAAAGAGGAGAACCCTAGCGAGAGCTGGTTAAAAATATGCGCCCCCCCTCTTTGCCGTACGCTGGCGGACGGCAAAAACTGATGTGAGACGGCAAAGGTGGCGGGCGGCAAAATTAAACATATCTAACGGCGCCCCCACCGCCCTCTCTCTCTGTTTCTCTCCCTGCTCCCACCTTGCCCGCCCGCCCCGCTCGCCGCCCAGTCCTTCCCGCCCGCCCGCCCCACGCCCGCCCGTCGCCCGCCCCCCGCCCGTCGCCCCCCGCCACTGCCGTCTCGGCCCGCCCCTCTCGGCGCCCGCGCCCGCGCCCCGCCAGGCGCCCTGCCCCAGGCCGCCCGCCCCCTCCTCCACCCCCCGCCTCGTCGCCACTTCCGGCCAGCCGTCCATCCCCCCCGCCCGTCGCCCCCGCCCGCCCGTCTCGGCGCCGCCCGCGCCCAGCCACCAACCCGGCCCTTCCTCCTCCACCGCCCGGGTGAGCTCTACCTCTCCTTTGTTTTCCTTTTCTTACTTTTTTTTAGTTTTAGGTTTATGTTTAGTTTAGATTTAGTTTTAGTTTTAGTTTTAGGTTTGGTTTTAGGTTTAGGTTTAGTTTTAGTTTAGTTTTAGGTTTAGATTTAGTTTTTCCTTTTTTCTGTTTTTTAGTTTTAGATTTATGTTTAGTTTAGATTTAGGTTTAGTTTTGGGTTTAGTTCAGTTTAGGAAAGAAGAAGAAGAAGAAGAAAGCAGGGGAGGAGGAGAAGAAGAGGAAAAGGAAAGGAAGAAGAAGAAAGGAGGAGGAGAAGAAAAGAAGAGAGGAAGAAGAAGAAGAAGAAGAGGAGGAGAAGAAGAGGAGGAAAAGGAAGGAGGAAGAAGAACAAGAAGAAGAAGAAGAAGGAAAAAAATGGAAGAAAAGGAAGAAAGGAAGAAGAGGAAGAAGAAGAAAAGGAAAAAGGAAAAAACCCGACGACCGGCACCCGACCCGACCCGGCACCCGACCGACACCCGACCCGACACCCGACCCTACACGACACCCGACCCGACACCCCGACCCGACCACCACGGCACCCGGCCCGACCCGACCCGACACGACACCCGGCCCGACACCGACCCGACACCCGACCCGACCCGGCACCCGACCCGACACCCGACCCAGACCCGGGACCCCGACCCGGCCCGACCCGGCACGACCCCGACCCAGGCGACCCGACACCCAGAGCCCGACACCCCGACACGGACCCGACCCGACACCCGACCGAGACCCGGCCCGGCCCGACCGGCACCCCGACACCGACCCGACACCGACCCCGACACCTCCGAAAGGTGTTCTTTGGCCTTCGAGGCCGGCGGGGTCATATATTTATAATTATTAGTCAGGTCATATATTTTTCGATTTTGTTATGAAAAACATCATATATAATTGTGTTGATCGGGTAGTTTTAAATGTGCAGTTGTTTCATCGCTGTGAGGTTTGGTGTTAACGACCTCGCCGTGCGTTTGTGAGCTCTGCCCCTTCGTTCGTGGGTGAGCACAAATGACATGTCCTCCTCCCCATTAATTATTTGATCTATTCCGATGAAACTTGATAGCTAGCTATATATGTCTTGAATCATCGATGTCGTAACCAATATGTGTCTCCCGTTCGAAGCGTCATAGTTATAAGTATGCATGCATTTGCATATTTATAACCTTGATTCTTCGAATTGTCCATATCCATGGACAGCCCAGTATGTGTAGATTGGGTTCGTTTTCCCATATGCTTTGCTCCGGATCCAGCGCATAAATTTAATCGATTGCCTCCCTGTTGTTCTCGGGTACACATCCTCTACATTTATTGCGAGGCGTGTATCGAGGAGAACAATGAGAAAATCTACCGAACCTAACGTCGAATCTGAAACTCTTGAAAATGAACCCAATCTACATACCAAGTGAGATGAGACCTATCATTACCTATTAGAGTGTAGGTGCATGGGCGTAATAAAATTGACAAAGTAGATCAAGCGATGAATATATACATGGTGAATTACATATATAATTGTTGTGTGTCGGTAGCTCACGAAAGTCAAGATGAGTGATCGAGGCGTGGATGTATACCGGTCTGCTGGTCAGAACAAATGGGCGCTGAATGGTTCACAAAAACCAAGGGGTTTGTGCAAGCCGCATTGCAAATGGCGAGAAAAACCTGGTGCCCCTGTTTACGGTGCAGCAATTGGGAAAAGAAGGGCGAGAGGCTGCAATGGGCAAACACCTGCGAGAAGAATGGTTTCACGCCCGATTATACGGTGTGGACATTTCATGGTGAGTCTTCCCAGCGTGACCGAGCTGAGGTGGATCATCGTGCGCACCGGCGAGCATGGTACCGGGATGGAAAACATGGTGCAAGACTATGATGATGCTCGGGATTGGACGAGGAGATGGAGGAATCTGCAAAGGCCTTCAATGAAATGTTGGAGTCTTCAAGCGTCCACTCCACGAGCACCTTGAGCTTTGTCGGTTGGATGCCATCTCACAAGTAATGGCTCTGAAGGCTCGATTCAACTTGGGCGAAGAATGCTATGGCGCAATTATGACAGTATGTTGGGCGCTTTCTACCCAAAGGCCATGTAATGCACTGCAAACCTGTACCAGTCGGACAAAATCCTCCGTGCCTTTGAAGATGCCCTATGAGAAGATACATGCACGTGAGAAAGGATGTGCCTTATTTAGACTTGACTATGCGGACTTGAACTATTGTCCCATTTGCAAGTCTTCGGGAATATTGTGGTGAACAACGGTATGGGTGAAGACATAGACCAAAATCCCCATTAGTGTTCTTGGTATATGCCAATCGTACCAAGACTTCAGCGTCTTTTCATGATCAAAGGCGGCCAGACAGATGACATGGCACAAAAGCAGGCAAAAGAACCAAACTAGATACAAATGGGAATCTAATGATGGTACACACATCGGATGGTGTTGCGTGGAAAAAGCTTGATGAATTAAATCTTGACAAAGCGGCGGATCGAGGCATCCTCGAGTCGGCATCGGCCCGGATGGATTCGGTGTGTTTTGGTATGGCGGCAACCCAATACAGTTGTTGGCCCGTATTTGTCTTTCCTCAATCTCCCCGGACAGATTATGCAAAGAAAGAACATTTTCTGGCGTTGATAATTCCGGGGCCCAACTATTCGGGAAAAATATGAATGTGTACATGCAGCAGCAGGATGAATTGCAAGAAGCTTGGGATATGGGTTCAAGACATCGGCGCCTATAGCAAGCGGAACTTCATAATGCGTATACGGTACATGTACTCGACACATGACTTGCCCGGCGTCTGGCGCTATTAGTTGGCTGGTGTGTGCATGGAAGGTTCCGTGCCCCACATGCAAGGGAGCTCTTGAGTTTCGTTGGCTTCGGGCGGTGCATAAGTTTTCTTGCCGACATGCATAGACAGTTCTGGATCCTCGCCATAAGTTCGGAAAGACAAGAAGAACTTCATCAGAGGTAGAGTTGTCAAAACTCTGCACCACCTACATTGACGAATATGAGGACCTGGATCGGTTAAATGGTACTTCAAGGGGTATAATACTAAGCGCGTGGACTCACAAAACATGCTTATGGGATCGCCTTACTTCAAAGACCTCCTTAGCCCACACAACATCGGCGTGATGCACCTTTGAGAAGAATATCATGAGGCACTTTTGGTACATTGTTCGGCATAGATGGGAAGTCAAGGATAATACTAAGGCTAGAGTCGATCTGGGCGCTATGTGATGAGCGTTACAAAACATGAAAGAACCGAAAGGAAAGCGAGGCGGGGCGAAGCCAAAGGCATGGTTCAATCTTGGAAGGCCAGCTATGAGGGAATTATCTTGTGGGTGCAACAGCGATTGATGTTCCCGATGGGTATCAGCGAATCTAAAGAGGGGGCGAATCTTGATAAATTGAAGATATTTGGTCTCAAGAGTCATGATTGGCACATATGGATTGGCGGGTAATGCGGTGATGTTGCGTGGCTTCATCCACGAGGATGAATGGCTAATCTTGGCAGAACTCAGCTATTTCTTCCGTGTTACGTAATGCGAAAGAATTATCGCTGACGTGCTAGAAGAAATGGAAGAGTTGGCGCGGAGTTGATCTGCAAGTTAGAAGATCTTTCCACGGGCTTCTTTAATACAATGCAGCATTTGATTATGCATCTCCCGACCGAGGCAAGATTGGGCGTGCAAAATTGTTGGTGCTACCAAGCGAGAGGATCTGAGAAGGCGCGAGAAAATGTAAAAATAAGCGTAGAATTGAAGCATCGATGGCTGAGGCATTCATCACGAGAGAGGCGGCAAACCGTAACAGCACACTATGAAGCCAAAAATGCGTCATTTGCATAATCTGAAGCCTCGATACAATCTTGACGACCCTAAAAGGGTGGATCAACCTCATCCTATTCAAAGGGAATCTCGCACCAGCTAGTGTTTCACATCCGGTATCTTTGGATAACGAAGAATGGCGGACCATTTAGTTGTATATCTTCAACAACCTGATAGAAGTGCGGCCGTACATCGATTAAGTTCTCGGTACATTGTTTGAAACTTCTATTTCCTTTGAACCGCTCTTATTCCTGGATATGTCATACGGTCGATCTGACGCCATATTCTCGTATGGGCGGAGATCCAAAAGGATTCCGTCGAAGTGTATGAGCTTCTGCATAAAGCAAGGGCGGCTATCGGTTTCATCTCTTGGTTCAAACAAGCGGTAATTTCTATTAGAAAATTTCATTTCATTAAGCTAATTTGTGCGTAATGCAACAATCCTTTCATATTAAACTTGTAGGCTAATTTAGAGTCTATGGGCTTGGCGAATTGAGACAAAGTCGCTAATAGTTTTGACTATAAGGTCCGTTCATTTGACAAATCACGACATCAGCGGGTATCGCTTTCGTACCTATGGCAAAAAAGCAATCTATGGCCGACCGAAAGTCTACAAATTGTTGTGTATCTGCTATCGGCGAAGGAGGTACCGAGTATTATGGGTGAGTTGAAGCAATTTATGAACTTCTGTTCTATGGTGAAAACCCACGAATGTAGTAGTCTTCAAATGTTATTGGTTTCACCGAAGGAGACTAGAAGGACTCATGAACATATAGGGCTAGTTGAAATCAACCAAAGCACCCATTTAGATGTTCTGATGTCTATATTCTGACTCAACAGGCGACCCAAGTATTCTATCTACCGTGGGCCTGCCAAACTAATCCAAATCTGAAAGGTTGGGATATGCGTTTATGAAGTGCCGCCATGTGCTGACTTTCTCCCCAAAGGAAGAGGATTATGAACCTCACATTAACCCATACACATATGAGGAGAATTCTTCCAAGAACACGTCTTTCAAAAAGCGTTTCAAGAACGCTATGCTTCACCCCAAAACATTGAAGTAGACAGCGATAGTGAATCCGACATCACCCGGAGGAGGAACAAGAGAGCGGAACAAGAAGGCGTTACTGCTGCGGATGACTGTCAATGCTTGACCGATTCGTCAAGGTGGCCTTGCACATGTTGATGCCAATTAACCCTATGAGCCCATCATTGATTATAGTGATGATGATGATTATGCATTTATTGATGATCTTGATCGAGATTATTAGTAGTGTCGGTTATTCAATTTTTTATGTTGTACTTGATGATGATACACTTAAGTGATATACATATTATTATTCATGTCGGTACTTTTTTTATGTTGTACTAATTTCGTTTATTCTTTGTCATGGCAGGTGTTGAAAGATGGTGGGCGCTGGTCGGGGAAGCTTGAGGCCCCTTCTTCGTCGGTAGCGTGGTGCGAGTCTTCCATTCCACCGCACCTCTCCGTGGCGTTCTTTGGACGATATGGCGACACCGCCGGGCCCTTCTTCATCGACCCGCGGTGCCCAGCGAGGCGAGAAGAAGAAGAGAGGAGGTGGAGCACGTGGTCGCGGGAGAGGAGGTAGGGTGACTCTTCTGGCGCCTTCCTCGCCGCCCCCCATTTGTTTCACCCGACGCGTGTTGCTAGGGTGGACTCGTAAAGGAGGAGGCTACGGACTCGGTCCCGAGCCTCCGGTCCCGGGTCTTGACCCCTGAGCCTCGGTCGGCAGACCTTGACCCCGAGAGTTGGGCCCGAGACCCGGAGGAGCTGCGTCTGGATGGGGTACTTGGTGTGTCGGCTGAGGAGCAGTGGGCATCTTGATGATGGCGGGGAGCCGGCTGATTTTGAGGAGGAGGGGGAGGAAGAACGCGTCTACCGGCGTGGTGCTACGGCTCTGTCCGTGCGGCGACGGCGGAAGGTGGTTGATTTTCCTGATGGGGAGAAGTAAGTGCATTTAATCTTTTGTACCTACGCATTCCGTTTCCTCAAATAACTAATGTGTTGGCCTTGTCATCTGCGGGGTTGGGACCACCATGAAAGGTCCGTCGGCCCAACTCCGTCCTTGGAGTTCTGATCCGGCAAAACTTTCGGGGTTTGTCCGTTGCTGGTGAGGTCGGCTTCGAGAGGTTGGATTGAGTTGGGAGCACTACTTGGCTGCCCGGCCCCTTGGTGAGATTATCGATGGTGTCTTGTGCAAGGCGAGGGCGGGGCGTGGTGATCGAGAAAGTTAGGTAATTTCTCCTTTACACAATTAAAATCTTCAACTAGCTAGTTATTAATTGTACTAATCAATATTATCTCATTTGATTGCAGACATTCTACAGGTGTGAGGAGGGATCACGAGGAGGCGGCGAGATGTTATCCACAAGGGTGCAAGCGCCTACTTGAACTTACGGCATGAGGCTGGAGTGCGGGCTGTTCGAGACTACTCGCGCGGGCGTGGTATCATGAAGCCCAAGCAGGAGTGCAGCGATAAGTTCTTGAGTAGAGGCAGTACATGAAGGTAATTCTTAAGGCCTTGTACTTAATTCCTTCATTTAGTAATTCATAGCCGTGTACTGAAGTTTCTATTTTCTAACTTAGGCCCCTCGAGATGGTGTGCGGATCGGATGGATTGTTGGGAGGTGTTGGTCAATCGTGGTGCTCAAAAGAATGGCGGGCCACCCTAGCGAGGCCAGGACAAGCGTGCCCAAATGGAAGGTGTGCCACACCACCAAGGCAACTCAACTTATTTGATGCAGGCGAGAGCTGGGTATGTGGTTTGCTTCATGATTCATGCAATTCATTCATCATGCTAGCTTTAGCCCTTTAATTACTAATTTACTTTGTTTCTCTCTTTCAGGGCACGCTACAATAAAGGCGGATAAGGTGCGGAGGTGTGCGACCTGTATGCCATGGCCCCTGGCCCTTACAAGAAAGTCAAGGCATTCTCTGCGTCGACCTCGATGATGCAAGAACTTCACCAACATCTCCGCCCACGACAAGCTCGTGCAATATAGAGATCGGGGAAGGCGAGGAAAGGGAGGACTTTAACGAGGCAGGGTCCCATTGATCTGAGTTCTTGATGATATCTCGGTGGCGGGAGGTCCCATGGCTCCATAGCCATGGGAGATGGACTTATCCGTGGTCCTAGCACTCTCCAGGAGATCAAGCGCGCCGATCGAGCTCCGCTCTGAGATAAGGCCTCGTGAGCGGCCGTCAACTCGCCATCAAGGTTAGTTATCGTACTCAGCTATCTTTCTCCATTACATTGTGTGCGCTTCCATCAATGATTACAAATGGTCATGTGGTGGTGTTGCAGGCTGCTATATAGAGTGAGAGAGATAGAGCGGAGAAACTTGGCGGCGGCGGCGGAGGCGGTGGGAGTTGGAGGAGAGGGCGACAAAGATGTTGGAGGAGGAGAGGGCGGAATGACATGCGAGGCAAGGGCCATGTATGAGCTCCTTGTGGTAAGTTTCTTCTGCAGATTACTTGCTAGTCTTAACATAGTCTCATTACTAACTAGTATGACTCTGTTGTGAAAACCAAATGTGCGATCTGTGTGCGAGAAGTCGGTCGAGACCGCTCCGCCCGATGCCGGTGATTGCTCACAGGGAGCACGGTGAGTTTAATTTGAATGGACATTACTTGCTAGTCTTAACATTTGAGTGTCATAATGCTAACGAGACATTGGAAATGATCTTTGGTGCAGCTTAACTCGAAGCATCATGCGATCCTTCTCCGACTAAAGCGAGCCAGCCCGCTACTACACCTCCACGATCACGGTAAGTTTCTCTAGACTTAGACTTAGCTTTATTTCCTCCAATATGCTTACCATAATGACCTAGAGTTAGCTTACTTATGTCAAAAATTGCATAATTAGCTTAGTTGGCTCATAAGCGATCCATTTTACCTAAGTTAGCTCTAAAATGACTCATTTTACCTTAGTTAGCTTACAAGTGATCCAATTTATCCAAGTTAGCTCTAAAATGACCCATTTCGTAGATTAGCTCTAAATGATCCATTTTACCTCGTTAGCTTTAAAATGACCCATTTAACCTCGTTAGCTCTAAATGACCCATTTCACATAGGTTAGCTCCAAAATGACCCATTTCACCTTAGTTACCTCAAAAACATGGCATTTCACCTTAGTTAGCTCATAAATGGCCCATTTCAACTAAGTTAGCTCCAAAATGATCCATTTCACCTAGGTTAGCTCATAAATGATGCATTTGACCTAGGTTGGCTCATAAACTACCCATTTCACCAAGGTTAGCTCATAAGCGACCCATTTCACCTAGGTTAGCTCATAAGCGACATATTTCACCTAGGTTAGCTCATAAGCGACCCATTTCACCAAGGTTAGCTCATACCGACCCATTTCACCTAGGTTAGCTCATAAGCGACCTATTTCACCTAGGTTGGCTCATAAGCGACCCATTTCACCTAGATTAGATCATAAATGATCCATTTCACCTAGGTTAGCTCATAAGCGATCCATTTCACCTAACTTGGCTCCAAAATGATGCATTTCACCTAGGTTAGCTCATAAGCGACCCATTTCACCTAGGTTAGCTCATAAGCGACCTATTTCACCTAGGTTAGCTCATAAGCGACCCATTTCACCTAGATTAGCTCATAAGCGATCCATTTCACCTAACTTGGCTCATAAGCGATCCATTTCACCTAACTTAGCTCATAAGCGATCCATTTCAACTAATTTAGCTCATAAATGATCCAGTTCACCTAAGTTAGCTAATAAATAGCATATCTTCTTCTTCTAGTCTTCTTCTTCTTCTTCTATTCTTTTCTAACTTTCTTATTTGTCATTTTGCGGGTTTCATTCACTTCACGGGCTTGACATCATATGATGGATTGCTTGTTTTTCCTTTGATGCACTTCTTGTATTCTGCTTAAAGCTTGCTATGATGAAACTTTGCATATTGTAATATGTATGGATTGATGGGACTATGTGCAACCTACTATATATGTATGGATGGATATATATGTCTTTGGATATTTATGTGATGGATATATATGTGTTGTGATATATATATGTGCTGTGATATTTATGTGATGGATATATATGTGCTGTGTCTTTGTGATAATTGTTGGATATAAGAAAAACAAAATTAAAAAGAGGTAGTGCGGGCTCTTTGCCGTCCATATGACGGCAAAAGAGCCCTTTGCCGTCCGCCCTTATGTAAAAAGGGACACATGGCGCCCACACTTCTTCGGCACACATGCCATTTGGCAAATTGCCTACCGTGGCGAATGACAGCAAAGGTTTTGCCGTCGGTGGTAACAACAAGAAAAGCTGATAGCAAAGACATAACCTTTGCCGTCCTCCATGGTGACGGCAAACCAGGTAGTGGCGTTGGCCTTGCTTCGGCGTCAAGCTGGCGAGGCGGCAAAGGGTGGTCAAATTTGCCGTCATTGGCCGGGCGGCAAAAGGCGCCGTTAGCCACCTAACGGACTAACAACTGGCGGACGTCAAGTATTTTGCCGTCCCTCCTCTTTTGCCGTCCGCCACTTTGTAGGCAAAGGACTCTTTGCGTCCGCCGTGTAAAGGCGGACAAAGGACACATTTATCGACCTGTCTTTGTCGTCACTCTTTGCCGTCGCCCGCCGGCGGCAAAGCTCTTGCCGTCCGCCGTCATGCCTTTGCCGTCCGCCCGTGGTGCGGCAAAAAATCTTAATTCTGTAGTGTACAATAATGCAGTGTTATACATGAAAGTTAATTGCATGGTGCATCCAAAAATATTTGTTACTGCATTGTGAATGTTTATATATTCTCCTAAAATATTAGTCACGGGAAAAGAAAGCGAAGGGCATATCTCTCCTTGTCTCCACGGACATCCCTCTTTCTACACCACTTTCACGTCGCGCACAAACTATCTCTCAGCCCTCTAAAAGTATGCATGCCCACGACACATTCACGCATAGCGGTCACTTTGTATTTCAAGCTAAAGCACTATATAGTCATTGGAGTTGAGAATATGCTCATTACGGTCACCGTATACATTCTCATGGTAATCATCACGGTATCTAGCTCACGATACGTCTCCGTATTTTCTTGATGACATCGACGGACTTTGCATTTGATGCGTGCTCCGTATTTTGTTGACGACACTTACAGTCATTGTATTTGAAGCGAAAGCACGATATGGTCGCTGGACTTGAGAATAAGCTCATCACGGTCACCACATACATTTTGTCGTTCTAACCAACATGTGGTTGGATGGTTAGGAGGACAGTGGTTTCTCGAGCCCACCAGGGTTAAAGTCGGTGCTCGCATTTATCTGGGTTAATTTCAGTATTTTCCGGCGATGTGCGTTCAGTGGGAGGAGACGTTCCACTCGACTACGAGGCACCTATGGTGACTTCGTAAAATCTCAAGATCATATGTTGGCCCACTCTCTCGAAGGTGCTCATAGGGGTAGGGTCTGCGTGTGTGCGCTTATAGTGGTGAGTGCTTGCGCGTATATATGAGCCCTTGCGTGCATGCCGTGTTAAAAAATACATGTCATGATTATCACGGTCCTTTGGCTCATCCGTACAACTCCGTATTTTGTTGATGACACAATCAATTGACCGATCAAGCGTTCCACGTGGCGCAACTAGTGTTGCACCATCGGTAGCGGCGTAACCGTGGGGCCCACCTCTCAGCCCGTATATGAAAGGAAGAAATGGTAGTTTGAGGCTGTCTTGTGTTAATAAAATACATTTAGGGTGATCATCGGTCCTTTGGCTCACCATACAGCTCCGTAATTTGTTGATGACACAATCAATTGACCAGTCAAGCGGTCCACATTTAGCGGCTTACATTACCATAAGGCCCACCCGTCGGTAGCGTATATGAAGGACAGAAATGGTAATAAATTAGTGGTCGGTGGGTACTTTCGAAGTCATGAGACCTCTGGTTGGTAATCGCCGCGATGGAGGCGTTGATTGGCGGTGGGGTGGGGATTGCGGGGAAAAAGCTCGGGGAGGCTAGAGGATGGCGGTGCGGTGGTGGATCGGCGGTGAGGAGTGGTTTGGCGGGTGGGGCTGCATGGCTGCGAGGGCCAGCAGAGAGGCGAGCGGTGGTGGCTGGCGGCTCGAGGTGGAGTTTGATGATAAACTGCAGGCCCTTGATTTCGTATCAACGGCTAGAAAATCTAATGACGAGAGATGAAAAAGTCGGTCGTGACATGTAGCCTCACCCGCACATACACATGCGCATGCAAGAACCACATACGCATGCAGGCGTGCAACATTGACACGTACACTGCGAACACCGCGCACACATGCGGGCGTGCAACAATAACACGTACACATGCACTCCACGAACACTGCGCGCGTGCGCACACATGCATGCAACAACTGAAGCGTGCCCTTGCACACACACAACACTCGCATGCTGCATGCACACAGCCTACTGACATAAGACACACACTCAACCTATCGTGCATGCACCCTTTGTTAAGGACATGGATGGTTCACGGTATTAATCAATCTTATCGTGATAAGTGGAACATTGATGTTTGTAGCAGTCTTTATGAATCACAATGTATCGAATGGACTATCAACATAGTAGGCTTATCTACATGAAAAGGATAGCGTCACACTCAATGAACAATCATCGGTTTATGAAATGCCGCTTGACCATACTGGCCCAACAAAGGTTCCTCTGCGGTCGCTGCTGCTTTGGAGTCAGCGACATGCAGGCCATGTACCCAAAGGGCCCACATGTCGATGAAAACGGCGCTTTGTCCTCGTCAGTCGGCGCCACTCGCTGCCGCCCGTGAACACGCCTCCTTGCGCATTCAAGCGCCTCCATGAAACCGCCCGTGTGGAAGCGAGAAACCCATTCAGGCACACATCCGTTCATGACGGGCGGCATTAAGCATAGCGGCCAAGCTCCTCCGTCCGCCGTCTATTTAATCTCCTATTTAAGCGAGGCCAAGCTGGCCAAGAATCGCACACCTCCGCCACTCCCTATCTCCTCCTTCACCATTCTATCCACTCTTACAATGGCTTCGAAGAGTAGTTATTCCGCATCCAAGCGGCTCGGTGGCCCTTGAGCCTGTGGCCTCTCGATTCAATCGTACACTAATCATGCCGCAAATGTGTAAGATCAAGATCAAGGACTCACGGGAAGATATCACAACACAACTCTACAATAAAATAAGTCATACAAGCATCATAATACAAGCCGGGGGCCTCGAGGGCTCGAATACAAGTGCTTTCGATCATAGGCGAGTCAGCGGAAGCAACAATATCTGAGTCTGAGACATAAGTTAAACAAGGTGCCATAAGATGGCTAGCACAAAGCTGGGATCTGGTCGAAGAGGCGGGCCTCTGCACAGGATCCTCCTAGGTCACTCACAGTGCGTTGTCGGTAGGCTGCTGCGTAGTAGTAGGCACCTTGGAGTAGTAGTCGTCATAGGCGGTGGCGTCGACTCACAGGCTCCATCGTCTGGTTTGCAGCAATCGAGTAGAGGTAGGGAAAAAGGGAACAAGGCAACCGTCGGTACTCATCAAAGTACTACTTAAGCAAGGAGCTACACTACATATGCATGGATATATGTGTAAAGGCCATATCAATGGACTAAAGCTGCGAAAAGCGAGAATAAGAGGGATAGCTAGTCTTAGCGAAGACTAAACCACGGACACCGGTCTTACTGCAGACGACGAAGAGGACAACGGAAGTCCTCCAAGTAACAACATTCACAATAATCCTACCCGGCAATCCCTGCTCATAACCACGGCGAAGCGACCACGGTTATATCGGCACTTGGAAGGTGTGTTTTATCAAGTATCCGGTTCTAGTTGTCATAAGCTCAAGGTACAACTCCAAGTCGTCCTATTACCGAAGATCACGGCTATCCGAATAGATTAACTTCCTGCGGGGTGCACCATCTTACCGGCCGCTTGATCCCATTTGGCGGACACACTTTCTGGGTCATGCCGGCGCGTAAGATCAACACGTCGCAGCCCACCTAAACTGTGAGAGGCCAACACGCGGTCTAAACCTAAGCGCGCGAAGTGCAGGCCCGCCATACGAGCACACCTGCTGCGTTGCGTCTGTGGACGAGCAGACCTAGCCAGTGAGCGTTCGGTCAATCCGGCGCGCCGCTCCGTCGTGACGTCTGAAGTGCCGGTGATACCACGGCGGGATACCCATAACTACTCCAGCGTAGATGGTTAGTGCGTATAAGCTTCGTAGCCAACCCGGATCAAATACCAAGACCTCGTTAAGCGTGTTAAATAACGCGAGCAGCGAGAACGAGCGAGCCCACCTCTCTCTAAGCGGTCTCAACCTGCCCAGTCGCTCGCCATAAAAGTAACGATCGGGAGCCGTGGGAACCCAGGCCCACCTCTCGGGATGGAACCACTGTCCTTTCACCCCCCCATCTCCGATCGAGTACCACGAGATAATGTAATAGTGTATACGATATATAGCATATACCGTGATCACCTCCGGTGATCACGGCCCGATAATATAACGGCGGGCGGACAAGTATGAAGGGCCACGAGATGAATGTACTAGCATCCTATACTAAGCATATAGGATTGCGGTAAAGGTAACAATGAAGTTACAAGGACAGGCTATACAGCGATATAGGAGTATCGAAAGCAGTAACATGCTATACTACTCTAATGCAAGCGATGTAGATAAGAGTAAGCGATATCGGTGATCAAGGGGGGCTTGCTGGTTGCTCTGGCAAGAGAGAGGTCGTCAACACCGTAGTCGATCACAGGGACATCGACATCGGTCTCGGGGTCTCTAGGAGAGAAGAGGGAAAAAGCAGTAAATACATAGCGAGCAAGTGCATAACGGGACACGAGCCGAGCTAGGCGTGTTCTAGCATGGCGCTAAGCGTGCCCTAACGTGGTATGAGGGTAATGGTTAAGGGAAACATCAGGAAGTTCTCCGGTTCGGATGTCTGTCGAGACAGATGAACGGAGAGGAAAGTTTACAGGTTCGATAGGTTAGGGGTGTGTGGCGGACGAGCGGACTGCGTATCGGATTAGTCTCGTCGTTTGAGCAACTTTCATGTACAGAACTTTTCATCAGATTCTGGATTATTTACTATGATTTTCGAAGTTCTAAAATATTTTCTACATTTTCTAGAATATATTAAATCGAAAATTAAATAGTGCAATTATTTTTATCTGAGAGATAGCCAGCCGTAGTCAATGACAAGTGGGGCCACGGTCAAAGTCAATAGAAACACGGTCAGCGGTTTGACTTAGTCAGCGTTGACTAGTCAACATGGCCAAAATGGGCCAGCGTGTCATGGACTCTGTTTTAACTGATTTATTTATCTACTTAATTTAGTAGTGGGGGCCACATGTCAATTGCACATTTGACTAAGTAGTAATTAGACTAATCTAACCTTTGGGCCACTACTAACCTAAAACACTGCATGCGCTAATTAGACTACACCGGACCGGCGAGGCATAGCCGGCCCGTGGCTGAACGCTGCGCTTGCCTTTGTCTTGGTGGCCATCTACGCCACGAAGCGGACACGGCAACCGGCGGAGCTGTAAACAGCGGCGCCAGGCGTGGCCGGCGTGGCAGCACTGCTGGCCAGTAAGTAGCGTCTGCGTCTGCGAGCTTTGGCCATGGCGGCCGCCCGACTCGTGAGAGCAACTTCTGGCTGACGGATCGAGGCCGTGGTCGGGGATTCGGAGGAGGAGCTCCTTTGTGGAGGCACAAGTAGGCCGGTGGGAGCTTAGGGCCTTGAGGATCGGGCAATTTGAAGAAGAACATCGGCGACCGAGGAAGATGAAGCTCGATCCGTAGGATCTGAGGCGTCGAGCTCGAGCGGGTGGCCGTGGGGCGTGAGCGAACTCGTCGGAGCTCTGGGCCAGCGACCTCAAAGCAGCGGGGTTGGCGGTGGTAGCGTCGACAAGGTCGACCATGGCGACCACGAGCTCAGCGTCCAAAGCGATGATGGTGAGGAAGGAGCAAGGGAATTAAGCTAGGGTTTGATCTAGGGTTTGAGGAGGTGCTCTTTAACCAAGAGGTGGGGGTGGGGATGGCATGCGTGGCTGGGGGCAGCCACCACCGGCGGGATGGCCGCCACGCCCTCTCCGTTTTCTGTAGCGAGAGGAGGAGATGAGAAGAGGTGGGCTGGGCCCTTTGTGGGTTGGGTGGGCTGGGCCATTGTAGCACTAGGTTAGCCTTTTAACACATTCCTTTTATGTTCCTTATATTCTTTACTGTTTTCTATTTAATTTGTAAAACTAAATGAGTTTTGCTAGAGATGAGACTTGTCACATAAATCAAGCACCTTATTCTAGGAGACATAAAAGTTTGAGGCCAAAGGGTTGCCTAACCATTTTATAAATTGAAAAGGCTAAGTTTAAATGGTCTTTGGACCACTAAATAATTTCGAGAGCACTTTGAATACAAAGAGGTTGGTTCCAACATGACAAATATCTAGGGATTATTTGCCACACCTTGAACATTTAGATTCATTGTTTGAAAACTTTTATTATTTTCTTGGTTTTAAATTTGAATTGAACGGTTTGAACTAGCGAGTTTATCCACGATAACAGGGTGGCGTGGCAACATTAGTGGGGATTACTGTAGCATAATTACAGGCGTCACAATTCTCCTCCACTACAAGAAATCTCGTCCGAGATTTAAGAGAAACAAGGGGAAAGGTCTGTTCTGAAATCTAACGGATCTTCTCGAAGAAGTTAATCCTTTTCGTTGATGTCTTCAATCCTTTATTCGATGCACCACGATAAACTGGTAATCATTTCTTGGGAACTCCATCGTACTTACGAAGATAAGGGCAGCTCACTACGACATAATGCTTTTATAGGAAACAATCTGGGTTAACCCATGAATTAGTATAAAATTATCTCTCGAGTTGAACATATGAAATACCCGAAGTAAAGTGCGAAGGTACCATAATAGGCTCAAGCGGATAGATAGTTGCTCGAAGCTGAAGCAGTGAAAGGGGTTGAGTGGCGAGAGTAAATGTCGCGTCGATGCAGAATAGATCACTAAGGCGGTGGCCGTGAATTACATACGAGTCCACGCGGGAGGAATAACTTTGGGAGCAGGGGTGTACAGGAGAGTCGGGTTTCGATCTGTGGGCTGTGGGTTATGGGCCCTACGTGTTTAAAAGTAGAAAGGTTGGTGACATCTTGCGATCATGTAAGCAAGGCATGTCGGAGGAGAGTCGAGGGTCATGTCGGCAACAACATAGGTACCAAGAGGCGAGGGCGAAGAACCATTTTCCCTTTCGTTGAGCAGGCGGACCAATAAACAAGGTTCTCGTCCATCGGTGGTTACGGAATGTCATCAAAAATAGGAATAGGGTCTTACTTACAGTGGTACAGCGAGGTGCTTACCTAAGCGAGGGATTATCACTGCTTAGATTATATATTCCCAAGAAGGGTCAAACAGACCCAAGGAAAGGAAAATGTGATCATTAGGTTAAGCAGAACAATGGGAAGGAAAATGTGTTTAAACACATATTACGAGTATATCCTTCGAGGACAAGCGAGCAAGATATCCACGATAGGAGGTAATGTAGAAAACCCTTTAGGTAAGGGAGAGAAATTTCACGACATTACCCATACAGCGATATTTGGATAATTGAGCAAGAAACATTTAGCATTGGGCTTGAATGTTCTTGTTGAAAATCAAGTATCACAGACATGCTTGAGATAGCATTGGCATGGTCTTGGTGAAGATCGGACTTTGGAATCACGAAGGATCCATCGAGAATAACTTGTAGAAAGCAGTATTACAATTCCCTCATGGATGAAAGGATAACCCTGCTGAAAGGAAACTATAATGGTAGGTCCTCCGGCCGGAAGTGCTAGGCATGACATCATGTTACGGGTCATCAAAGGATCAACATCATAACTCTTGGAAAGTTGTCCCAACCATCATATCGACCGAGATTCAGATCCGATTGGTGTCGGGATACCTCGGACTTAGGATACACGAGAAGAAAGGTGCAAGCATAAATTGGCGAGATGACATTGTAAGATTCTCGGAAATGAACTATGAAGTGATTTCCGCTAACAAGAGTCCATCATTAACCCAAGGAGAGGACAAGGTGGTGTGCGGTGAACTCAATGGTAATTCATCGAGATTCCCAAAGATGGATTTCCACAATTAAGTGAACAAGGAGATAACATTTGTCATATCAAATGATATAAGGAAGTATGCTAGAAACATACACAATTAAACCTTGGTAGTAAAGTGCGCCCAAAATATGGGTTGGGTTGCACGACCAATGTCGAAATGGTGATCTAATAATCGATAGTCTAAAATTTCACTTCAAAGCAAGAGGCTTGCTAGAAGGGCAGAAATTCAAACAACACCGTGCACTTGTTGGTACACGGTTGGAAGCAACACGGGACCAAGAAAGAATAGTGATGGTGAGAAGCATCTCAATACCAAGAATTTCTTAAGAGGTGGAGCAGTCCTCACAACATCCTTGATATTAACAGATGGTAAGACTCCAAGGTAAAGAAGAGCGATTCTTTGGGTAGCAAGGAACTCAAGGTATAACACCAAACATGAACAAGCTTGTGTTGGTGGGAAGGCAATAAAGTGGTGAAGATAATACAATTCATCGAGGGCAAGGATGGTATTTCTCATCATGAATTCAATTGATATCTGGATGAGCTCAGAATCTTGGCGATCACGACACAATTGTCGAGAGATTTCATGCAGATGTAGTCAATCGGCGGCGACATCAAGTCAAAGGAATGATGAAGCAGGAGGTTATTGGAACCACGATTCGACACAAACTCGAACTCAAGCTTGTTGTTTTAAGGTAAAAGGGTATGCGAGGAAAATCGGCGTAAGCTTAGCTATTATGCAAATTGGTGCTCACGAGAATAAGGACCAGGTATACAGTTAGAATCATCACGACAATGATATAGCCAAACAGGCTAGGAATGGTGTGATCAGTTCAAACTTCGTACTTATAAAGCTTCTTGAAGAGTTGTTGAAGCTGTAGTGCGGGCTTGGTTCAGTTATCGGTGTCCTTGAGTGTTTAATAACTTCGAGCCGTGAAATTTGAATCAGTTGGAAGGTAGCACTAGATGAAGAACTCATAAGAAGTTATGCAGTTCCATGATAATCTCGAGATACCGGGGGTAATACTCGATGTGAGATCAAAGTAGAGGTTGGACGGGGTATTGCTCTCTGAAGACAAGTGCTAAAACTTGCGAGAAATGGTATTTAAAGAGAACATGGTGGAACCACGATTTCAAAAGGCGGATCCACGATATAAGATGAACTTATACCAAAGGAATAATTATTTAAGAAGCTTTAATGATAAGATCTACATCGTGTCCATGGGCATGAGCATAAGGTTCAAATTCGACTCCACTTTTCCAATGCATACCCTTTCATTCACTTCTCGTTTTCGATGAAGTTATAGCGTTGAAATTTTATCGGGCAAATACGGAAGAGTATGACTTCGTGAAAACTTTCGAGTTCACACATATTAAGGAGGGCATAGGTTCAACCCACCAAGGCATCTTAGGGCGTATACCATCAACTCGAGGGGTAAATAACTCAAGCTCGGAGGTAGAGCATGGTTGACAAAGCGAGAGGATACAATTTACCAAAGGCATTATGTATCGGGAAGGTCTCACAAAGTTATTGAATATGAAGGATCTTGTGGATAAAATCCAACAATGGACTGATGGCCCACAAAGTGCGGCGTGAGCATCGATACTTAACTAGAGGAAGAAGAATGCAAGGAGATCAGATTATAGAAACAATGACTAACTCAATTGTCAAATGCAAAGGAATTATGATTTCCAAATCAAGGGATCGAAGCAATGCTACGATTTAGGGGTGGATAAGTTGAATAGCCTTAGGGTACAATCAGCGGCAATTGGATTGATGAGAACCAATTCGATTAAAGAATGGCAGCTCAGCCGGAAAGGTAATTTATAAGAATCAATGATGATTGCGGTATTACATAAACATATTGAGTCAACAGACTCAAAATGATAATGACAAGGGATGTCAATATGACTACGAGACTTATGGGATTAACCATAATGCAAGCAAGCAAAATTTCAAGAGCCAAGGCTCCGGAGGATTTTCGGAAAACCGAATAGTAATTTGAAGACTTTTGCGAAACACATGAACAAGCTGGGGTTGGCGGATACTCGACAAGTCGAGGATTTATTTGAAGGGGTATTCGGTGGCAAGAACTGCTGGCGGTAGTCACAAAGTAATCTCGGAACAATAGAAAACTTGGGTGTCTTGTAATAACAAGATCAATGGGGATGATCGTATGAATGGCAAGTGTAAGTAGTTATCCATACGGATTTATCGGTGGTCAGGAATAGCAAAAGTGGTGAGCACAAAGTCTCAAGAGAACATCGGAGAGTATCTTGGATTCTTACAGTGCGTGACGATCATACGTAATAAGGGCTCTCGGGAGAAAGTACTTGCGAGAACCTAAAGTTAGTTTTGTTTTTAGCAAAATCGTTTAACCCGAATAGAAGAGTTCGGAATCGAGTAAAGATCGAGGTAAAAGATCCTAATACCACCCGATGGCGGCGTGGGCCGTAAGGCACACAGCCATGTTAGTAAAAGTTTTGCAATGTCTAGACTCGACTTGACCAAGGAGTTGGAAGGGGATTCCTCTGAGGCGATCGGCTCGATACCAACTTGGCGCCCTCGATTCAATCGTACACTAATCATGCCGCAAATGTATGCGATCAAGATCAGAGACTCACGGAAGATATCACAACACAACTCGACAATAAAATAAGTCATACAAGCATCATAATACAAGCCGGGGCCTCGAGGGCTCGAATACAAGTGCTCGATCATAGGCGAGTCGCGGAAGCAACAATATCTGAATCTGGACATAAGTTAAACAAGGTGCCATAAGATGGCTAGCACAAAGCTGGGATCTGGATCGAAAGAGGCGGGCCTCTGCAGGATCCTCCTAGGTCACTCACAGTGCGTTGTCGGTGGGCTGGGCGTAGTAGTATGCACCTTGGAGTAGTAGTCGTCATAGGCGGTGGCGTCGACTCCTGGGCTCCATCGTGCAGTTGCAGCAATAGAGTAGAGGTAGGGAAAAAGGGGAACAAGGCAACAGTGAGTACTCATCCAAAGTACTACTTAAACAAGAACTACACTACATATGCATGGATATATGTGCAAAGGCCATATCAATGGGTGAAGCTGCTGAAAAGCGAGAATAAGAGGGGATAGCTAGTCTTAGCGAAGACTAAACTACGGACACCGGTCTTACAGCAGACGAAGAGGACAACGGAAGTCCTCCAAGTAACAACATATAGCAATAATCCTACCCGGCAATCCCTGCTCATAACCACTGGCGAGGCGACCACGGTTATATCGGCACTTGGAAGGGTGTGTTTTATCAAGTATCCGGTTCTAGTTGTCATAAGCTCAAGGTACAACTCCAAGTCGTCCTGTTACCGAAGATCACGGCTATCCGAATAGATTAACTTCCCTGCGGGGTGCACCATCTTACCCGGCAACGCTTGTCCCATTTGGCGGACACACTTTCTGGGTCATGCCCGGGCGTAAGATCAACACGTCGCAGCCCACCTAAACTGTGAGAGGCCAACCGCGGTCTAAACCTAAAGCGAAGTGCAGGCCCATCGCCACGAGCACACACTGCGTTCGCGTCTGTGGCCGGAAGCAGACCTAGCCATGAGCGTTCGGTCAATCCGGTAGCGCACCGCTCCGTCGTGACGTCTGAAGTGCCGGCTGATACCACGGCGGGATACCCATAACTACTCCAGCGTAGATGGTTAGTGCGTATAAGCTTCGTAGCCAACCCGGATCAAACACCAAGACCTCGTTAAGCGTGTTAAATAACGCGAGCAGCGACGACGAGCCAGGCCCACCTCTCTCCTAAGCGGTCTCAACCTGCCACAGTCGCTCGCCATAAAATAACGATCGGGAGCCGTCGGGGAACCCAGGCCCACCTCTACGGGATGGAACCACACATCCTTTCAGCCCCCATCTCCGATCGAGTACCACGAGATAATGTAATAGTATGCGTATATAGCATATACCGTGATCACCTCCGGTGATCACGGCCCGATAATATACGCGGCGAGCGGACAAGTATGAAGGGCCACGAGATGAATGTACTAGCATCCTATACTAAGCATATAGGATTGCGGTAAAGTAACAACGAAGTTACAAGGACGGGCTATACAACAGTATAGGAGTATCGAAAACAGTAACATGCTATACTACTCTAATGCAAGCGGTGTAGATAAGAGTAAGCGATATCTGGTGATCAAGGGGGCTTGCCTGGTTGCTCTGGCAAGAGAGAGAATAAATCAACACCGTGATCGATCACGGGGACATCGACATCGGTCTCGGGGTCTACGGAGAGAAGAGGGAAAAGCGGTAAATACATAGCGAGCAAGTGCATAACGGGACAACGAGCGAGCTAGGCGTGTTCTAGCATGGCGCTAAGGCGTGCCCTAACGTGGTATGAGGGGTAATGGTTAAGGAAACATCAGGAAGTTCTCCGGTTAGGACGTCTGTCAGACAGATGAACCGGAGAGGAAAGTTTACAGGTTCGATAGGTTAGGGGTGTGTGGCGGACGAACGGACTACGTATCCGGATTCGTCTCGTCGTTCTGAGCAACTTTCATGTACAGAACTTTTTCATCCGAGTTACGGATTATTTACTATGATTTTTCGAAGTTCTAAAATATTTTCTACATTTTCTAGAATATATTAAATCGAAAATTAAACAGTGCAATTATTTTTAATCTGTGAGATAGCCAGCCGTAGTCAATGACAAGTGGGGCCGCGGTCAAAGTCAATAGAAACACGGTCAGCGGTTTGACTTAGTCAGCGTTGACTAGTCAACATGGCCAAAATGGGCCCGCGTGTCATGGACTACTGTTTTAACTGATTTATTTATCTAGTTAATTTAGTAGTGGGGGGCCACATGTCAATTGCACATTTGACTAAGTAGTTGCCTTGCCAGACCGATTGCCGCCCCAAGCGGTCTTGCGGTTCACAACTTGCGCTCGAGCCAGCTTCGACAAGGAGTGGCGCACGGGCGTCGTTGCTGCCGTCCACGCCGTCGCCTCGTACCGCGTGTCCTGTTTCTATGGCCGAGACTCCCATGCCGGCGGCCGTGCCATGCAAGCAGCGACAGAAGCCGGGTGCGCGAAGAACGATGAGTCGGCGGCGAGCGCCTTCGCGTCCGCCGCGATCATCGAGGAGAAGTAGAACACGGGAGGCCGCCGCCGCTTGGGTCCCATGAAGGCCACCACGGAGGCAACGCCGACGTACACAACATGTGTCTTGCTGGATCCTTTTCTTGCGAGGACCTTCGTCGACCCCGCATATACCTCTGGGGCTCCTGGCAGTCCGGTGATCGTGCTGCCAGACATGAGGAACACAAATCGATTGGCGGGCGACCATCTAGGCCAGGTATTATATACCTGTGCTGTCTAGAACTAGCACCGCGTAGTTCATTTGAATGTAATGAAATCCGTCATGTTTGTATGAAAATCCGGTATCTTATATGATTTCCGTCGTTGTTTATATGAAATATCCCCGTGTTTGCGTTAATTTCGTCCGGTTGGTTGACTTGATGTCATAGTATGTGCGGCTACGGTTGGATGGCGTAATTTGCGGTTCGCCGTCAGTCTGCAGGCGGCTCGGGCGGCGTGGTGGAACAAAAAGAACACATCTCGTGCAAGCTCGTCTCCAACGTGCGCGCTGGAGGATGCATGAGAACCCGAGCCATTCCTCGTTCATCAGTGGCAAAGGCACTGGTGGACAAAAGGGTCGACAATATTTTGGATACCCCGGGTAGGATCCAAACAGCCCCTCCCAACATATTCAAATCCCTCGTTCGCCGTGGAATTTTTCCATGTGTTGTTTCCATGGACTAGCAAGATGCCCGTGCATTGCACGGAACATCAAGATCCATTTTTTTACAAAACACCTGTTGTGATTGACCCATGCAGGAGTAATCCCATTTTGTAAAAACTAATGATTGCTCGAGAATTTTATCGGATAAATGGTATCTCGAGAATTTTATCGGACTCCATTTTTGTATACAAGGCCACAAACCCATATTACAAGTACCAAGGCAAAAATTAATGTCTTCTAACTCAATGTTTCAAGCCACCTTGTTTCCTTGTTTGCCGTGTAAATTAATGTGTATTCGTCTCTTTCATGCACATCAAGCCAATGCTCACACTCCCGCATGCATGCAAGGGATAATTAATGTCCTCCTTTGCTAGTAGTACTACAAGGCAAACACCATTAATATTGCATCGATTAGTGTTAGTGGCCTTGTATATCTGCAAATTGTAATTTTTATAGTGGCCTTGTATATAAAAATGGAGGGAGAAAGATGAGAGATAAGGTGAGGAGGAGTGGGCGTGGTGGTGGTGGTGGTCGGACTAGGCGGAGGCATGGGGATGGGCGGTGCATTATGTCTAGGTTTGTATCTCTATAGTCCCTCTTACACACACCCACGTGGGTGGGGATGTGCCTGAAAGAAGAGGTGCATGCTTGGCGCATACGTACTCCCATCTCTTTCCCAACCACACCCAGCAGCGTACAAGGTGGAGCTCATTTACATGCGAAAAAGGCAGCCGCGTGGTAACTTGACACGTGTAATGGTTGTCCACTAGATGGAGGAGGATCGTCTACCATGGGTGAACAAACAAATTGCGACTTGGCGTTATGTTAAAAAGAGGCAAACCATGTGGGGCCTACCTTAGAAGCAAGGCTCTAAACCTTTGGAGTACTTTGATGTGTCCCGTCAACTCGCGAGAATGAGGAGAAGCTTGCTTAATCGCGCCGTCTCCCATGCAGGCGTGGTGGCTCGAAAGATGAGGTGAAGCTTGCTTACTCGCCTTCGCCCGCTCCCTCGCCCACCTACAGCGGTGGCTCATGAGACGAGGAGAAAAATTTACTAGTACTCCCTCAGTTTACTTCTCGTCCCTACCTTGGTTAGAGAGATTATCATATTGTTTGGAATATATATGTCCTTTAGTACTCCCTCCATTTACTTAGAGGGTGCTTGGATACGTTTTAGTCTCATGACTAAAAGTAGTGGGACTAAAACTTGCTAGCCTCACCCATGCTTGGATACAAATACTAAAGAGACTAAAATCAAGTTAATGAGCATTTATTATCCTCCAAACCCTCCAATCCAGAACTCGCCTGTGTTAAAGGAGAGGAGTTAAATGAGGAGAGAGAGGACTAATCCACATTTTAGTAGGGGTACCCATGACTAAAAAATTTTAGTCTCAAGACTAGTTTTAGCCCCTCTTTAGTCAGGGGTGCTAGGAACTTTAGCCTCTTAAAGAGACTATTTTTAGTCAGACTAAAATAAGTCCCTTGGACCCAAACACCCTCTTATACAAGGCCACTATAAAAAAATACATTTTGCATCTATACAAGGCCACAAATAGTAATCGAGACAAAAGTTACTACTCCCTCCTTTCCAGTTTATGGCTCAATTTCAAAATCTCTCCAACCAAGGTAGACGGTGAGTGATCGAATTAATTTCGTACTCCTAGTTTGCACAAGTAATTAGTACGCTCGTTTTTCTCAAGAAGTTATGTTTATCGAGGCATTAATTAGAGCGAATGCATGAATGACCACTAAATTTCCATGAACTTCTACATGCATTGGTGAGTTTTCTCTTGACCTTTGCTTGCATCGGGTGATCTAGCACCTCGAAATCCAACATGTGATGGTACTACTACTAGTAGTAGAATTGAGACTTATAAAACGGAAAAACAAATGTTTTGTAGATGAGCCCTATAAACCCTAGTGGGTACGTACTCCGTAAAATCAGATTTTCCCAAAACTAAGTCGCTCAACCTTTATTTGCTTGTTTCCCTTCCTGCCTCCTTGCCTCGAACAGACTATGCCAAACTCCCCTGCCTGCCGCGCGGGAAAAGACTCACCCTCGCCTTTTTTTAGTCTGGGTTTGTATCGATGGATCGCGTGAAGCAGCAAAAACTCAAACCGTGTCTTGTAGTCCTCTGTCGACGCTTGCTTTCATGAATTCTGTACTTCCTTTCGCCGACATGTGGGACATATAGCAACCGGGTCGACGTGTCAAGCACCAAATAACAGTGCAGAACAGCAGGGAGGACGCACCCTAGTCGTACCGCCCCAGTAGTAGTAGTAATAAGCAATGAGACGTCAAATCACAATGCGGCACCTTCCCAGACGGAGGAAGCAACCATTATTTCACACTTCGGTTCTCCATCATCTCAAACCAAGTAGTATTGCATCTGCCTCAAGAGGGACATGCGCATCGCCTTGGTACATCATGACACGTGGGACCGCATGACAGGCCATGCTCCCCCGTCGATCGCCCGGTAAAATCACCTCATTTTTACTACTATACTTCCTCTGTATCGTTTACATAGCATGCACGTCATTCTAGGTTGAGAATTTAACAGGCTATATATGTGATGAACAGTATATGTTTAGAAACTACATCCGCTTAATAATACAATGATATACTTTTTGTGACATAGTAACTCAGATTTAGTTAGTCAAATGGATGACCTAGAACTACGTGCATGCCCTATAAACCGAGACGTCTAAAAAAATGAGACGGAGAGGGTAGTTCAGTAAGTATCTTTTAGATAAATATAGTCGGGATTCACCAACACTACAAAAAAAGACACATCCGTGACATTTTGAGCCGAACGAAAAAAATTCTGTCATACATAAGATACTTCTATGACGATAATTGTGACAAAACCCGGTATCATCATAGATGTGGTGGGCCCCTACTTCTATGACAAAAAATCATGACAGAAAATGGGCTTTTCGTCACAGGCGGGCGGAGGCATAGCTGCATGACATTCTTTGGGCCGTCCATGGCGGAAAAAACCATGGTAGAAGCAAGGAGGAGGAAAATTTGAGGAGTTGCGGTTCACGGTGGGAGGTCGGGGGCGGCGATGCGCATTCTCTCGTGCGTGGCGGCGTGTGTGCGGCGTTCGCTCTAACCGAACCCGGCGGCGTTGGGCTCTCGCCGAACCCGGCGATTACCTTTGCGGGCTACAGCGTTCTTGAACCCGAGCAATCGATCGATGGCTGTTAGCGAAGCCGATCGGCGATTCGCCGCTCTGCTGCTAAGCTGAAGCCGATCGATTGGATGAGCAGTGAGCATTGCGTGGGGGCGGGGTTGGATGAGCGATGGCGGTGGCGTTGCCTCTGGATGAGCGAGGAACCCGTGGTGTGATTGGTGGATGAGCGATGAGCGGTGGAGGGATGGCCGTGGAGGGGTGGTTGAGCAGGACCCGTGGTGTGGAGGGCTGGATGAACAATAGGCGATGGAGGGTGCCCGTGGAGGGTGGTTGAACAATAGCGGTGGGGTAGCGGCGTGGTGGAGGCTGGATGAGCAGGGGCCGTGGAGGTGGAGGAGGTCGGCGGTAGCCCGTGGAGGCTAGAGGAGGTCGGCGGTGGAGATGAGCAGTACACCGTGGAGTCCGTTTGCGGTGAGCCACACCCCTCACGATGAACAGGGGCCCTGTTTGACCGTGGCGCTCCAACACAAGTCCGCCGTCCGTTTTGCGATGCGCCCACCCTCCCGATCAGCAGGACCCCCATTTCGACCGTGGGAGGAGGTCCGATTCCTCCGTTTTGCGATGCGCTACACCTCCCGATCAACGGGACCCCGTTTGACCGTGGGAGGTCCGTTTCCTCCATTTGCGATGCGCGAGGCCCTCCGATCAACGGGACCCGTTTGAACATGGCGGTTGAACACAAGGCCGTTCCTCCGTTGTCTTGATCGCGAGCCTCGTTTCCATCGCTTTGTCCCATCAAGCCCTCGATGAACACGACCACGCATTAGTTCCGACTCAGCGGTTGGCTCCCCATGAACACGGCGATGGCGCTGTTTCTCCGTTCCGACCCAGCCATGTGCGTATGCGCGATAGGCGTTGAGACCCTGCCGTATATACGTGCGTGGCGTATTTTCTTTCTTGCACCCTCGCCACTATCGTGCGGCGCCTCTACTACGACGCGTGCGGCGCCTCTACATCCACCGTATATATATGCGTACCGTTCGTGACCAGAATGACAACGCTATGTTAACCGACCAGGTGGGTCCGGTATCGAGCACTTCCTTGCGTGCGAAGATGTAGGCTGGTGGGTCCCAGCAGTTAGAGGCGAATCTTTTTTCGGACGCACTTCCTTGCGTGCGAAGATGTAATGGTGGGTCCCCAGCAGAGCGGGGAAGCGTTTTTTCGCTAAACACGGTGGCCCGTCCGGTGGGTCCCAGCTGTCGAGTGGAGGAATAATTATTTTGCGCGTAATAGGAGGCACTTCCTTGCGGGGCCGTGGACACGGTATCGGCCTCTCCATGTACGATCCACGTCCGATGAAGCCATTCCTTGACCACGTTTGACCACGGCGCCGAAAACACCAGGCGGTGGGCGGCGAGGCCTAGGGAGGATAGCGGGCAGGGAAAGCGGCGTGGATGCCGCATAGAAGGAGTATGAGGTTCACTCATTGGTTGCGGTGTGAGGCTGCGTCGCCATGAGAATAACGAGGGGTGTGGGTGCGTGAGGGATGGCACGGCCAGCGGTGGGAGTAGTAGAAGCGGTGAGGCCTCCGCACATCACTGACCGGCCATGGGCGGCGAGAGCAGGCGACACGACCGGCGCTGCTTTGGGCAGGTGGAGCAAAGAAGACCGAAGTTGAAGAAGCACTACGGCCGTTGGATGGACATCGTGCAGTCCTTTGGAGCTAGAATCGTTCATATATTAAATAAAGTTGACAAAGGCCTCCGTCGATCAACAGTAGGCCTAAGTCAGCCTCCACCAAGGTTGGTCCCAGCTAGCGGGGGTATTCATTTTTTGCGTAATAAGGAGGCACTTCCGGTGGGTCGGTGACCTTTAGGTGGAACTTTTTCCCGAAATCGGTGGCCCGTCTGTGGGTCCCACCGGTCGAGAAGCGTTTTTTCATGAAATCTGGTGGCCCGTCCGGTGGGTCCCTGCTGTCAGTGGATGAATAATTATTTTCAGCGTAATAGGAGGCACTTCCTTGCGGCTGCGTGGACAAGCATCGGCCTCTCCGCGTCTGATACTCTTAGATGGAAGTCGGTCGTTGACCACATTGACCACATCGCAGAGAGCACCAGCGGTGGGCGAGCAGCGAGGCCCTAGGAAGGGGCGGCGAGGAGCAGGGAAAACAGCGGGTGGAAGCCCCTACGGAGAGAATCTGAGGTTCAGCTTAGATTCGGCTGCGGTGTGAGGCTACCGTCGCCCGCGAGGCTGTGGCAGGTGGGAATAGTAGGGGTGGTGAGGCCTCGGCGGCTAACCGACCACAGGGAGGCAAGGAGCATGCGGCATGACCGGTCTTTGCTTTGGTAGCTGGAGCAATAACACGAGAGGTTGAAGAAGCACTCTGGCCGTTGGATGGCCATCGTGCAGTCCTTTGGAGCTAGAATCGTTCATATTGACTAAAGTTGACAAAGGCCCCGTCGAGTCAACAAGTAGGCCCTAAGTCAGCCTCCACCATGGTGGGTCCCATCTAACGGGGAGTATTCATTTTTGTGCATAATAAGGAGGCACTTCCGGTGGAGTGCGGTGACGAGGCGGGGAATGTTTTTTCGCAAAATACCTGCCCGTCCGGTGGGTCCCAGCGGTCGAAGCGTTTTTCACGAAATAAGGTGGCCCGTCCGGTGGGTCCCTAACTGTCGGTGGAGGAATAATTATTTTGCCGTAATAAGGAGGCACTTCCTTGCGGCTGCTGGACCGGTATGTCACCTCTCCACGTCTGATACTCTTCGATGGATGTCGATTCGTTGACCATGTTGACCACGCGCCCGCCGAAACACCGAGGCGGTGGTGCAGGACGATGGCGAGCCTAGGAAGGGGACGGCGTGGAGCAGGGAAAACGGCGATGGTAGCCGCAGCGGAGAGAATCGAGGTTCCTTGGTTCGGTTGCCGTGTGAGGCTGCGTCGCCCGCAGAATAACGAGGGTGTGGGTGAGTAGAGGATGGCCTAGCCAGCGGTGGGAGTAATGCAGGCGATGAGGCCTCGGCGGCATCCTGACCCCGACCACGGGAGCGAGGAGCAGCGACCGACGGCGCTACTTGCTGGTAGTGGAGCAAGAAGATCGGAGGTTAAAAAAGCACTACGGCCGTTGGATGGACATCGTATGATCCTTTGCAGCTAGAATCGTTTATATTGACTAATTTGACAAAGCCCTTGAGTGCGCGCCAACTTAGTAGGCCCACAGCTCGGTTGGTAGAGAACATATAGCCCATTTGCGATTTGTAAGAATGTCACGGCTGTTGTCGTGGTTCTAAGTCGGCGGTAGAATGGGCGGTAGGTATGGAGAGGCAAGGTACTAGCTATGGGTAGTTAGTGCGCACGAGTTCTGAGTTCAGGCCCTTCTCGAAGGAAGTAACAGCCCTCGTCTCGGGCCGGGCGGTCATTTGGATTATATGCGTATGAATTACGAGTGCGAACCCTTCTACGTGTGGAGGGGTGGCTTATATAGATTGCTTGAGGACCCCAGCCAGCCCGTAGCGGAGGGTTTAAGGTATAAAGACTAGGCGTTCTTGGTAGCATGCTTACATAAAATGTCATCATGACCATAAAGACTACTTAATCTCTGAGACCGTTTGGACACAGTGGCTCTTGGACTCTTGGTGGTCGAGTGGGTCTTCATGGTCATTGTCTTTGAATCATCGGTGGAAACCTACCGGTCGATTGGTGGCGGTTTACTCTAAGGATGACCTTGGGGAGGTATCTTGGACAGGTCCATGACCCTACCCTAGGTATATGACTTCATCATTAGCCCCGAATGGATCGAGGTTTGAGTGAGGAAGGGTTGATAATCTTTCCGACCTGCTTTTCGCTCTTGAGTGTGCTTTAATACGGATCGGTGACCTTTCGGTGATGGTGTCAACTTCTCTTTCGATCGCGTTGATCCATTCTCTACATCTGTCGAGTGAACTTTATGAACTTGGAGATTTCGGCGACGGATCGGAGGAATCGCCATCGACAAGTTGCTTTCTGGTGTTAGCGGTTTAGTGGGATCGAATTTTGGGAAGCCTTGAAGCGAAGGCAGCGACTTTTCGGATGGATAAAGGCAAGGCGCCTCGATCTCCGCCACCTTTTTGCCACGTGTCGCCTTGTGCATTTGTTGCTGGATTTGTGAGATTGCCGGGCCTACCATCGACCACTTAGGCGTCTTCATATAAAGGCGCCGGCGGGAGTATTTTGAGCAGTCGCCCTCATTTCCCTCCTCCGTCCTCAGATTCATCCGCTTGCGCCCGTAACCTGCTCAGCGCGCTTCTCCATCTGTCCACTTGGCGACAATGGTGAAGGAAAGGCGGCGACCTTGGAAAAGCGAAGCGAAAGCGGCAACAAAAGCAAAGGGAGGCGCCCGGTCGAGGCGGATCCTCGTCGCGGTCCACTGCCGCAAGAGTTGGGTCGAGGATATTGGATCCGCTCGACCATCACGAGAAAAGACCTCAACGACCTGGCCAGCGAGGACTGATCCCCACGGGTTGGCAAGGCTTCGGGGCCAGTGGCAGCCGCAGCGTCAAGAGGGTGAGTCGTCCTCCTAGCCACACATGTGGATCCGGCTTTTCTCTTCCGCGAATCTTTTCTTTCGGGGTTTTCTAAACTTCTTGACACAACTCCATCACTTTACACCCAACTCCATTGCCTATCTCTCGCTTCGTGTCTTTGTGTGAAAACTTCTTGGGTTGTCGACCACCTTTGGGGCCTCTTCAAACACATATTCACTTATCGCTCCCAGACGGTGAAAAAGGCTAATCGAATGACGAAAGAACCCAAGTAATCCAGATGTGTGGGGGTCTTGGGGTCGAGATGAGGGGTAAAGTGCCTTTCCAGCCATGATTCTTCCGATTCGGTCGGGGGTGGCGTCGACCTGGTTCTCTGCCAAGACCGATCATTGGACTCCTCCTTTCTCCATGGATCAGTGAACAAGCCATCTTCTCTGAAGGTGCTTCGGAGGAAGGCCGGAGTTAACTTGTTGATGGGCGTGTAGTTCAGCTCATTCACGGCGGGTGACCAGCATGGATCTTGGAGGTTTTTCCTTGACGGCGCATTCAGCCGCTCCAATACCGAGGTCACCCGATGTGGATGTACTCGGTACCGAGGACACCACCGGGTCCACCAGGAGAGGTCGGCGGCGCCACATTGGAGAGGTGGATGACTGCCATCACATGGAACAAGGATAACCCTAGTGGAGCTAGGAGGATCCCACCACTCGACCAAACTTACGAACCAGACAAGGTATGACCACGATCTTATTGTGATCCTGTTGCATTTGCTCTGTTCGCTGCTACTCGGCCGGTGACTTTCGTCTTGTTTTGCTGTCTTCTAGGTCACCACTGAGATGTACTCGATGCCCAATGGGGTAAGAACAGTCGAAGAAGAAGGAAGCGGGGAAAGCCGGGAGGAATGGGAGTCTGAGGAAAGCGATAGCTCGATGAAGAGGAGGAGGAGGAAGGAGGAGGCGTGGATCCACCCCACTCGGAAAAGGTGATCAAGGCGGCGCATGATCCGGTGGTCGGCGAGGTTAGGCTATCGCGCCCATCAGGCGTTCAGCGAATGCACTCGGACGACTTCTCCGATTGCCAAGCGAGAAACCGCCAAAAGCAACCCGAACAACGTCATCAAAGCGGCGAAGGCCTTGCCCAAGATGAGGATGGTCATTCCCACCATTCGGGGTGTCAGAGAACTTGTGATTTCCTGTCTACCATGGGTGCACTTTTAGTCGACTCGTTTGGTGATCCATTGACTTCTGAAATCTGCGGTGCTGCCACCTCAAGAGACCTCGGATAAGCCACGAGGATCGAGGAAATGGAAGATGCCGCCACCTCCAACCTTGGTATGACCTCTGCAGTTTTGCTTTGCGATCGATTGGATTTTGTGTTTACCTTTGAACCTTGCTTGTAGTTCCACCTCATGTCATTGATCTTCGATGGACGATGAAACACCGAGGAAGAGGAAGGACAAAAAGGTGCCTATTTGGCAAGGCTACTCGATTAATATCCTGCACAGGCAGCTAGCTCATGAGGGAGGCGACACCACTCGGACTTCTGTGTCCTTTGCTGTGCGGTGACAGTGTCAGGCCTTCGTCGTCATTGCTGACCCGCCGTCCCTTTTGCCCACGCACCCGTCCCGGAAGACCAAGTGAGTGCTGCCAAGGAGCCATCGCTTGAGCGGGGATCATGATGGAGCAAGTGAAGGTGGTGCAGGAGGCCAGCCAGGTGCTTATGATGCAAGCTCGACTCTTTAGAGCAATGTCCAAGTAAGTTGCTTGTTACATTAGGATATGCTACATGAAATTTCTTCTTTACGAAGATTTCCATATCTGCATCTGTACACCCAGTGGGTGTTGGTGGGTGTGTCGATTGAGTTTTTGAACTGGTGGGGGGCACGCTGAGTGCACCCAGGTGTAATCCACGAGACTATGGTGGACTGCAGGCGATCGACTATAGTCTTTATACTTTAATTTCTTCACTCGGTGCAGGTCCGACCATGTGAATGGATCTTTGGAACCGGTGGGGGCACGCTGAGTGCACCCAGGTGTAATCCTCGAGACTATGGTGGACTGAGGCGATCGACTATAGTCTAAGAACTTCTTTTTAAACACGGTGGCTGCGACGATTAGCTATGTTTTAGGATCATAACCTTTTTGCCTCTTTCGATTCATTTGGTGAACTTGAATTAGTAAAACCAATGAGAACACGCTGGTGCACCAGGTGTAGTCCCGAGACTCTTGTCAGATGTTTCAATTCATTGTAGTCTTAGAAATCTATGATTTTCTTAAGTCACTCGGAAGTGACTTGTTTTTGACGTTTTGTCGATTGACTCTTCATAAAAATCTTGCGAGCTCGTGGCCCGTTATCTGAATTGGAGAACAAGCAGATCCAGCTCAACCTTGACTTGAAGCTCGCTCGGAGAACTTGCAAAAGGCGAGATGAAGCAAAAGGTATGGCTGGTGAGAACTTGCGGTGTCTTTGCCTTTCTACCCATTCTCAACTCTGGACTTATTGTTATTTGCGGACAAAGCTGGAGGAGGCTCTGAAGAAGAAAGACCAAGACCTTGCGAGAGGCCTGAAGGCGGCTTTGGAGAAAACAAAGCTCGCGGAAGAAAGCAGCCTCGGTCGGAAAACTTCGAAGAGAGAATACCAACTGAAGGCTGCTCTCGTATGGCCAACAAGGAGGCTAACCGTTGAAGAATGACAAAGTTGCTCTGGTGACAAGGTTGGCGGCTGGCGGGGAGGAGGAGCGATTTGGAGGTTTATCTGGGAGGGCTGCCAGAAGCTATTCCTCATGCTTGAAGGTAAATCATCTTATCCGTGACTTGTCATCATCGACTCACCATAGAACCATTATCTTGAACTTGAGTCGTATTTGCAGAATTCTGTCGAACTTCAAAGAAGAGACCGGTCAGTGGAGACAAGCTGGACCCCATCAACTCTCCGTGAAGGATGAAGTCACTATGAGCGTGCTCCGGTGGAGTCTCGCATCGGCTGGAGTGGTGGACTATCTCGCTCGGTGAAAGCTGTGGTGTCACGGATCGACTCAACCCTCTGGCGAACGGGCTTGCAGAATGACCTTGAGTCATAATGATTTCGGTGAGCGAGGTTCAAGTCGAGTGCAAGAATGGAAGAAGTCTTCCGCCCGGTGCGGTCTTGATGTTGCTCTGTCTCGGTTCGTGTCCACTTGCAAGGAAGCGGGAGGACAAAGTGGCGGCCCTCGAGTTCGAACACTAAAGTATGATTTCCAATCTTTCATGGAACTTTCATCGCCGCTGCCACCGGATCGCCGATGGGTTCGACCTTGACCGGTTGTGGCTCCTTCAGTCCTCCACTGCGGAGTAAAAACTTTTATGCTCTACCTTAAATTTGCCTCGGAATGCGAGTGATTTTTGTAACCGATAAACCTTAGCAGGCTTGAGGCACTGGGTATACGCATCCTTAGGATGCTATCGAACTTTACTTTTCGTCAAAATATGCTTTTGTTTGCCTTCGAGTGAACTTTGCTCTTCACTCGGATTATGCTTCAATGTTTGAGATGCAGCTCTGAGGTGGGTCTAGTCGACCTACACTTTGTGGCTCTTGCAGGTGCAGGAGAAGGAAGCAGTAGACGTGTACCTCATTGTCCTTGTGGATCGGGATGGAGCACTCGTTGTACTTGTGGCGCAGCTCCGAAGGAGAAGGTAGCAGTCGACCTGCACCTCGTCGTCCTTGCGGATCGAGATGGAGCGCACGTTGTACTTGTGGCGTAGCTCCGAAGGAGAAGGTAGCAGTCGACCTGCACCTCGTCGTCCTTGCGGATCGGTATGTTTTCAAACTTAGGCAAGTCCCGGACTGCAGCTAAGCCCCCGAGTGGGAGGTTTGCTCTCCACTCAGTAGAATTTTTCAAACTTAGGCGTGTACTGGACTGCAGCTAAGCTCCCAGTGGGAGGTTTGCTCTCCACTTAGTAGGATTTTTCAAACTTAGTAGTCTTGGACTGCAGCTAAGCCCCAGTGGGAGGTTGCTCTCCACTCGGTGGGATTTTAAAACTTAGGTAGTCTTGGACTGCAGCTAAGCCCCAGTGGGAGGTTTGCTCTCCACTCGGTGGGATTTACAAACTTAGTAGTCTTGGACTACAGCTAAGCCCCCAAGTGGGAGGTTTGCTCTCCACTCGGTGGGATTTTTCAAACTTAGGCAGTCTTGGACTGCAGCTAAGCCTCCAGTGTGGGAGGTTTGCTCTCCACTCGATAGGATTTTTCAAACTTAGTAGTCTTGGTGTAGCTAAGCCTCCAAGGAGGATTTTTGTGTCATAGCTTTGAAGGGGAAGGCAACAGTCGACCTATACCTCATCGTCCTTGCAAATTGCACATTGTATTAAATACTTAGGCAAGTACTTGGACTGCAGCTAAGCCCCCGAGTGGGAGGCTGGCTCACCACTCGGTAGGATTTTAAACACTTAGGCGAGTACTTGGACTGCAGCTAAGCCCCCGAGTGGGAGGCTGGCTCACCACTCGGTAGGATTTTAAACACTTAGGCGAGTACTTGGATTGCAGCTAAGCCCCCGAGTGGGAGGCTGGCTCACCACTCGGTAGGATTTTAAACACTTAGGCGAAACGGATTCGCTGCTAAACCTCCGAGTGAGAGGCTGGCTCGACACTCGGTAAGGATTTTTTTACAAACTTAGGCGAAATGGATTCGCAGCTAAGTCACCCACTGGAGGGGAATTTTAACAAAAAGTAATAACAATCCTTGGGAAAATTATAATCTTCTTGATTTAGATAGACAAACTACTGAAGTACTTTTATTACATCTCACCAGGTGAGCTCTTAAGTGTAAAAGGCGGAGCAGCTCCGCATTCCATGCCGAGGCTCATCGACCTGGCGTTCGACGTTGTAAAGATGGTAAGCCCCATTGTGAAGAACTCTGGTGACGATGAAGGGGCCTTCCCAAGTGGGAGCGAGCTTGTGTGGTTTCTGCTGATCCACTCGGAGGACCAGATCTCCTTCCTAAAGGCTTGGCTCTTCACATTTACGGCGTGGAATCGGCGCAAGTCCTGTGATAGATGTCGGCGGATCAGGGCCATCTCTCTCTCCTCTTCAAGGAGGTCATTGCATCTTGGCGGGCTTGCCTGCTTCAACCAGAGTATAGTTAGACTAAGGGGACATTGTGAAGCGGTCACTCGGCAGAACTGCTTCAGCTCCATAGACCATAAAGAATGGAGTTCTCGGTCGAACAATTAGAGTGGTCCTCAATCCCCAAAGAACCGGCGGAAGTTAAATGACCCACGCTCCTCTGCATGCTTGAGATCATGCATCGATCGAGGTTTCGATCCTTTGAGAATTAGACCATTTGCTCGTTCAGCTTGTCCATTCGATTAGGGTGGCGATTGAAGCATAGTCGACCCGCGTGCCACGAGGCGCAAAGGCTTTGAACTTGTCGGAATCGAAATTTGACCCATTGTTCGTGATGATCTGCTGTATGCGGAACTCCATATCTGAATATCAATTCTCGGCAATGGCGGCGATTGCCGCATCAAGATTCTTGATAGGTTTAGCTCCGATCCGCCGTGAACTTGTCATTGCCACAAGCAAATTAGTGAAACCACTCCTGCCGGTTCTCGGCGGTCGATCATATCCAACCCCAAACAGCGAAAGGCGGGGCAGTGGAATGGTCTTCAATCTTTGAAAGCGAGCTTGTGTGACATATTGGAGTAAGGCGACATCCTTCACATTTGTCGACTATTTCTTTTGCCATTTCATTTGCCTTTGGCGGTAAAATCCGCTTTCGGTATGCTTTAGCCACGATGGTCGAGAAGGGCGCATGGTGACCACGGTCCCAGTGGATATCATCAAGGATTATCGACCCTCCTCTGGCGTTATGCACTTGGCGACTCGATCCGCTTTCTCTGAATAATTGTCCCTTGATCACGGTAAAGGCCTTGGATCGGCCAGACGATCATCTAACCTCTTCTTCTTTCTCCGGCAGCTCTTTCCTCGGGATGTATGCGATGTCGGTCTTGTCGATCGGGAGTGATGACCCGACTTCCATGACCAGGTCGACCACATTTGGGACCTCAACTTGATCGGATCGGTGGCACTTTTGGTTGTGGAACTTCTTGGTGAAAGGATCCTCTTGAATCGATGGTGTGCGGATGTGCTCCAAAAACACATCAGGAATGGCTTCCCTCTTGGGCCCTATTTTACGCCAAATCATCGAGCTTGATTTTTCGGTCGGGGTATGTGATGGAGCTCTAACCCCTCAAACTTCTTTTCCAGCTTCCTCCTTTGCATTCGGTGGCAGTCATGGCTGGACTTGACGTCCACTCCTTCATCACTGATTAACCACCAGGTCTGAGTCGCCATAGACCATGGTGTGACGCCAAAGTGAAATGGCCATCATAACCCATACAACAATGCTTCGTATTCTGCTTCATTGTTGGAAGAATCAAAGTGAATCTGGAGCACATATCTGAGCTTATCTCCTCGGGAAACCAATACTACAACACCGGAACCATTCGGCATCTTGGAACCATCAAAGAACATAGTCCAGTGCTCCGAGTGAACTTGAGTCGGTAACTGTTGTTCAATCCACTCGGCGATGAAATCTGCTATTGCTTGGGACTTGATGGCTTTCTTTGCCTCAAACTTGATATCAAGGGGAAGAAGTTCAATCGCCCATTTCGCCACTCGACCAGCTGCGTCTCTGTTGTGCAGAATCTCTGATAACGGGGCATCGCTGACGACTGTAATGGAATGATCAGAGAAGTAGTGAGCAACCTTCTTTGCGGTCATATAAATCCCATACACAAGCTTCTGATAATGAGGGTATCTTTGCTTAGACGGGGTTAAAACTTCAGAAAGATAATATACTGGGCGCTGAACTTTGAAGGATTTCCCTTCCTCTTCCCGCTCTACCGTAAATCTTTGTCTTGACGACTTGTCACTGTGGCTGCAATGTAAAGCAGCGGCTCTTTGCTGATTAGGGCAGCAAGCACCGGCTGGGTGGAGAAGCGAGCTTTGAGCTCTGCAAGCGCTGCATCAACCGAGTCCACTCGAACTTGTCGACTTCTTCATCGATCGGTAAAGAGGCAATGCCTTTTCACCGGCGAGATGAATCGACTTAAAGCGACCAAGCATCCGATGAAAGCTTACGGACGCCGTGCACCGCATGCAGGCGTTTCATTGGAGAATAGTGCCAACTTTTTTGGGTTAGCATCGATTCCTCGTTCGAAGCGAAAACCGAGTAACTTTCCACTAGGAACTCGAATGTGCACTTTGATGGATTAAGCGATATCATACCTCTGAGATTGGCAAATGTTTCAGCAAGGTCGGTCAACAGGTTGGAACCTTTCGTGACTTGACCACAATGTCATCCATGTATGCTTCCACATTCCAACTGATTTGAGTGAGTAAACACTTGAATCATCCTCATGAGCGTGGCTCCGGCATTCTTGAGGCGAATGGCATGGTGACATAACGAAGCACCCATATGGAGTGATGAAAGCTGTTTTGATCTCGTCGAGTCCATCTGAGACGGATCTGATGGTACCGAATATGCATCCGAGAAAAGACAACCGCTCACATCCCATGGTCGAGTCGACTATTTGGTCGATGCGGGGAGAGAAAATGATCTTCGGGCAGGCCCATTGATATGTTTGAAGTCGATGCACATGCGCGGTGAATTGTCCTTCTTAGGGACCATGACCACATTGGCGAGCCACTCGGGTGGTAAATTTCTCGGATAAACTCTGCTGCTAAAGTCGAGCCACCTCCTCGCCAATGGCCTTTCTCTTACGGGCGGACCGTCGAAGATGTTCTTTGACAGGTTTGACTTTTGAGTCGACTCGCGAGATGGTGCTCGGCCAGCTCCACAGGAACACCGGCATGTCGTGAGCTTCCATGCAAAGATGTCGATTCTCACGGAGGAAGCCGGGCGGCGCTTCTTCCTATTTGGAGTCGAGTGTTGTTGAGATGTTGGTCGGAGCAGCATTGGGGTCGGTCGGGTGAATATGAACCTGCCCGTCTCACGGACGGTGAAATGCCGACTCGTGGCGGGCTTCTTGGCTCACAACAAATCACTCGGATCTGCGGTCTTCGATATTCTTGCAATTCTACCACTGCCATCGAGCATCGGCAATCTTAGAGCCTTTGGAAACACTCTTCGCTTTCTTCCGATTGCGGTGTGGTGATCACACCCTTGGGGTCGGGCATCTTCAACGAGGTACACATAACATGGTCGGGCCATGAAGCGGGCATCGCCCGGCCTTCCCGAGATAAGCGTGATAAGCGCTCACGAAATCCACGACCTCAAAGGTCAACTTTTCTTTGTGGAAATGCTTGAATCACGAAAACCACATCAAAAGCAATTTGACCGAGTGACTCAGCCTTCTTTCGGGAATGACTCCGTGGAAACTCATATTCTTGGTCTTTGAGTCTGGACATCGGAATGCCCATCCCTTTCAGCGTCTCTGCATACAAGATGTTGAGGCCCTTTGCCGCCATCCATTAAAACTTTTGTCGGCCGAGTGCCTTGACGGTGGGTCGACCTGGCAGCTTGCCTCCCGGGGGTGGCAATGTGTGTCGGATGATCGGACTGGTCGAATGTGATGGCGATGCAGGACCATTCGGATAATTGGGCATCGTGGGGCGACCATGTTCACTTCTCGGTTGATAACTTTCAATCGACTTTTGCTTTCAACGTCGGCAAAAATCATCGAGGTGGAATTGACACAGGGGTATCCATCATCACTATCTTCTTTGTCCTCAACTTTATCCGACCCTTTTTCCTTATCCTTGGGTTGCTTCCCTTGGAACTGCTGAATCAAGAGCCGACATTGTCGAGTGGTATGCTTTGGGTAAATGAGTTTACCCTCTTCGTCTTTCTTCGTGTGAATGTGACATGGCAAGTCTAACACATCATTCCCATCTTGGTCTTTAACCTTCTTGGGGTTCCATGGATCCTTGGGTTTCCCCTTGAACTTTCACAGGGTCACAGCCAAGGCTTCTCCGGGGCGGACTGGCTCGACTTTGCGCTTCCTTCCATTGGAATTTCCTCCGCTTGACTTCATTAGCGGCTGACTTGTACTTACCACTCTGGGCCGATCCTCTTCTTCACCATTAGCATACTTGGTGGCAATCTCCATCATCCGACTCGGGGTCATATCTCTGTCCGGCGAATTTTAAACTCAACTCTCTGTTCTTGACACCTTCCTTGAAAGCCTGAGACTGCTGGTGATCAGACACATTCTCAAGCTGTGTGGTGCAAGGTTATCTATCTCTGGATGTAATCTCTCAAAGTTTCATTCGATTTCTGCACACACATTGCAGCTCTCATCAATCCTGCTGGTGGCTTGCAAGTCCTTCAAATTCTGACAAACACTCGGGCGAGATCTTCCCAAGTGTAAATCTTGTTGGGTGCTAACTGATTCAACCATGCTCGGCGAACCCTCTAACATAAGGGGCAAATGCTTCATAGCTACCTCATCGTTGCCGCCGCCAATCTGAACAGCCACTCGGTAGTCCTCAAGCCAAGTGTCAGGCTTGGACTCACCGTTGAACTTACTGACTCCAGTCGCAAACCTGAAGTTGGGAGGAATCACTGCGGCTCTGATGGCCCTGCTAAAACACTCTGGCCCTGAGACATGAACTCTGCTGTTGGAGGGAACATCTCTGTCATGACCTTCTCGGTGAGCTCTGTTCCTGTCGACCAAGCCTTGAACAATGATGGATCTTGCATCAAATCCTGGCTCCCTGGGGTCGACTGGAACCCTTCGCCCAGCACTATGATGGCGTCTGTCATCTTGTTGTCGAGGAGCGTATGATCCACCCCTTGGGGGAGGGGTGGACACTCAACGTCGATCATTGCGATTGAATCGGTGCTCATACGGCTCGCGATTCTGTCTTGATCATCTGCCGGCCTCCACGTTCCTCACGCCTCGGGGCGATCTTGGACTATGGGCTGGTGGACTGAATTCGCAGCGGATCTGCTGTGAATCTGTTCCGTGACTGTGATCTGACTGAGTTTTGATCTCCTGCTGCCGGAGTAAATCTCGATCTGTTGCAAACCTCTACCCGCCTCCATTGGGAAGGCTGAATTGATTCTGTCTGAGCTGCAGCTGCTAAATTCTGAATCGGAGTTCGATATACTGAGTTGGTGGTGGAAAAGGCGCGTCGACTAGATTCCGGAACCCGATGGTCGCGTCGCTCGTGAAAATCGCTGGAGGTTCTCGGTCAGTGCGCTCAACCAAGTTATTGCGCGCATCCTCCAAACCACGAGCCTCGGGGTTTCTCCAACGATTGGAGTGTGAAAGCGCATCCATGTTTCATCGGAAGTTCCTCCCTCTGCAGCGAAGTGAGGGGCTCGGGTTGGTACTCTTCGTGATCTTGCAGAGATCACCTCCACCGTCGCCTCCATCGGTCGGGGGTATCGGGAAGGACTGCATGGTCCGTCGACCATCAGAACCTCTGCCGCCGGATCGCTTCTCCTTTCGGATCACGATCTCTGCGGAGCCGATCGACAATCGAATAGGCTGTAGAGAGATTCATCGGGCTCGATTGCCGCGACTTGGGATGTGGCGGTTGGCGAGCCTTTGCATGTCTCACCTTCTTTGAAGCCTCGACCGAGGAGGCGCTTGCGCGGCGGGAGAGCTGAAGTGAGGCGGCACAGCCCGACCCATCTTGGGTCGGCAGTTTGCCCGAGGAGGGCGCCCAGCAGACGCCTGCAGGAAGTCGTTGCCCATGGTGACTGGGCCGTCGGCGTCGAGAGGAGCCTCCTAAAGCCAAGCGGAGTCGTCGGCGATGAGCGTGGCGCACCGAGGCGGATCTCGCGGCCCTCGACCAAAACTCCACGAAACCATGATGTAGGAGATCGAAAGAATCCCAACTTCTCCAACAAATCGCTAGAACACCTGCCTTTACGGTGGGCGCCAAGCTGTCGTGGTTCTAAGTCGGCGGTAGAATGGGAATTGGGTATGGAGGCAAGGTACTAGCTATGGATTAGTTGGTACACACGAGTTCACGAGTTCAGGCCCTTCTCGAAGTAATAGCCCTCGTCTCGTGGCCGGGATGATCATTTGGATTATATCGTATGAATTACGAGGTGCGAACCCTTCTACTGTGGAGGGGTTGGCTTATATAGAGTGTGCAGGACCCAGCCAGCCCGTGGCGGAGGGTTTAAGGTACATTAAGACTAGGCGTTCTTGGTAGCATGCTTACATAAAGTGTCATCATGACCATAAAGACTACTTAATCTACAGACCGTTTGGACACCGAGTGGATCTTGGACTCTTGGTGGTCGAGTGGGTCTTCATGGTCGAGTGTCTTTGAATCTGTTGAGTGGAAACCTACCAGGTCGACTGGTAGGCAGTTTACTCTAAGGATGACCTTGGGGAGGGTATCTTGGACAGGTCCATGACCCTACCCTAGGTATATGACTTCATCAACAGCCCTTTTTTCAATTCTAATGGAATTTACTACAGCCCATTTACGGGTTTGTTAAAAGTACATCCCAACTTCTAGCTAGGACAACGATTAATAATTTCAAACAACCGCTCAAAACAGAATTCAAAAAATAATTCCCACATTTTGATGGGATCCGAAATATTTTTATCCGAAATTTTTAGTCAGGTTAAATATAATTTCAAAATAAAGTTGTATCACGTTAAAATCCAACGAAATATTGTGCGCGCAACAAGTAATGAAATTAAAATTTCCAAATTCCAAAAATAATATATTTTTCAAACTAATTATGTGTTTGGTGCATAGTAATTGCCCAGTTATTATAATTACATCCCATTTATTATTTCTTAAAGTCCATTTTCTTGTTAAGCCTAATGCATACCTCGTAGGAAACTTTACAGCCCAGCGGGGAGGATAAGAGTCCTTATTCTTTCTTTTTGGAGGCCGGCCTTTTTTGAGGATCTTTTGAGAGCCGGCCGAAGTCATAATTGACTGTTTGGCATTGCGTTACTACTCGGCCCATATTCAACGACACCTCACTGGCCCAAACAAGTGTACATCATCGAAAAGACAATGAGCTCAAATTATATAACTTGAAAAAGGAGATATACTCACGAACAACTGGAGAATGGTGATGCCCTCATTTAGCCCACGGTAGTTCGAGATAATAAACAGTTTGAAACAACGATATATACAACATTCAAACAACGACTAGTGACTACTACTGACATAAACAGCAAGACATGATAGTTCATAAGAAGTCTTGCTACACCACCAAAACGTACCCATCTGCGGTATTTCGGACTCTCGTGATCGAGGCGAGAATGACATTCTAAATAGAAGCAACTATTACATAGAAAGAGTGACATAGCGAGGATGACCAAATGACAAGGAATATGCATAACAAAGAAAGAACTACCCATCCGGAACCAGCAGCAAAGACAACAAAGTCATTGAAGAGATGATCCAACACCATCATAATTTGCGGCCCTTCAATGACCGGTGATCCGGAGACACTAGTACTCCACCCTTCGATGCAACAGCCAAATTACCTATCAACTTTGAAGGCTTGAACCACATCACACTGTCGTAATTGAGACATCAAGGATCAAAGTTAATCCGGATGCCTTTGTCATTCTCACATTCTTTTGGCTGTAGGATGTATCGTTGACAATCGGGGAGTATGCTCCCGAACTCCTAGGGCTCACCGTGTAGACACGATTTTCCATAGCAAGCAGAGCCTCTCTGCCATCAAGGTCCTTGCCAGCGGTGATCTCTGGTTAATCGGATAATTGAGTCCAGAAAAGCGAGAGTGTGAACCAAGGCTGTTTACCGCCTCAACTAAAAAATCCTAAAGGCCCCAACAAGCTGGTATCCTGCTCATAGACATAACAACCCTTGTCCGGATACTCACGTATACGGTGCTTGTATCTGATGGGGTTTTGCAATATAACTTTTCGGCTCATGTGTCGAATGATCATCGAGTCTTTTGCCGTCGTCGATCGGCGAGGAACCAGTTGTGCTTCCTGTTTTTGGCAAAGGTGGTGTAATTACAAAGGGCGTAGCTGTAGGGACACTGCATCATATCAAAAAGACGAGGCATTGTTAATGTAAGATCAGCATTGTTCGGAATATGAGTAGGATAATGCAAGAAACAACATTGATATGTCCTGTTGGGCTGGGAGGAAAATACAGGAAATGTATCTTGGGTTGAAAATATAGAAGTGCCATGCATGGTTATACTCATGTTATCTACTTAATCGATTCTTCACAGGAAACTACCATGTCATGCATGTTATGTAATCACGTTCTGTCCTCACAAACAAATTCTTCAAGGTAACTAACAGACCATGCATTGTTATATACTCCTGTTCTGTGGGCAAAAATTTGTGAGGATATTATTCTAGCCATTGATTGATGAAGGGCGAATATAGGTATGTACACATGGTAAGCATTGTAGGATTTCACTACTTCCAAATATAGAGTTCTCCATATGCACATTTACTTCCCTAATGTATGGTTAGATGAAACCAGCAGTGTGGTTCATGTTTCTACATCATGAAAATGAGAAACTAACATGGCCATTGATACACACTCATATTTAGTAGTAGTATATAATTCTGTAAAATAAGGATAATATCCATATATTCCTAACCGTTTGATTATTCAGGTACAAATTGGCTGTAATGACATGGTCACAATCGCATGAATTAACTCATTCCAAATATAGCTGATTTGACGTCTTTAATATATTGCCATAGTTCTACTCAAATTCTGCTCAAACAGGGATATGCCAATCATCACAAAAAGTTCAAATAGTGTCATGGCGTCATCATTAACATGAGATGGAAACAACTTACCGCGCCGTCCCGGCAATACGTGGTGCCATCTGCTTTGTCGATCGTGTAGATGATGCCATTGTGTTCAATAGCATCACGAAGTGTGTATCAGCTTTGGCGATGATCCCACTGCGAGCGGTTGTCTCCGCTAAAAAGGCACCGGCGTAAAGATAGAGTGAGTCGCGTTCGAACAAGGCAATTAGCTTGAAGTCTGCGTAATTCGATGTCGTGTGGGTACTTGGCAGATTACAATCTTCGCAAAACAAGGTCCGTCCAACTGACATAGTAATCTAGATGACTTGGACGCGATGGTAATACTCTATATAATCCAGCGGAGGAAGGATAATCTCATGGGAGATGCGGAAGTTCACGAGCACCAACTTTTACCGTCTTCTCGAAGGCAGCCATCGATGGGAGTTCATGCCGACCAGTACATACCTGCCAAGAAGTTTGAGGCGATGGTGATCGGATCGATGTCGAGGAAATGATGTGCGGGGACACACTACATACCTGCAAAAAGTTTGGCTAATGGAGATCGGATTGAAGTCGAGGGCATCATGCGCCTCCGTATCATGGTGAGCCAATCTCGCAAGACCAGATAGCAACAAGCAGGGTGTCTTGAAAAGCTTAGGCCTCGCCGACGATGGCGTGTGCATGTCCCTCGAGCATGCAGCCTGCAGAAGGCGGTCAACATATCCATACCACGAACAACAGAAGTCGAGGATGTCATTGGGGAGATTGCTCAATCGCGGCTCATATGGATCTTTGCGGTTCGCGTTCAGCCATGGTGGAGTTTGGAAGGGGCTTGATTTACGGGAGAAAAGGATGTCGGTGTTGGGGCGGCTAGCGAGGAATAGTAATCTTGGGGAGGCGAGTGGCGGACGGTACAGAGGGCACGATGAGATGGAGACGGAGGCGGAGGCGGAGAAGGAGATGGAGATGGAGTGGTGCTATGGGAGGCGGAGAGGAGGCAGGCGGCGCCAATGTCTTGTCAGCTGGCGGTGACAGGCTGCACAGTGCATAGGGTGAGGCTGACTTTGGTAACGAACACGCCGCCTCGCTGGACTAGTGTCGGGCGCGGGGTGTTGTCACTTCACTATGAGGGACGGATGAATAGTATTTTGACCATCAAGTGTACCACGGTTGTACTACTACTACTACTACTACTAGTAGTAGTAGGAACATGAGTACTCGGTATTGTATAAGCGGAAATAGGTCTCCCGTGCTAGCATGCATGTTCACTTCATCGTTCGGTATCATCCATATGCGAGCAGAACCAAATTCTCGTGCATGCCCAATCAGCATACCTGCGCGATGCATGCGATGGTGGATTACAGTGCATCAAGGGCGGCATGCAGATCGTTCCACACTTGAGAAGAGGAAAAATGGAAAGATAGAGCGAGGCAGCGAGAGGAAGAACAGCTGGCTACGAGGCTGGGAGGGATCGGCGGAAGTTAATGCTCACGCCTAAAGGTTTTGGGAAAACCTGATTTTCATAAGGTGACTTATACTCACCTAAGCGGAGGAGTATTCCTTAACGAGAGAATGTTGTGTCTCCCACTCCGCTCAAACACATTTTTTATCTGTTTGCATAGGTCCCACCTATCGGGAAGGATGAGCGCGATACCACGAACAGTGCGACTCCTCGATCTACCGCATAGCCTTTTCGTTTAGTCTACCTAGCTGTCTAATCAACTGCCTGCGCCACTTCTCCCATTTACTTCTCCGCCGGGAACCGATTCACCTCGGCTTCTTCACCTCCCTTCGTCTTCATTTGCATCCAAACCCCTGCGTTCACATTGTTTTAACCTCTTTAAATAATCATCTACTACTTGATTAGACTAGCCATCTAATCCTAATTCTCCAAACCATAGCCCTCCGTTCGGCGGTTCCAAATGGCGAAAGAGATCGAGATGCAGGTTTTAGCGTCCAACATGTCCTCGTCGAAGGCTCGATCGCATAGTTGCCACCGTCACCGTCCACCCAAGGGTTGTTCGGCGGTGGATCAACAATGTATCCAACTCCCTCAAAAAGGTAGAGAGCGAGGTCATCGGTCTCGGCAGCGAGTACATGGAGCATGCCTACAGGAAGATCCGGTGCACCGCCATCCTTCATTGTGCCTCGAAGATGATGTTTTGGTGTACCACATCATACACTCGCCCTCCATACCAGGTGAGCTTCACGATTTCTTGTCTCGGGAGGGCGTATAATTACGTGGGGCAGCCATCGAAGGGACAAGCAGAAGGCTGGAGCCGTACAACCTTGATTTGAAAAGCATCGCGACCTACAAACCAGAATCAAAATTCCTGTAGAAGATTGTGCTAAATAGACACCATACCTATTGGCGTAGCAAATTTTGTGCTCGGTACAAATCTTGAGAAGGGTGATGAGGCGGTGGCATTAAGGTCGTCGGATGGGAGAATTATCCCTTGACGTCTGGCGGATAAAATATGCGCCCTCGATGCCCGTGTAAGTTTGAGATAGCTGCATGGTCCAAGAGCTTGTTGCGAAGCCGTCTCCCAGAGAATGAGAACAAGAAGAAGAAGAAGAAGAAGAAGAAGAAGAAGAAGAAGAAGAAGAAGAAGAAGCGCTGCACCAGCGAAGGGCATTATGGATGGATGAACTATTTCCTCTCTTGTAAAAAAATTATTCCCTCTCGGTGTATATTGATATAGATGGACTATTTCGATGGTGTGCATGTCTTTGGAACAGAGTAGTAGCGTGGGTTAAACTTGACTATAAGGAACTATTTATCCGCATATATAGCTTTCTCTGCTACTCCTTCCGGTGATCGGTATGCAGTGCATGTGTCCGTAAACATGACAGCTTGTCCATGGAAGTTCAACTCTGGCGACCATCACGTTTCATCTCGTGATTCCCACGGCCTCTCAACCCACGGCACCACGCCCCCGGCGTGTGCCTCACCCCTCTCGGCGCACCGCCCTCTGCCTTTGTGTGCATGACATGTGGGCCACCTAAAATCGGCGAGCATCAAGTTTCTACCAGCCACCCGCGATTCCCACGCCCGCTCGAACCCATGAAACCACCGTCCCCGACCTGCGGCTCACCCCTCTTGCCCCCTTGCCCCTCTGCCTTGGGGGCATTACATGTGGACCAGTCACCTACTCGGGTCCACATGTTATTGACTCAAAAGGTAGGTGTAGTAAGTAGCTGAAGCTCAGTCCAGCGGCCCCGAGAGGAAATGTAACTCTGCGCCCGGGGCTTGTGGTGCTCCCACATACGAACTCGTGCCAAACTCAAGATTTGTTTCTTTACTATACATGCATAGCGATTTAATGGACATTGTAATCTCAACATGTGATGGGGAGCTCTAAATTTGAATTTGAAACTTATAAAGCGAAAAGATTCAAAACAAATAAACTAGGAGAGAGGAGTATATCGTAGGATGTGTCCCATACAAAATAAGTCCCTGGTTTGTCACCTTGAAGATGCGGTTAGAAAGGAGCCTAGCGTCTTCCTACTCATCGGACAACAAATCGGCATGAGACAGCATAGTCGCCTTTGACCGCCATGTGCATGGTTCGTGCTATCTTTTATTCAATCTCACCGTGGTTCCATCGTACCAATTTAGGCTGGCCATAGTGGGAGTAACATAACCAGTAACATGCACTTGGGACTAGCAGACATGCTTATGTGGCACATAATTAAAGAGGAGAGAGAGGGTTAGAGTAACATAGGTAGATACCATATCATGCTAAATGCTATGCTACTTTGTGTCATGCATGGCAATAAATATGACCATCTATGATACTACTTTATGTTAGTATGCACTGATGATTGTATCATACACTAGTATCATATGCATGATCTTGGTATATATTACTCCCCACTATGACCAGCCTCATGCGGTGGCCCGTTGCATGGATGATCCCAATGTTGGACAAAGGTTCTCACGAGGCAGTGTCACCATTGTAAATGTTGTGCAAATTGATGTTGGTACCCTCCGTACATATACAAGCCAATCTCCACTCACAGAGCCTAGCCTTTGTGAAACTTGGTGATGGGCAGGGGAGAATTAGGAAATGGACACGAAGTAGTCTTTAGAATGCATTTACTCGTGATCAAACTCATCTTACCTGCTCGCCGGAGGAAATCTGAGTGCCCCTCAACGTCGGCATCTCAAGGGGCGTCAACTTGCAACTACGGCCACGCCGCGCTGGAGAGACCACCAAGGAAACATCCTCGTGCGTTCCACGGAACATCAAGATGCATTTGTATGAGTAGTTTATCTTGTGAGAGAAAAGGATGAACCAGGGAAGGCCTCGAGAGATAGAGATGTACACTACTACTACCAATGTGCTGGCCCGTGCGTTGCAATGGATCCAAACTAGTACTAGAATAATACTTGTTCACGTGCTTAAAATATAAACACTCTAGTTTTGATATACATGTGTCGGCGGAACCGACAGCTTGTCCATGGAAGTTGAACCACGGCGACCATCCGTTTCTTGTTTCTACCTGCCACACCCACGCGATTCCCACGGCGCTCCAACCCACGGCACGGCGTCCCCGGCGTGGACATGGATCCTCGGCGTGGCTATCACTGCCTTGCCCTGCCTTTCCTTGACGGGTGGGACCCGCTTATGGGTCCCACATGTCGATGAGAAAATAATAGGATTGTTCGTGCCCTCATCCCTCGGCCCCACCGCTCCTCTGCCTTTGTGTGCATGACATGCGGGCCAGCTGAACTGCGGCGACCATCAACTTTCTACCACAGACACACCCGATTGGGCGCGGTTTACCCTGCTCGCTGCTGTGCTCGATCCGTACTCCCTTTGCCAATTTTCATCCAGAGGCTGTGACACATTTCGTCCGGGCATCAATCCTCGGTGGAATACTTATGTACTACAGGTAGTACCCACCGGTGTGGCCATCGCCTCATGCGCTTGGCCTTGGTGTGGTACCCTCGCCACGCCACGCCACCACCGGCTGGTTCATCTCAAGCAGGTGAGTCGCGAACCACGCCACCACCATGAGAATGACATGTGGGCCAGCCACATTTAAGGCCGCATGTCATTGACTCATAGGCAGGCACTAAGCCACTGAAGTTCGGTCCGTGGGCCCAGAGAGAAATGTAACTCTGCGGCGGGCCTTGTGGTGCTCCATGATCTGAGCTCTTGCCAAAACTGGAATTTGTTTCTTACTACTACCAACTAGTACTAGTAAGGTACCGTGCATTGCGCATGAGATTCAGTGGTTTGTGCATTATGCTTCTACATGTGGAGTTTTTGGATTCTAACATGTGGCAAAATCTGGTGGAATGTAAGGTTAGGCAAGTTTGATTAACTCGGTGAGTGTTTGGTTCAAGCCACACCTTAGGCAAGCCACTGGCCCCACATGACATACACACAAAAATGTGGCAAGATTCCTTAGGCTTGCCAACTTGTGGCTCTCATTTTGAAGAACTTATTAATAACTTTGCCTAAGCTTAGTTGTGGCAAAGTTAGTCATGAATTAAGTTCAACCATGGAGTCTTCTAGATTATACATGTGGCAGAATCTGGTGGATGATATCCAATGGCGATGGTGCTCGGATTTGCCATCTTTGTACCGTCGGATTGGCTTCATCCAACGACCAACTTTCAAAGTTTTTCACACACTATATAGGGGTATAGATATAGATGTGCGGTCCGTTGCAATGGATCCAAAAGTATATCTATTTAGTGGAGTGCACTCTAAACACATTATCTATTTATTTTTCTCTAACCTTCGTAGCCATGCAACCAAGCCACATAAGCTTCATGGGTGCCCCACATCATATTATTCATACTCGTTGATTGAAAAAAGATAAATCACCCAAAACAAGATCTTCCCGTTTTTGTTCCTCGATGTTGTGTTGTGCACGTATCTACTAGTTGTATAGTGGTAGTACTAGTAATATAGTATTAGGAGTACAAACTTGGTAAGTACTAGGAGTAGTACTAATCTGGAATGCTCTACTCTATCAACGAGCCCGTATGACACAAAATTTCTTGGCTTCGTGCTACAGCAAGATCTTCCCCTTGTTTCTGTTTTCCAACCCGGTGGGGGTGTCGGTTGCTCAGCAGGCGGTCCCACATGAAAGTGAAAATGCTAGGCACAGGGGCGAGCTACGTGAGGGCAACACATGCCTGACCCGCGTAACCTAGCAGGATTTTCATAGTTGTACATCCAGTTTTGAGGCATGGGCGTCAGCATAGGAGGTAATTTCTATAGCTTGGCTAGGTAGCACGTAGCGTTTTGCTTCAAGCTCCGCCCTGCTAAACAACACGCCTTCCCTAAGCTATGTGTGTGCCGGACGGGCGTGTTGTACTCTCGATTCCGGGCGTGTGGGGGTGCGGCCTTGGCGTGGCAGAGCCTTTTCCTTTACTAGCAATGTGCCCGTGCACTGCGGCGGATCAAAGTAGTAGAATAGTAGTATTTGTTCACAAACTTGAAAGAAATCACTATTGTTTTGATATACTCCTAATATATTACTCCCTCCGTACCTAAATATTTGTCTTTTTGAGATTTCAAATGGACTATCACATACGGATTATATAGACATATTCTAGTGTTTCTAGCAAGATGCCCGCGTTGCGAAGTTGATGGAAAAGGTAAGCACAACTTATAAATTGTGGATGGAGTACTAGTTACGATGATGCATATAATTAAGCAAAGGATCGCACATGTCGGTATTATTGGAGCGAGAATGCAACAACACAATAAAATTAAGGCCCGCGATGATGCGATCGCGATGGTGATTCTGAAAAGGCAAGAAGAAAGATGGATCCATGAGCGTCGACCTCCTCCTCCTCAACTTAGCGCGGTCCCACCGTCCGGCGGCTAAGGCAGATGGCTTTGTGGCGAGTCGAGGTGCTTCTCAACAAAGGCATCAAGGCTTCCGGCGGTTGAGGAAGACCAGCGCGTAGCGTCCTCACGGCCTTGTAGATACCTATGTACCGCGATTTGCTCGTGCGGCGTGGATGTGTAGGTCGGCGAATTCTTGCGGGGCAAAGGCGCCTGCATGTGGCGGCGACCTCAGTGGACATTCTTCGTGGCGTCGGCGGGCGTCGCGGGGCCACGATTGCTTGAAAGAGGTTCGGCCATGGAGGCCGATTAGGGTGGCGAGCAATGAGGCCAGCGCATGGCGGGCTGGAGAATGCGTTGATGTCGTGCGCAAGCTTCTTGAGGACGGTGAACTTGTTGCTGGTGGCAATGATCATCTGGTCAGCGAGAGTCGTAGTTGGCGTCGACGTGACCATCCACCCGGTCTCCAACACTGTCTCGAGGCGATCCTCGGCACCATGCATGAGCCGGCGTCGTGGACCATCTGGCGCAACCGCTGGCGCTCACGCGCGCCGCCGCCATGGGTGCAGGCAAGCTCTTTTCGCGCTTAGTGTAGGTTCTTAGGCAAGTGCTTAGGTGCGTCGATGTGGTAGATGCATTGGAATGGAGGAAGAAGCGCCTTTATATGAGGCAATGGGGGCAAACTGCGTTGCATTCACATCTTGCAGCCTCTTTTCTCGGACCTCCTCCATTACTTCCCTCATGCATTAATTGAAGGGGCGATGCATTGGCCGTTCAACATAGCAGAGAACGCTTCTCCCTCCTCAAATGCATTAAAAGGCGTGTCGGAACTACGCGCCTTTGTCAAATCGAATACTCCCTCCGTCTAGGTGAGTATTAAGTCATCTTCTGAAAACCAAATACTAGTAAACACATAGGCGTGGTGCATTAACTCTCACATTGTTTCTTTTTTTGACATAAATAGAGGAATCAACCAAGAAGAGATGTGGGGCTTGTATGCTTTTTGTTGAGATATAACTTCTGAGTGTAAACACATACGAAAGGGCAGGTTACCTAAATCCATGATCAGGAGGCCTGAAGATGGCCTAGAGATGAAGGCGAATTAGGGTCCGTTTATGTAAACCGCCTTAGTCTTGTAACTTGTCTTTGTAAGATAAGAGAAGAGACAGAGCGGACACTTGTATGGGCATGTCGGGACTCTGTAGAACGGCGGCGTCAACCCGTGTATATAAGGGGCGACCAGCCGGTTTAAAGACCAGACAATTCAAGGCTTAAGCTGAAGCTATTGCTCCCTAATCGCGCCGAAATCATATCAATCCCATCACAACTAGGCGTAGGCTTTCCCTTCATCGAAGGGGCGAACTAAATATAACTCCGTGTCTTTGTGTCGCTTTAACCCCTCTAAGTTAACCCGATTCGATGGCCTGCGACTAAGTCCTTTCACGAGGACATCTGCGTGACAATTCCCACGGTTAAGCGCCCAGGTGGGCTATCGCATGATGGTTTGATGATCTTAGAGGGCAAGTTGAAAGGACTCGAAGGCTATCTGTGTGGTCGGATGACTAAGAGTCGTCATGGCAAACTCTACATCGACGATGTGGGTGGGGCCCAGGCGGCTCGATTAGTGATCTGGTGCGGGTCCCCTTTGGTGGCATACACATGTTCATCGGCAAGATCGGCGAGCGGGGCTGGGCGGACGTCTGCATCGACCTCGTCGAGGACGGCTCAATGGCGAAGAAGAGTCCTGCCACAGCTAAACCGGCTGTCAGCGTGCTTTAAGTGGGAGTCGTCCCACGGAGACTATGAGGTGGATCAGCATCTGGCGGCGAAACCGTTGTCTACTCTGGCGGCGAGTCATCCGCCGGAGCCAAGTCTTTGTACCAGCTGCAAGCTGGCGGATCGGAGCTGTTCCGCGGCCGAGTATTCGGACCCCTTTGATCTACCCGGCCGGGTTGGAATTTTCATGGCAGGTACCTGGCGGCGCTTCACTCTTGACATGGCGCCCATAAATCGCCAGGTTCGGCAGCGGTGGTGGCAGCTGGGAAGGAGGCCTGTCGCCCCGGCTCAGGTTTTATCGAGTTATTGACGCATTGGCTGCGCTCATGGCGGAGAGCTAACCCGGCGGATCAGGACACACTAGCGCGAAGATTGCAAGGGTGAAGGAACAGATCGCTAAAGCTAAGCGGATCTGGCAGCGGCGGGCGTGAGATGGCGCGGAGCAGGCGCTTTGGATGCTACGAGCTTATAGGCTCATCTTTGGATCGAGTGCATCACATGAAGTCATGAAAAGAAGTACAGATCCCGTTTGCCTTCGGTTTTCGAGGAAGAGCTCTTCAATACCCAGGGGAGGACGAGTAATCCGCCGCCCGGTGGTAAACCGGCGGAAGCACACAGGGACGGCAGCAGTTCAGCCCCGTGTGATAGATCTGCCTCGCCATCATGCAGCGCGCCGGACTGTGCACACACCTCCGGGTCACTACTCCAACCCGATGGATAACCTTATTGCGGCTGCGGCACGATTGGAAGCGATTCCGATCGAGGCGATTCACCACGGTGGTAAAAACACGCGGGTCAAGAGCTCCTCCCGGGGCGGCCACAGCTCGTGAGAAGCGTATTCATCTGATCGGGATCGGATCCTCCACCCCCGCCCAAGCGGAGTTATAGCGTAGCGCAGATGAACGGCCGTATCAAGCAGCGCGCCGCGGTCCGCCTCGAGGCAACAACCCGGCGGTGGCCGAAGGCGCTCAAGTGGTGGTGGACGGGCGGGGAACACGTGGGAGGCGAGTTAGCAGCACAACATGAGGACCATCAGCTCGCGACGGTTCGTCCAGACCATCTTGAACCGGGGTCACGTCTGGCTCATTAGGGGTGCCTTGCCTCGTCCCGCTTTACGCAATGTCGTTTGCCCAAGGACTTCAAAGGGCCCGCAAGGTGCCCAATTATCCGCCGATTTGGCTCGAAGCATGGATAGAAAGCTATGAGATGGCCATGGAGATGCTGGATGTGGGCGAAGCTGCGTGTGCGAAGTATTTCACCATGATGTTGGAAGTGCGGCCCGTGCTTGGTTGAAAATTTGCCCCAACTCAGTTAGTTCGTGGACGATTCACGGACCGGTTCATTCAAAATTTCAAAGACACTGTAAACAGCCCATATGCATGGTGGATTTGGCGGCTTGTGTCCAAGCGGAGGAGAATCTACAACGCATTGGGTGCGCCACGTTTGGAGGTTTTGCATTCATCGAGACGGATCAACCCTGATTCGCTATCGTAACCCTAGAAGCCAGCTGCGGTTCGAGCCGTTGAAGTTGAAGCTGGAGTCGCATGAGCGTTTTGCAATGACATGGAGCGCGCTCATGGGCGTTTTGGTAAAGTATGCTGATTACGATAGTACCAAGGATCCGAGTGCGAGGATGACGAAGTAGGGAAGGAAAGCAGAATAGCAACTCGAGGCCAGCAGCATCATTGGCGAGCAATGGGGACACAAGAGTAAGGCTAACGGTAACATGGGCCGTAGCCAACACCAGCAGCAGGACAAAGGTCGGTGGCGCGCAGGTAACAATCAAACGGAGGCGGTGTACAAGGTCACAATCCGGATCGTTTGAATTACCTATTGAATCAACCTTGTCGAAGCATGGGGCGAAGGAGGCACCAGCGAACCACCTCTGGAAGGATTGTTATATTATGCAGAGGTTCAAAAATTCTAATGCTTTCGGTATGATCAAGGGCCGGCGGTTCGAGTCCGCCCGAGTTCTGATGGAGAAATTCGGCCCAGGGTTGGTGGTAATCCGGGCGGGCAAGGCAATCGAACAATCGAACAATCAGAACAATCAGAACCAAGGGGTTACAATCAACAAGACAGCGGTCGGGTTACCAAAGTAATCCAAAGCAGTTGAGCAGTGGGCAGTACCCTGTTTTTACCACCAGCTTGGACGAGGCGAGACGGAAACTTGAGCGGGCGGTCGGTGTTGTTGAACCGGCGCACCGCATTACTGCGCTGGTCGAGCAGCCTATTGTATGGGCAGAGAGGATCATCCTCCCGGGTTTACAATCCGGTCAGCTAGCCCTAGTGGTGGCACCTCGGTGGGAGGATACAAGTTTACCAAAGTGCTTATGGATGGAGGAAGCAGCATCAACATCACGTACTACGAGACCTTCCGGCGTATGGGGTTGG